>NW_026847438.1:137595416-137632686 GCF_025583915.1 Anolis sagrei ordinatus | reverse complement strand
TGTTAGGTTTGGAGCCCCCGTGGCGCAGTGGGTTAAACCCCCGTGCCGGTAGGACTGAAGACCGACGGGTCGCAGGTTCGAATCCGGGGAGAGGCGGATGAGCTCCCTCTATCAGCTCCAGCTCCTCATGCGGGGACATGAGAGAAGCCTCCCACAAGGATGATAAAACATCAAATAATCCGGGCGTCCCCTGGGCAATGTCCTTGCAGATGGCCAATTTCTCACACCAGAAGTGACTTGCAGTTTCTCAAGTCGCTCCTGACATGACCAAAAAAAAAGGTTTGCATAAACTCTTCACAGTACCTTGAGATGACACACGAAACACATAATGTTTCTAGAAGAGAGCCATGTGGGTTTCCTGCTTTATTATGATTCTATTCCTGGGAACATCATCATTGTCGTTGTTGTTTTTTTTGTTGTTGTGTTTATTTATATCTTGTTTTTTCTCTCTACAAGGAGACTCAAAGCAGCTTATACTAAAAGCATTTCAATACAATTTAAAATCTACAGATATACTAAAATTAAAACATAATTAAACAGAAATGGTATTTAAAAAATCAGTTAAATCTATAAAAACTAGGCCTGGGTAACAACGGAAAAATTTGTTTCTAAAATCGATTTGTATTTGGGGTTTTTTTTTGTTTCGATATTTAAAATAATTACAAAATTTTCCTTTTAAAAAGTTCGATATTTACGAAATTTCGTAAATGGTAAAAAATTAACGAATCGATTTCCGAAACAATAACTAATCGATTCGTTAATGGCGGACGCGACCGCGAAATACGCTAAAAAACCTCCAAAACCTTCTGAAGCTTCCCTCTCCCTCTGTTGTTGACTGTTGGTGTGATATTATAATTTTTTTTCACTAATTAAACCATAAAACTGGCCCAGACATGCGGAAATAATAACGAAACGACCTCAAAACAATAACGAAACGAATACAATATCGAAATACGAAGCATTTACAAAACGTTTTTGAAAATTCGTTTTTTTTAATAATTGCTCCAGAATGGTTCGTTATCGTTTTGTAATTGAAAAAATTAACGAATTATTAACGAATTACGAATTAACGAAACGAAACCGCCCAGCCCTAATAAAAACATATTCAAAACTAAGAATGTTTCATCATCTCTATTGCTAAATTCTAGTTGTTATCTCTTTGGACTAATCAGAAGCCAGTGCGCCAACATGCCTTTGTTTTGGATAGCTGTCAAAAGGCTATAAATAAACCTGTATGTTTGGAATTGCAGCACAGGCTCCACTGATATCCACATTGACCAAGGTGAATAAATGCCTCTGATGTTGTGTTCAAACCATCTGTGTCTCATTCAGTTGGGAGCTTGACACTCTGGTCCCTGAACCCGTGGTTTTTGTGGTATCTGAATTCACTCAACAATTCTATGGGGATAAAGATTCAGATATTGAATGACAAAGATGCCATAATGTATTAATTTTTATTGAAATATTAGCATTCTAACGGCTATTTTGTGGGAGAGAATCAAACAAACAAAAATCATGACACTATTATCTTATTGTGATGGGATTACATGGGAGGTAAGAGGCTATGCTGACAGTAGAAATGTACACTTATCATGTAGGACCTCTCTATTATAGGTTTCTACTGAGGAGCCATTATAAATGATACCAATAACTATTGAGCAACAGAAGCTTGTGGGCACATATTTCATACTGGCAGAGGATCACAAAAAGAATGGCAGTAAGACTTTAGCTAACTCTCCTAAATTTCCTTTCCATAGAAACTCTTTGATAGGGCAGTCTAAAAAGAAATTAATATTTAGGTTAGAAGACACTAGGCTTGGGCAATCCATGGTTCTAAATGGTTCTAAAGTATTTACAAAACGAAAGTTCTGGTGGTGAAAATTTCAGAACTCTAACAAAACTTTCAAAATTTAATTATTATTTCATTATTGGTGATTTTAATGACAGAACCAATTAGGAACTGCCATTTATTATGAAATTTTGAGAGTTTTGTTAGAGTTCTGAAATTTCCACCACCAGAACTTTAGTTTTGTAAGTACTTTAGAACCATTTAGAACCATGGTTTGCCCAAGCCTAGAAGACACTTAGCGAGCAACTGAGAAAGAGCTGAGGGTCATCCTAAATATACAAATGCTACGTTCAGCAAAGGACAAGAGGGATCCTCTCACCTCTGCAGGAGTCTACATAGGGACCACCAAACACAGTATTGCCCAAACATGAATCAAGGAACATGAAAGGCAGTGCAACCAGAGAAGTCAGCCATAGCAGAGCACCTGATGAACCAACCTGGACACAGCATATTATTTGAGAACACAGAAATGCTGGACCACTCTCACAACCACCATGTCAGACTACACAGAGAAGCCATTGAAATCCACAAGCATGTGGACAATTTCACCAGAAAGGAAGAAACCATGAAAATGAACAAAATCTGGCTACCAGTATTAAAAAACTCAAAGATTACAACAGCAAAACAACAGAGAGTAAACAATCAGGCACAGCAAATCACCTCTCAAAGAAAGATTCCCTCAGGCACTTCCAATCCATTAAATGTAATCAAGGTGGTCAGTTGAAACATTCACACCTAGCTCCAGCAGAAAAAAGTCCTTTGTCCCACCCTGGTCATTCCACAGATATATAAACCCATTTTCCTACTTCCAACAGACCTCACTACCTCTGAGGATGCTTGCCATAGATGCAGGCGAAACCTCAGGAGAAAATGCCTCTAGAACATGGCCATATAGCCTGGAAAACCTAATGTTACAACTGAATTCAAAGCAGCATGGCATTCAGCTAATGACCTGCTCAATGGTGAAAAGAAAATTGTGAGACCTGGGTTTTTAACATGGTGGCTTGAAGGGTTTTCCATCAGGTCCTTATCCATCAGGTTCCTGTAAGGTGAGTTGACTTGATGGAAAAGAACATGATTATGTAAGAAGGGTCCTTAGAATTATGGCTTCTCCTGTCATTGCAATATTGGGGATCAGGTGAATTTAATGTATTGAAGTAATGGTAAATTGCATTATGGTCCAGAGACCCTTATTACACTGTAGCATACAAGTTATACAGGTAATGAGATTAAGAACATCCAGTGGATAAAATTTGGACACAGTAAAAGCTGCTTAAAATACATGTTGGCTAAAAACAAGGGTAAGCTACAAGAAGTGCCGATGTGTTTCAACCTCAAGGTATGCAGGCAATGAGATTAATTGGTTTTGCTTCCAAGCTGTATTGGCGGTGGAGGTTTAAGCCATGGCCAAGTCCAAGAACCACACCACCCACAATCAGTCTCGCAAGTGGCACAGAAATGGTATTAAGAAAACCCAGATCAAATAGATACGAATCTCTAAAATGAGTTGATCCTAAGTTGTATTGAAGTACCAAGCTAGTTCTTTTGCTGCTGTTTTTTTTATACTGTTCATATTTTGTGTACATTTAAATATGAAGGGAGAGGAGCAAGGCCCTTTTTTTCTGATTGTTAGCTAGAAAGCTATGGGGGCACACTAGTTTTCTGGATTGGTTTCCTATGGGGGCATTTTTTAATCTTTAGAGCATGGTCAGTCTTACTTGGCCCACTAGTCAGAATCTCAAAAGGTCATGACAGCCTTTTATTGGAAGTGCATTTATTTTGTTGCTCTAACTTCACAGGTCACCTATCATTTGGGTGAACAGAAGTTTACCTTTATGGGGGCTACAGGTAATGCATGATTTCAGTTTTCTACAGTTCTTTCAAATGTTTCTTAATAACAGTTCAGAATAATTGATAGACCCTTAGAAACTGAGTGACAGTTTATTTTAAAGAGGGAATCCTTGGCATGATACTACCCTTATTGAACTGAATTGCTCCCGAGTAAACCTTCCCCAAGGTTGGTGTGCAAGATGATCCACAGAAAATTGTATATGTGTATTAGTTTGCAAGCAGAAACATTGATGTTCATGTATTTCATCCTAATCAGCCAAAGGCACCAGATCCTGTTTGGCCTTGGAAGCTAAGCAAGGTTAGCTCTGACTAGTGCTTGAATAGGAGTCCAATAAGGGATACTAGATGCTGTAGACTATACTTTAGATCAGTGGTTCTCAACCTGGGGTCCCCAGATGTTTTTGGCATACACCTCCCAGAAATCCCAGCCAGTTAGCAGCTGTTAAGATTTCTGGGAGTTGAAGGCCAAAAACATCTGGGGACCCCAGGTTGAGAACCATTGCTTTAGTTGAAAAAACTGACAAAACCACCTCTGAGTGCTCCTTGCTGAAGGAAACCTCATGACATCTGTTGGGTTTGCCATAAATAAGTCAAGAGACTTCCAAAAGGCACCTACCCATACACTTATATTTACATTGGCTGCATTGCTCTCTGAAGTTTGCATTACGTTGGAAAAGTCACATTTTGTGCATAGAGCTCTGCATGCGGCCCTTTAGATCTAAGTCTTAAGTATTTGCAATACACTTTGGTTGAGCTCTAATACACTTTGAGCATGAAATTAGAACTGAAAAATTGCACCTTGGCATTCCTTTTTTTTACAAAATACAAAGTAAGTTTAGGATTGTATGTTATTGGATGTTCTCACCCCTTTGCTTGATAGAGAATTAAAATTCTCACTAAACTATGCTAATGAACTTATGATTGGACTCCATGCTGCTTTCTAGTAATACAGTCCTCTAAGATCAAAAAGAGAATGTAATGCATGAATTAGACTTTGACTAAGAGAGCCGAGTCTCCTTTGAGACATGAGAGCAGACCACTCTTGAAGAAATGATTATTTTGAACAAGTGACTGAAGAAAGAGAAACTTGCTATTAACAATGTACTATTTGTGATAATCTTGAAGTGTGCATATTAGTTGCTGTTGGGCTTCAAGTGAAATATGAGATGCACATATTCATAATTAGAATACTTGTGACAAACTAGGGAAATAACAGGAGAAATAATGGAGAGGAAGTTAAAAGATAGTGTGAGCTTTTTACCCTCAATTGCTTCTATTTCCTTTATATTTGATTCCTTTTGAATATATGTTATTGTATATTGTTATCCAGTTAGCTGGAGATTTCCTCAGTCCTGTTATTAATAGTGGATCTAATCCAACATGATTCCTCTCCATCATGAGTTTGTTATTGTAATGTGTTAGCAATTAACAATAACATGTTATATGCAATGTAACCACTTATAATGCATTTCTTCTTATGGTGGATCAAAATTACATTGTACAAGCAAATTAACAGAATTCGGTAGCAAGTAAAATTTTCTACTTAATTTTTAGGTATTTTTAAAGGGCATATTTTCACCACAGATGTTCATGTTTTCCCCATTCTTTGACTAATTCTCCCCAAAAAGAATAATAGAAGGGTAGCAAATATTATTTCAAATAATGTAATGGATCATTTTATTTTGAAAATGGTGATAGTAGTAAATTATTTGGGGGTCTTTGTAATAAGTTACAGTGTGAATTTGAAATCGAAAGACTAGTTTTTGTTTGATGAGTATTCTTATTCATAATATATAATACAGACAGTCTAGTTTTGAGATATAATGACGTTCTGTGTTTTAATGCTGCAATTCTACATTTTTTGGACACTGATGGCAGGATAAAGGAATGCAAAACTTTTTAAAGCTGGAAATCATGTTATACTAGCTGTTATAGAGATAGGAGATAGGAGCCAAATTAATTATTACGGTTTCAGACATGGTTGACATCTTTCTCCCTCTATCTGTTTCTGGGAGACCACAATTGGAGACTGGCCTTCCTATATAACTACTTTTCTCCTTCAACTAAGTTCAAACACTAAAATCACTCTGTGTCATGGTTAACTGCAGAAGCAAACATGGTGAACATTGCCTTTGTTGCAACTCAGAGTAAGCTTCATTTTGCTTCCAAACACCACCACACAAGAGCTGTAGTTTTATAGTTTATTGAGGAAAAAATCCAAGTCAAAATAAAGAATAAGCATTGCAAAGTTCCAAAAATTAAGGTTAAAAGCAAAATATAGTTCCAAAGATCTTCAGGTAAAAGCAGGAGACACAATCCTATTGGCAAAGTTCAAACCAGAGTCCCAGGTACAAGCAATGAAACCATTGCCCCAAGAATCACAATGCAAGAAATCCCAAGCGTACTGCTTTCCAGTCTAAGGTTATTCCATGAAGCTTTCAGGCTAGTAAGCTACGTTGAACTGACACTTTCTTAGGGTTTGCAAGAAGCCTAAATACCTTTCTAACATGAAAACATCAGGCTCTCATCATCATAAAGCATTGCGATGACTTTTCACCGAGCTGGCTTCTCGTCTGCTGGCTAGACAAGAACTCCGCCTGACTCTCAGATCAAGACGGGCTTGCCAGGTCAAGTCACTATCTACACTTTTGGTATCAGTGTGGGAAGGCACCTGCTTGCTATCTCCTTCGTTAAAATTCCTTTCTGCTGGGAACGGCTGTGTTGGCTTCACTGTCTGTGGGAGCCTCAGAAGCAGGCCCAGAGATTTAAGGCACAGACAAAGAGCCAGGAAGCTGAATCCCAGCAGGAATCAGAATCCCATCATCCTCATCATCAGAAAACAGCTCAGCCACAACAGTGCACTTCTTTGATGATTCGTGAACAATGGCAGCTTCTCCTGCTGTGAAGTAGGCTCGTTAAATTTGTAGATGACACCAAATTGGGAGGCTTACCCCAGACAGGATCAGAATCCAAAATGACATTAAGAGATTAGAGAACTTTGTCAAAATTAACAAAATCCATTTTAACAGATAAATATAGAGTATTACCCTTTGGCAATAAAAGTGGAAGCCACAGATATAGGATAAATGACACCTAGTTTGAAAAACAGTACATATGAAATCCTAGGCATCTTAGTATACCACAAGCTGAACATGAGTCAACAATGTGATGTGGCAACTATACAAATCTAATGCAATTTGAAGCTTTATCAGGAGTATAGTATCAAGATTGAGGCAATCAGGCTAGATGACCATCTGTCATGGGTGCTTTGATTGTACTTTCCTGCATAGCAGGGTATTGGACTAGATGACCATTGTGGTCTCTTCCAACCCAATGAGCTTATGATTCTACTTTCCCATAACAGAAGAGACATTATCCCATGAAATTTCATAGGTTTGCAAGTAGATAACAGCAAAACTTTCAGTTGTTTGTCACTAAAGCATAGCATTTATTCTTGCCAAATGACTGGATACTGTAAGCATTTTCTTTTAAATGCTGTTATTATTTCTGTTCTGTCATAGCGCCTAATGTCTGGACTGGATGTTGATTATGCAGTTGTTCAGGATGTTGGGTTTTTATTAGCGAGACACGTTTGTTTAAAATTAGCAATTCTCATCCTAATCTAATTCAAGTTTCCAGAGTCGGTGATCTGTTTTTTGTACACAGAATACCCTCTAGTTATTGAACATATGCAGTTATTCTAAGTCATTTGCTTCTTTTTCTAGCAGTTTTGAAATTGGCAGGGGATTTACTGAGTTGGAACTGACTGGGGCAAATTAATCTGAGAAATGTATTTATAGACTTTGAGAAGAGCCAGTCCCTCTGAGAATAAGAATTCAAAACACACACATTCAAGAACTTCATTTCTACTAGCATTGTAATTCTTAGCTAATGATGTTCTTGAAGGACGCAGTGAGTAATTTTAGCAATTTTCTTCCTGCTTTGAGAACATTTTTAAAAACTGCAGCTAAGGCTGTTTTCTATAGTCTGTTGAAAATTCTCAGCATTTTTTGCACAGAAAATAACATTCCCTGCAGAGAAAATTGTATATGTATGCAGAAATATTACAAAAAATGCAACAACTGGGAACTTATTCTATATAAAAATCACACTTTTATTTATTTATTTATTTATTTATTTATTTATTTATTTATTTATTTACAGCTTTTATATTCTGCCCTTCTCACCCGCAGGGGACTCAGGGCGGATTACAGTGTACATATATATGGCAAACATTCAATGCCAATTTTTGACATACAAACATATACAGACATACACAGAGGCTGTTTAACTTTTTTTTGGCCGCCAGGGGAGCTGTCGCTTTCATCGTCCATCTGCAACGCTGATGAAGCACTTCCGCATTCCCAGCACGCTTCCCCGCTGGAATGCTTTGCCGGAGTCTTCTTTATGGCCTCATAAATCAGTTAATTTAGCCTCCCCACACTTTAAGGTGGTACCTTATTTTCCTACTTGATAGATGCAACTGTCTTTCAGGTTGCAAAGGTCGACAACAGGTTACACGCAATTGGTTGGAAACCCACTCCAACCCGGGTTGTCTTCGAACTCATGACCTTTTGGTCAGAGTGATCTTAATGCAGCTGACACTCAGCCAGCTGCGCCACAATCCCGGTGGATTTTTATTTTGTAGAAAGCTCCATTTCGTGCAAATGAAGTCCTGAACTTTCTCATCAGATCAGGATTCTCCTTGCCTGGATTTCCCCACACTGTTGGAAAATAACTTTTTTGACAAGTTTAAAAATAATGGCTGGAATCATGTGTGTGAGAGTTACATCTTCATAAGTGGACTTAAGTATGCAACCGTTACAATTGGATAGGTTTGTAATTACCATATCCAGTAGAGGGCTGCCATCATATTACTATGTAGCAAAGATGGCAAACTGCTTGAAACACATTGCACACCAGTGCACATTACACTTATGTGTATCATGTACCAGTATGCATTGCACATCGCGGGGATGGGACTTGGAGGCACTGTTTTACAGTGGCTCCGGTCATTCCTAGAGGGCCGATCCCAGAAGGTGTTGCTGGGAGACACCTGTTCAACCCCACAACTGTTGTCTTGTGGGGTTCCACAGGGTTCAATTCTGTCTCCCATGTTGTTTAACATCTACATGAAGCCGCTGGGAGAGATCATCCGGAGTTTTGGGGTACGGTGCCATCTGTACGCAGATGATGTCCAACTCTGTCACTCCTTTCCACCTGCTACTAAGGAGGCTGTTGAGGTCCTGAACCGGTGCTTGGCCGCTGTAACGGTCTGGATGAGGGCGAACAAATTGAAATTGAATCCAGACAAGACAGAGGTACTCCTGGTCAGTCGCAAGGCCGAACAGGGTATAGGGTTACAGCCTGTGTTGGATGGGGTCGCACTCCCCCTGAAGACGCAGGTTCGCAGCTTGGGTGTGATCCTGGACTCATCGCTGAGCCTGGAACCCCAGGTTTCGGCGGTGACCAGGGGAGCATTTGCACAGTTAAAACTTGTGCGCCAGCTGCGCCCGTACCTTGGGAAGTCTGACTTGGCCACGGTAGTCCACGCTCTGGTTACATCCCGCCTAGACTACTGCAACGCTCTCTACGTGGGGTTGCCTTTGAAGACGGCTCAGAAGCTTCAACTAGTCCAACGCTCGGCAGCCATGATTCTAACAGGAGTGGAACGCAGGGAGCATACAACCCCCCTGTTGCGCCAACTCCACTGGCTACCGATTTGCTACCAGGCTCAATTCAAAGTGCTGGGGTTGACCTTTAAAGCCCTAAACAGTTCCAGCCCAAGCTACCTATCCGACTGCATCTCGGCCTATGAACCCACCAGATCTTCCGGGGAGGCCCTGCTCTCGATCCCGCCAGGTTCACAAGCACGGCTGGCGGGGACAAGAGATAGGGCCTTCTCGGTGGTGGCTCCCTGGCTGTGGAATGCCCTTCCCACAGACATTAGATTAGCACCATCTCTAATGGTATTCCGCAAAAAAGTAAAGACCTGGTTATTTGTGCAGGCGTTCAAATAATTAGTGCAATGATTGGTAACGACATAGGAATGGAACAATGGATGACGAATCTGGATCGTGTTTTTTAGTGATGAGACACTAGTGAATGGTTATTATAGTAATTGTATAATATTATAGTATATCTGTGTATTAGATTAGGTTGTTAACTGTTTTTTATATTGGTGCATTGAATTTTGCTGTTCCCTGTGTGTTGTGAACCACTGTGAGTCGCCTTCGGGCTGAGAACAGCGGTATAGAAGTAAAGTAAATAAATAAATAAATAAATATTAGTCCTAATGGACATTGGGCACTCTTGCCAGTGTTCCCGTATGCATCTTTACAATTAACTGACAGGTTCTGCACTACCCCTTAGCTAGATGCAGAAAACCCTTGTGTCCATGGATGACAACTTCATAGACCCCAAATGAATCCTTGAAATTATGAATAACTCTATATTTTGACTATGTTCTGCCAGAAACATATAGAATATGATATGAATGTTGTATAACACCAATATCTAATGAAGAGACCACATTGTTTAGAAAATATAAGTCCAGGCAAGAAACTAGAGAATCTAGAAAGGCTCACAAACACTTGTAGTCTGGGTAACTGCAACCATGGATATGTTATGTTATGTTATGGATGATCTGATGATTATCCAATTTTCTTCCTGTGAATTTTTAAAAGGGATATAGTGCTAAGTTTCCCCTTGGTTGCAAAATTACTAGGTTTATTTTATTCTACTTATTAGGTATGTGAAAGGTAAAGTTTAAATTAAGTTATAGTATATACCCAAAATAGATTTGGGGATAATATGAACAGCTTTTAAATACATATACACTAAACTAAATAAAACTATGGTGAGCCTCTCCAAGTATAGCCAGGGGCGGCTCAACCCATTACGCAAAGTAAGCATTTGCAGTATAGTTGATTTTGCCCAGGGGTGCTCTTGAGGTGCTCTTGGGGGAAAATAGACCTTGACATATGCAAGTTATAGTTACTGGGATGTATAGTTCACCTACAATCAAAGAGCATTCTGAACTTCACCAATGATGGGATTGAACCAAATATGGCACACAGAACTCCCACGACGAACAGAAAATATATATCAGTGATTGGTTATGGGGGGGACGGACCAAAATACTGTTTGCTTACCGTTGAAAATTACCTAGGGCCGCCTCTGAGTATAGCCCATCCCTTTTCTTAAAGATATAAAAAATTGAAAATATTTATAAAATCTTCACAAAAATAATAGTATTCAGAAAACCTCTGGAAAGCATCCTGGTCTAAAAACAATATTTACACGTGGTTATTTTTTCAGACATTTTCTGTGCACGAAATTGAATATTAAATTAGACATTATTTCTCTACTTTTTCAAAGGCACCTTAATTATGGAAGTTTAGACTCATTAATTTCTTGAGAACACGCTTTCCATTTTTAGTGAGGACTCAGTGCAAAGAGTTATTGTGGCCATATACACATCACTTTAAAGTAGCACATCAAGCCCTTGCACACAAATATCAAGAAAGCAAAATATGATATTTATGTTGTATAATACCAATATCTAATGAAGAGACCATATTGTTTAGAAAATATAAGTCCAGTGATGCTGCTAAAGGCAAGAAACACACTGATTCTCTGTCACAATCAATACATATACTTCCTGAAATAGAGTCACTATGTAAAGGTCATAGGTGTTTTTAAAAAGATTCTTCATGGTACTTGAACATGGTGAGTTAATTCAAGCATATGGCACAAACTGGAAAATAAACTTATCAGTATTTTTTGGCTTCTGAATACTGGTTGCTAGGGACAAAAAACAGTGAAAAGCTTTTTCTCTAATAGTCTGTTTATGGGCATCCTGAAGAATTTGGCTCACTAGATTTGGCATCAGAATGCTGTATTCTACTGCCAAGAGAAATCAAATAAAATATGGGTAAAAAATAGCTTGGATGCGCACATCAGCTTTTTGGGAAAAGGGTGTATGAGGATATGCAATATTTGTGAAATTATTCAGATTTTAAAATAGGTCTTGTCCCAGAATCTTGACAAGATTCTGAAGATGAAGAAAAAAGTAATCTCAGTCATCTATAATACACTTTTAACTTGGTTAACGGAATGTGAACAGGTTAAACCATGTATGATAAAACAGGCAGAGAATATAAGAAGACCTATTCAATTTAGAGAGTGGGAGCAGATGTGGAACAAAAAGTTAAAATATGTCTATGCGACAGACTTAAAGGAAAACTGGATAAAAATGTTCCACAGATGGTATACCACTCCTAAGAAAATGGCTCTTATAAACAAAAATTCTTCTGATAAATGTTGGAAAGGTTGTCACCAGATAGGTACCTTTTATCATATGTGATGGACATGTAAAGAAATAGTGAGATATTGGTCGATGGTACATGAAGAAACACAAAAAAATCCTGAAGAGAGTATTCAAGAAGAAACCAGAATACTATCTATTAGGTTTCACAGATTTAGAATTACAATTAGATGAAAATGAAGACAAATTATTTACATATATTACGACGGTGGCGAGAATATATTTGGCAAAACTTTGGAAACAGAATAGTATCCCCACCATAGAAGAATGGTTAGGGAAAGTTAGAGAAATAAGAGAGATGGATGAACTAACTTTTTTTAAAAAAATACCGGGAACCCAATAAAGAAGACAGATTGGACCCTCTATGATAATTACAAGAAAGAAAGAAGTAAGTAAGATGAATTTTTGTGTCTGGAAGCAATGGAAACATTTTTATTTTTGGAGATACAACACCTGATGAGGAGATGGAAGTCAATTATTTTTAATTTTTATTCTTATTTTTAATTTTATTTGTATCTTTTTTTTAAAAAAAATTCCTCCACTTTTTCTGAACCTGAGGAGGGGGGGGTGGTGCACTTTTTTTTCTCTTCTTTTTTTCTTCTCTCTCTCTTTTTTTCTCTAGTTAATTATTATTTCCTACTGTTCTATCTTCTTTTAAATATTCACCCTCTTTCGCTGTAATTTTATAATATTTCAATTAAAAACTACTTTAAAAAAGATTTTAAAATAGGTTACAGCTGTCATAGGTTTGGCATAGTATAGAAACTGGTTCCCATGTTACTTAGTTTGGTTAATTTTCCACCTTAGATTGACTGATGCATACCATGTTGTAAATGTTGTGCTTATAATGTCAGGCACCCACCAATCAGGTGGGATCCTTGTGCTACCTGGGTATGTCAGATATGTTAACAAGCTAGGTTCAAGCCTTGAACTTCAACCCCAGAATCCCTAATGGGAACCCTCAACATCTGATGTGCAAGGCTGAATGAATACTGCTCCTAAACTGTCTTCCTTATGCTCTCAGTTCTTCCAACTCAAAGGTCATGATGTAATACAATCGCAACCATAAAATATTAGGATGCTTTATATCTATAAGGAAAACTCCTACCCATGTCAACAAGTGGTCAACTGTATCCATAAATTGCAGTAACCCTTGAAAGGAGCAAGGAGGCACTGGTAATACACACAGTGCGGCCCCAGAGAGGGCAGTGGTTCCCAACCTTTTTTGAGTTGCAACCCCATTTTATAGAGGCAAAGTGACCCACGACCCTGAGACATTAAAATAGGCTTTTAATAGGGAAAATGAAAACACTATGACATATGACATCGGCTTTGGAACACCCTCCCTATAGAGGTACGATCAGCCTCTTCGCTGATGGTGTTTCGGAAGAGATTGAAAACATGGTTGTTTAAACAAGCATTCGGCTAATCCATTGCAATCGAATTTTGGTGACTAAGGACAGGTAACCATGGACAACGAATTCTGGATTATGATTTTAGTTCGAGATGCATGGGATTATTATTGGTGGCCCAATAATTTGTATTGTATGTGTGTATGTTTTAAATTGGAGACTGTTTTTTTAATTGTTGTAAACCGCAATGAGTCGCCGACCTAGGCTGAGATATTAGCGGTATACAAGTGAATAAATAAATAAATAAATAAATAAATATTTAATGCAGTGATTGAAATTGTAACTCATTAACGAACTTAAACATTTACATATGAGTTTTCATTAATGCCAACCTCATGTCATTCTCAACATTTAATTTGTTTCTTGTTTTGATTTTCAATTGAAGAAACCTTGAAAACCCACTGTCACAGAGATTTATAGAAACAAAATGGTAGTAAAACATGAAATGCAAACATGGTGATATTTGGATGACATTATTTTTTTGTTTTCCCTTTTAAAAATTTTCATAGCTCACTACTGCCCAGTGACCCTACAAAAAACTCATGGGTTGGGAACCACCTCCCTAGGTGCTTCTTCCAAAAATCTAGAGATCAACTCATATTCTTCTTTAGTATAGAGTGGTTTCTAATTGTTATATAACTGCACAGCACTCTGGAGCTACTTTTTGCAGAAAATAAAGTAAAAGCTGCTCCCCCTCCCCACCAAGCATGGGTGCAAATATGGTGTCTGAATGGTAAGGGGTTTATTCTTGGTATGATACATCAACACACTTCCTGTTGGATATCTTTTTGCATAGATTCAAGCTTTATTTCTGATATATCTGTACAATGGTTACAGTTTTGTTCATGCTTAGAGGGAAGAAATCCATACCATGTGAGTCAGTCAACACAGAACTGGCACATATAAAACAGTTCAATCACTAGTTTTTACAATACAAAAGTATTTCAAAGTGTACTTTAGTTATCTAGTTACAAATTGGGTAGCACTGATTAACTTTCAGTATTATTCATGCTTTAATTTAATTTTGTATTTTTTTACAAACTTATCACTTTTTTAGGTGTCAGTGGCTTCGATAAGTTTGTTGGAAACTACACTCCTGAGCTATCTCAGTTATAAAGTAAGTATTTATAGGTACATTCTTTCAAATTCATATTTCATAGTGAAGCATTTATCTCTGGAAAGCTCTCTCTTAACTGAGAGAAAACAGTTTGTAAATAGGTATGTTAAGGATGCTTAGAGGCTGTTACAATGCTTTCTCAACACTTTAGAACTTATTGTAATTTTTTGCAATTGTAATTTAGATTTCTGCTCTCTTTCATTCCATCATTGCCCATCACCCAGTTTTATCCATGTAAACAAATACCTTTTCACTAAGAATCCATTGCTTTGTTTGCACTCTAGGCATTTATATCCTTGTTTATTTACTTATACAGACAGTCTCCAAGTTAAGAACAAAATATATTCTGTAGGTTTGTCATTAAGTTGAATTTGTATGTAAGCTGGTACAGTTCATTTTAAAGTGTAACTCCAACAAGATAGATGATAGATAGATAGATAGATAGATAGATAGATAGATAGGGCATGTACGATTCATAAAAATGTTTCTAAAGTACTTACAAATTTCTGAACTCCAATGAGACTAACAAAATTTTGTAATTACTTCATTAATCTCCCTCATTTTAAAGCTATTGAGATGAAACTTGCCACAGTGGTAGAACACATTTACCACTATTAGCTCACCATGTTTCAGGACATTTGACTTATCCATGGTTTTGGCAAATTTTCAAAATGTTTATAGAATTTTTTTTAATAATAAATGAAAATCTGTTCCTGGTTTGAAAATGTTATTTCCTGTTTCATTGTGTGGTCTTTATTTTGAAAGTCATTGCTTTACACCAGAAATTTTGTTTTTGTGGCAGAAACTGTGTTAAATTGGTGGAGACTTAACAAAGCAAAATGTGCTATATATAAGACAATACATTCTGAGAAATGTAGTTTAGCACAGGCATATGGCTCCTCCTCGCTTCCCAAACTGTGCATGTTTATAATTAAATTACTATAAATGGGAAAGCTTCAGGGGCTCCTATATTCCTCATTTTTAAGCTGTTAAGGTGAAACTGGCTACAATGGTAGAACATATTTATCACTGTTAGCCCATGAAATTTCAGAACATTTTACGTATCCACAGATTTTTGGGAAATTTTCAAACTTTTTAAAACAACTTAAAAAAAAAACTACAAGAGCTAACTCCTTGAATTCTCTGTCCAATGAAACAGGAATAAAAAGTTAAGAATCGAAGCCTTCAAAGGGTTAAATTTCCTGATGTTTTCAGCGCACTGCTCAGAAGCGTCAAAATACACGTCATGTGAAACATACAAATACTACTTACTACGATTTCCAATACAAGCACACATGCCTAATAAATATATATGCAAGCTTTGGATAGCATAGAGAATGGTTAACATCCCTGTGGTGTTTGTTTTGTGGTCAGTGTCCATGTTCAGAAGACTTCACCTCACTTTCTCTCCCTGTGATAATGAGATTTTGAAAAAATTGGCTTGTTGTGGAAATAATGATTTGTGATAAAGCTCCAGCGGAGACACCTTTTTCCCATGATAAATCTTCCAGCAATGAATTTCCCTTCTGAGGGGTAAATTTCTCTCACTTCCCACCCTATGAGTCATTTGTATGTTTTTAACTCAAGTAATGCCTGTATACTGTGTTGCTTCCAATATACTATGCAAATAGTTCAATACTTTAAAAAATAATTAGTATCTAATCCAAATAAAGCATAAATTTAAAACAATTAAAAATACGAGGGGTATTTTTTAAGTAAAGTCCGTTGGAACATAAGTACACAACAAAAGTWTATTTCAAAAAAGTAAATTTATTTTCAGAAAGTACATACTTCACATACCTCTGAACCAATTTTAAAATACCCTCTTCATAAATCTTRGCTTCAACTGAAGTCACCAAATCGTCTGTAATCAAAGAAGGGCGACCGGAGCGATCCTCATCATGGACGTTGTCACGGTCATCTTTGAATTGTCATACCCACTTACACACTTTGCTTTCACTCATAACAGTATCACCGTATGCTTCACAAATCTGTCAATAAATTTTTGCAGCAGGCAGGTTCCTTGCTGATAAAAACTTTATCACTGAGCGAACCTCACATGTGGTAGGTGAGTTGATAGTCTTAAACATTTTTAAAGCACAAAACAGAACTGTACAGGTTAGCTACAGAGCGGAAACTGAGCAGAGTTGTTCAGGAGGCATGCCGGTACACGACGGATATGCTCTTTGCGGTATGGGCGCGAACTACTAGTGTCTACAACAAAACGGACCTTACTTAAAAAATACCCCTCGTATGTTCAACACATATTACAAAATACCCATTATACATCCTTCTGCAAAAACCAATTAAAAACCAAAGACTTCTGGGTGGGAGTTCCATAAACTAGGAGCAAATATTAAAAATATACTGACCTATCTTCTCACATAGGGTGTTTCTACACTGACAGTATAATCTAGCTTGGAATCCGTTTGAGAGGAACCAGTTTCCCTGTGTGGGTGATTAGATTGAAAGGTTTGAAACTGGTTTGAGACCAGGATGATGATTAAATTTGCCATCAAACCTGGCCTCAAACCATTTTGTAGGTTCTTTCCCCCCATTTCTCAGAGATATGCACATCAGCGCACTGGAGGCATATAAGTGAAAAAAGGGGAGAATGAATTACCCCGTCCAGGGGGTTAAGTAGCCCACTGTTGCCCAGCTTTGCCCTTTGAACATTTCTTTGAAGCCTCCTTTAGGATTTGTTTACTGCACTTCAGCAGTTGGCTATTGAATTCACAGAAAGCGGAGGGGGACGTACTCCCTGCTTCAAGTGAAACTGTCTCCTTCAGATATAATACAATAAGTGCCCTTGCAATGAAAGAAATGTAAGACTTGATATATGTCTGTTAAATCTCCAAATACAATTTCCCCAAATACAAGTGCACTCTATATTCCTTTGTGTGTGTATCTGTGTGTACACACACATCCTTAATTCCCAAATAAGATTAACTGTATTTGATGAGTAGTATGTGCTTCAAGCAGGTATCTGTCAGTTAGTATGACACAGAATGAATGCTAGCCTGCCAATCAATTTTGTATTGTTATAGAAGAAAGATGCTGCAATTGAATAATTTTAAGTGGTCTGCTTTTGACTTCTATCTAATTTGTAATTATGGTTGAACACTGCAGCACAATAAAGCCCCACAATAATAATAATAAGTAGCTGTCTTCTATCTACTGCTGCTTTGATGCAGTCATTCCAGTTGTGCGAACTTGGGCTGTGACGAACATGTGGATTTTCACATGAGTAGGAATTGTTCCCTGTTATGTTGAGTTTTCTATAATTGTGGTGAAGGTAATATCTCTTTACTGTGTTCTTTGGAGGCTTTGCCTTCTGATTAATTGAAACACTTCTATGGTTTTTCCAAAATCTGTTACTGAAATAAAGGTATTGAAAATATTGTTGACTTTTTCCAAGATGAAGGCAAAGATTTATAAAACACAACACTCAAGACCGTGGCCTCTTCTGCAATGCACGTGTTCTATCTACTCTTCTCTGGAGTTCTGCTCAATGTTACTGCTACTATATCTTTCTATGAGTAACTATCGTTACTCTAGGCCCCTGCATTATGTATCTATCTCTAGATGGCCTTGAGTGGGAAAGGGACTCTCCACACCAGCGAAGTTGGTGTGGGGGAACAATTTGCCTCTCCCCCAAATGAAGAGAATGGATGGTTCCAGTGGAACCATCTGGAAAAGGGGGCGGGGGTTGGCTGACTGTTGCAGCCAGCCTCCTCCCTCATTCTGCCGTGAGATTTCAACCCACCARGCCCACCCACTGATAGTATAATTATTTGGTTGCCATCTGGAACCAGGTAGGAATTTTTTGCCCCCTATGTTCTGGGGGGTTTTTTCGCCTACCCTATACTGTTATTAGGGGCTAGCTGGGATGGTGTGTTTTAATTAGACTAGCATAAAATAGCATAGGAAAACACAGATATTGATGTATACACAAGGCACCCCTTAAGGGTTGGGGTCATTACACTACAAACACTCACCTAGAGGTCAACAAATGGGTGAGGGGACATCACATGGCACAGAAACGGGAGAGTCTGAGATCAATAATTTGATACAGGCTTCTCCAGACCTTTACTTTAGAGGTTGCCCGGTTTGGGCTCCAGGGGACACAGATATTACACACTGAATAGCCGAGGACGCTGCCTCGGTTTGGACACCAAGTTCCTAGACACATAGTTTAGTTCAGTTAAAGTTAAATASGTAACATTTAATAAAGTTGCCCAAATTTGAATCCAACCTATTGTTGTCCAGTCTCGTTATTTCGGGGGTTAAGGGGCAAACACAAATTATTGAGGACTAAAGTATCTGTTGCTGTTATACCTCATTGTATTCCATGGTTCCTCTTTCCAGAGTAACATCATTGAAAGTGAAACGATAGAATACACTGGGTTAAATCTATTTACTCATGTTGTAGCAGTTACCTCTCTTATCCAAGTAGGAACTAAATTTTATATGAAATTTAGTGAGAGAGGAGATATGGCAGGGTGTCTCTTTGTGGATCAGAGAATGGGGAAGGCCATGTATGTTTTTAGTTTGGAGAAAAGGAGTTGAGTCCCACCCATCGTTGGTTCTGGCCATGCACACTGCTGAGTTAATAACGTAATTTTACTGTTTATTACTGTATGTGTGCGACAATGTACAAAATTACCTCTGGTTTTTGCTTTACCTTTGTTTTCAAAAGGGAAACATATGGGAACAAGTTGTGCGGATTCCTTTCCTGTTGGAAATTATTAATGCTATTCCTTTCATCATTACTGTAAGTACCTCTATTTCTATTTTCTAAGAGGAAAAGACTATAGAAGTTCACTGATAGGTTATTTTGCATAGAAAAATGATTAAGTTCCAAATAAAGGTTTACATTTTTTCTTTATTGATTTATCTGTAATATTGAATTTTGGTTTCAACAACTAAATTGAACTATGCTTGAGATGATGTGAGTTTTATTTAGTAAGTTAAGAGTTTCTTTTCAAAGCTAAGTTAGACTTGATTTATTTATTCCTTTAGACTTTTTCTTTTTTTCTTGATCTTTCTCACAGTAAGAGTTGCAGTACTTATTACACTGTTATAATAAGTACCACCGCAAATTTATTATTGTACCACATCTAGGGAACGTTCATTCTTCAAAATGATAGATATTTGATTATAATTAAATTGTAGAGATAACATTGTATGGAATTTTAGTATTTACATTAGAACTCTCTAGCAAAGAATTCTATAGTCTTACCAAACTGAAATTCCAGAATTCCATAGAATACATCTGTGATCAATTACAATTGAATTATAATGGTACATTTCTGTAATGTTAAAGAGCTCCCAGTTTCAGTGATCTGTTTAGACAGTTACCTCTCAGAAAATGAAATGAAATAAAATGAAAACACAATCATCCCAATATAACAAAAATATACTCAACTCCGATCTAGGCAAACAGGATATTTTTGTCACCCATGCACCCACCCCCAGTCATTTTTCAGAATGCACACAATAGTAGACTTTCAAGTTAGACATTCTATATCTTCTCAGCCATGGAGTGTTAAGCAATATCCATCAGTTTCAGCAATTGTCATTTCACATTCAGACACTTTTTTTAATATACAGAATATGACTGGGACAAAAAGTCCATTTCTATTGACTATGTTTATTTTGCAAACAAAGAGATCTGACATCTACTTAGAATAAATATTTCATCTAATGTGACAACATCTTTTCTTGTGGCCCCAACCATAAATCAGGATGGAATGCAGCACTGAACACACGGGCTAGTCATTTGTTGGGGGCAAAAGGCTACAGTTTTGTTGTTTACATCTGAAGCAGCTTTGCTTAGAAAGGGCAAGGATCCAGACATCAGATCAAAGCTTGAAATACTACTTTTGAAAATAAATTCAATAATACATTAGATATCAGAAAATTAATTACCACAAATACTTAATTGTCACATCATTGCTTAATTTGTGGACAAGAGTAAGATGAAAATCCAAGGAAGAAAGAAATATGGGATGGGTTTGGATTTTTTTGCACTGAATTATCTACTGAATATTTTGCACAGAATTGTGTGAACAGAGTTTCAGAGGACTATAATGTAGCCCATCCCAAATGACATTGTAGAATAATTGTATATTGCATAATAATTCATGCAGAATCCTGTCCAGCATAGTATTAGTAGAGGAGGAGAAAATACTGGAGATAATTATGATATATCTCACCCTTCAGAAAGAGTCTGAAAGGTTTTCTTTTCATATAGGTGCATAGGAACACCTACATTTCCCCCCCACGAGTTAATAAATTTTGGGGCAAACGTATGCTCAATTGTATATCAAAGAGCTCTTGACATTGCTGCACAAAATGATCTAATGATCATAGCGCAAGCTAAAGCCACTCCATACCTGGCCAAATTTAAATGTAAAGTCGGCATGGAAACTTACCTCTCTTTTATACTTCCACTATATATTAGAAAACTTTTTACCAGGGCTAGATTTGAGCAGCTCGACATTAAGTCCAAGTTGGGACGACATCAGAATATTCTCTACACGAGGAGAACCTGTGGGTGCCGTGAGGTAGATGCAGAAGTGGAGGACTCAGAACATTTTTTCTTAAAATGTCCCTACTACAACAGGATCCGGTCTTACTACCTAGAGCCTCTGCTGGAGAATCATACTTATTTAGAGAATAAGGAGAAATTGCACATCCTCCTACAGAGTTCAGATAAAAACTCTATTTTAAAATTGACCCTTTTTACCCAAAAACCGCTGGCCATCCGTGAGAAGATGGAAGCAGAGAGAGGTGACTTTGCTGCCATCAACAAAATTCAAACTTAAAAACTTAATATGGACATGCCACTAGTTTTACCTACCCGCGCCCCTGCCCAAACCCTACTTTAAGGAATTAATCAATTTTTAATCTTTTAATTTTTTTTTATCCTGTAGTGGGTTGACAGGCCAGTAGGCCGGGATGCCTTGTATTCATTTATGGCTTTACTGTATGTATGGGCAAGTGTGTATGTTTTGTATGTTTTGCATGTTTTGATATGGTCAAAATTGACTAATCAATAAGTAATTGTTGTTGTTGACACTTACATTTCAAACGATCATGAAAGGATCCTTATTGTCCAAGTATCTTAGTAAATGTCTAAAGAAGCAAATCACTTCACCCACTACCCTGTTTTTCAAAACACACTTTCTTTCCTACTTTTCCATTTTTCTTCTTTCCCACAGCCATCTTTTCTCCACTTTGTCTTCCCAAAGAAATCAAACAGTTTAGTCTTCCTAACAAAAGAGCTAATTCTAATATTTATTCATTGGAGGCAGCAGGATTCCAAGGTTTTTTTAAAAGGAGAGTTATATAACCATTAGGCCTGGGTAACAACGGAAAAATTTGTTTCTAAAATCGATTCGTTTTTTGGGGGTTTTTGCGTTTCGATTTTTAAAAGAATTCCGAAATTTTTCTTTTAAAAAGTTCAATATTTACGAAATTTCGTAAATTACAAAACAATACGAAACAATTACGAAACAATTACGAATCGATTCGTTAATGGCGGACGCGACCGCGCAATACGCTAAAAAACCTCCAAATGGGACAGGGGGAACTTCTGAAGCTTCCCTCTCCCTCTGTTGTTGACTGTTGGTGTGATATTATAATTTTTTTTCACTGATTAAACAAACAACAACTATAAAACTTGCCCTAGACATGCGGAAATAATAACGAAACGGTTTCAAAACGATAACGAAACGAATACAAAACGGATCCGAAGCAATTACGAAACGAATTTTAAAATTCGTTTCGTTTTTTAGATGCTCCTGAATGGTTCGTTATCGCTTCATTATAAAAAAAATGAATTTTTAATGAATTACGAAATTACGAAATGAAACCGCCCAGCCCTAATAACCAGTTCTTTAAAATTCTAACAATTTAATTAAAGTAGCTTTTAACTTCTGCCATACTTGGAAAATCTAGTGAGTTTATAGCAAATGACTACAAACATTTAATGAACCCAATTCATTAATTGTGTAGATAATCCCAAGCTCCATATGAGCCAACAGAACTTGTAGAATAATCTTGACTCTTCACCCACAAACGTTTGTAGATACAGCAGGCATTTTTATACCTGAAATACACTGGGGTTTATTGGGAACAGATCGTATTTCAGATTACACCTCTCAGAAGATGTTCTGACTGAATGAACATTGGAATCAGAGAAGTAAAGACTGCAGTTATAAGCAGACCAATCCTAAGTACATTAGTTTACAGGAAAGACCCACTTCAATGATTGTGACTTCTTGACTGCAATCTTTTTGTGAAGCAAAAACTGAGAAAAGTGTATCAATGTCAAACTTTTCCTAGCTTTTAGGCATTTTCTTATCTATTTCATTGTCATCTGTGTTGTTGTCTAGCAGAGCATTAATGGAGCTTGAAATGTGGTCTTTCAAAAACAAATCTGCTTCTTCTTATACATTGAATGCAAACACTTCAATACATTTGTCACTGACAAAGGAAATGTAGAGAATGTGTTTGATGTTGGGGTTTTTTTAATGTTTTTTTTTTCAGATTTTCTGGCCTGCCTTAAGAAATTTATTCATCCCTGTTTTTTTAAATTGCTGGCTTGCCAAACATGCATTGGAGAATATGATTGTAAGTATGGCAAAAATGTATAGTTGAGAATTAATTGGTTGTTGGGGGATACTGAAGGGGGTCTTCTTTTTCTTATATCACAGAGAAGGCCAGAGTTCAGCTTACAGTCACCTTCAACCATGATACATGCATTCAACCTTTATAGTGCCAATGGAAATTTGTGGGAGTAAGTGGGGAAAAATTCAAATCACTTAGTTTAATTGCATTTTGAATTGCCTTTCAAATGTCAACTGTTTTGGCATTTCAAACCTTCTGCTTTGTCTCCCCCTAACTTAGTTAGTTTCAGTACCGAGGAATCCAAATGTATTGTCTTATGTAGATAATAAAACCATTGGCCCAACATTAATCCATTTGACTCCTTTCCCTTATTTTCCTGGCTCTAGAAAGCCAGAGCTAAGAACTTTGAGATTGAGGTTTAGCAAATGCCAGTTGTTTTGGCTCATTTTCCATGCTGGTGTGCATACCATAAAAAAATATGGAGACTTAGCCAATGAGCAGCTTTGCTTCACTTATTTCTTCCTAGCGTATTTGGCTCTGGAACCTGCAACCAATGGCAGATTTAAGAATGTGTTTAAGCTTTTGTGACAAAAGTACCAGCCTGTATCATGCTGCTAATTGAATTTCTTGGTCCCACACATGGATACACATTTCAGGTTATATATAATGAAGTAGAAGAGTGTAAATCCAGCCGCTGGATGCTATAGAATTCATTATCATTTTTAAAAAATGGGTCTAAACATTAGCCCAAGAAAGTTTAAGTGTTTCTAGTTGAATAACAAATTCCACGGATTAATCAGCTTCAGTTCATTGATAAGTTTCTGTTCTGAAGCTGTAAAATGGGAGTAATAGTGATTTCTTGTATATCATCACTATAAACATAATACTGTGAACATTAATGCATGGATAGCTTTCTAGATGTACTGGGTTTTTAAAAATGTTTTCCTGAGCAGGTGGTTATCAGAATAAAGCTGGATGATCTTCAGCTGTCCATCAGCCTTCAGTGATCTCTCAAATCAAATCAAATAATTTATTTCGGTCATTGACCAGCACAGAAATAGTCACATTTTCATACAAACTTGGTATGTTTGGTACATTAAAATATAAATAAACCTACTAAAGCACAATATGGGTGAGGGAGCGGAAGGGGAAACAGGGTAAAAACATATAATGCCCAGATCCATCACCAAATTGTAGATTCAGGGAAGAAGATTACTGGACACACAGTTAACTTTTGGGACTAGTCATTACCTGACGGATTTTGTATGCTGCTGCACAGAACTTTGCAACATTGTAGGTTGTAGCTGAATTAATACCTGCAAGTAGCATGGAGGTATAAAATTGTCTTGAATGGCCTGGGTGCTTGTATATCAGAGGTAAGATAAGCCTGGCACGGATATCTCTGTAGAACGGGCACTGAAGGAGCACATGTTCTATTGTTTCTACATGTCCCGAATCGCAGGGGCAGAGTCTCTTTGGGAAAGGGATCTTCCGGTAGCGGTCTTCGAGTACAGCTGATGGGAGAGCATGGCATCGAGCCAGGGTGAAAGCCCTTTGATGATAGGAACCTCTAAGTTTGTTAAATATGCCATAGGGGAGGCAAGATATCTGCTGTCTTCATTGATAAGGAAGGTTGGAACCGAGGCCAGATCTAGTTGTCGCTCTGTGTCTGTGATACGTTGTTTAATAAGTGCTTTGGCTTGATTGTAATCCATAGCGAATAGTAGACCTGGAGAAAATCCCAATGAGGAGATTTTTGATGCTACCGCCTGCTTCCATGTGAATTGGAAATCATCCTTCATGGTTAGTGGGGCAAGACCAAAGGGTGCATGGGATAGTCTGAGCCAGAGGTTGAGTGTGGCCACCCATACCCTGGCCTCCACTCTCATAAAGCCCGTCTCTAGTCGCAGGGTGGCATTGGAAACACATTTAGGTACCTGCAAGGCCGATCTCAGAAACTTTGACTGAACCAGCTCTAATGGGGGCAAAACTGGGGAAGGGGCCCACTGTGATCTCTTGATATGGGGAATATCTGGAGGAATGGGGAGACATAGGGGCTATCAGACAGTCCCATAATGTAGGACCTGTCTCGGTTTTTACCGGAGGCATTGAAATGAAGCAAAATAATGCGGAACAAATCAAGGTTTCCTTGGATTAAATACCTGGAGCTCCTGGTGATACAACGGGTTAAACTCTTGTGCCAGCAGGACTGGTTGACCAAAAGGTTGGCAGTTTTAATCAAGGAAGCAGGATAAGCTCCCATCTATTGAGCTTTAGTTTCTCATGTGAGGACATGAGAGAAGCCTCCCACAGGATGGTAAAAGATCAATTATCTGGGCATTCCCTGGGCAATGTTCTTGCAAACGGGCAATTCTCTCACACCAGAAGCAAGTTGCAGTTTCTCAAATCATTTCTGACACATTTTTTTAAAAATACCTCATTAGTGCCAGGTCTTCCTGAAAGGCTCAGGTCTAATGAGGCATTTATTGGGCGTTCTGTGACACCAGGAATGAGCAATCCTGCAACTTTAGGCTCCTGGAGCCCAACTGTGTGGGAGGGTGCCCAGTACCCACCCCTCCCCTTGCCCCCAGATTTACCCCCTAAAATTTATTTTTAAAGCTTCTTGGCAGCCATGAATCCTTTCCTCACATCCTCCTGGCATGAGAAAATGACACCTGAGGAGATGGGTGTGGGGGGGGGGGGGAGAGATGGGATTTTCCTCCTCACCCTTCCCATCTCCTCAGGTGTCATTTTCTCATGCCAGGAGGATGTGAGGAGAGGCTTCCTGGCTACCAGTGACCTTTTAAGGTGTTTTAGGTGGTAAATCAGGGGCTTCGGTGTAGCTTCATGCTATCCCAGTTTCAATCACGATAGCATGTAGCCGTCCCAAGAGGAAAATGTTGGGGTTGTGGGAAGGAGTGGAGACTAGAACCCATACCAAAGTGGATTATTTTAACTCATTACAGCATGGGTTTTAGTCATGTGTGTTAGGGCCCATAATGTTGCTCCTACTTCTAATTGAAGATCATAGTGTAAGCAGTGACTTTTCATTGGGACTGGGACATTGGCCAGGAATCTCTTTGCCAGTGCATTCCAATTTATTTGTTCTTTCAGTCCCGTAATGTATATTGAAAAGCCATGTATTATTCTAATTGTAGCTCAGCTACATTGTCTATTTTTACTACTCATCCTTTTATAGGAGTCTCATTATTACCTTATATCTATACATGACCTGCGTTCTTTTTAGTCATTTGAAGATTTATTGTATATATTTATTTCATACACCTCTTATATATTTTGTAACCTATTTTGTAACCCAGATGTAAGGACCATGTTTTCTTGTTGATGTTCACTTTGTAGACCTCTTTGTCTTGAAAGGTCTGAGTTAGAAAAAGGGCAATGCTGTCTATATATTGTTGAATTCTGTCTATGTCTATATTAGAAGTCAGTCCCATTGAATTCAAAATAAGTTATGTAAGAATGGACAAGATTGTAGCTTAAGACTGATTATTTTAGAAGGTTTTACATTTTTCAGTCAGACTATGTTACATTTCAAATATTTTCATATATTTCCTATTTTTTCCATCTAGAATGATCTCCACAGAGCCATCCAACGCACACAGTCTGCAATGTTTAACCAAGTCCTGATTTTAATATCAACATTGTTATGTCTTATCTTTACATGGTAAGTAGTACACAGCATTGTTAATACTTGAGTAACACTGTTTTGAGTAAAAGTTGTTCTTTCATTTTATTTAAGGTCATGTTTGGTCATGAATTATTGTTCAGGGTGAGAAGTAATTTGCATGTTTATGGGGAAAGAAACCTCAATTCACGTTACAGAAATGCCACAGTTCATATGAATATAAAAAATTGGTTTTAGGGTTGATAAAACTGATCATTTTGTACAGATCACAGCATACTAGAGACTATCCAATGAAGTTGTAGGTTGGCTAGAACCCAGTGAGCCCAATGCAAAGATAAATTGCGTGTGGATGGGTGACACTCCTCCCACTTGCAGAACCAGAGATGACACGGACACATATGTGGAGTAAAATTGGCCACAGCTTAATTTATTGATTACAGGAACAAAGGGTTGGCTGCCAGGCATGGGTTCTGGATCAAGATTGATCAGCCCACTGCTGACCGATACCTAATGAGTCCAACAGGGGGCCCACCAGCACAATACCAGGCAACAACTCTCTGGTTACATCCCGTATAGACTACTGCAACGCTCTCTACATGGGGTTGCCTTTGAAGACTGCTCAGAAGCTTCAAATGGTCCAGCGTTCGGCAGCCAGGTTGCTAACAGGAGCGGCACTCAAGGAGCACACCACTCCTCTGTTGCGCCAGCTCCACTGGCTGCCAATTTGCTACCATGAACAATTCAAAGTGCTGGCTTTAGCCTTTAAAGCCCTAAACGGTTCTGGCCCGACCTACCTGTCCGAACGTATCTCCTCCTATGAACCAGTTAGGACATTAAGATCGTCTGGGGAGGCCCTGCTCTCTGTCCCGCCTGCATCACAGGCGTGCTTGGCGGGACGAGAGACAGGGCCTTCTCAGTGGTGGCCCCTCGGCTGTGGAACACCCTGCCTGCAGATATTAGGTCGGCCCCCTCCCTGCTGGCATTTCGGAGGAAAGTGAAGACCTGGCTGTTCGAACAAGCATTTGATTAAATAGTGTAAATGAACATAGGAATACGGAATAATGGATGATGAGACTGGATTCTGATTTTACTGTTGAGGCACTAATGATTGTTATACGGATGTTTAATGATTTACGTTACAATTGTTTTTAATTGCCCTATACTTGTCTCGTGATGTTTTGTATCAATGTTGTTCACCGCTGTGAGTCGCCTGGGGGCTGAGAAAAGTGGTATATAAATAAAGTAAATAAATAAATAATAATAACAAAATACGGCACTCCTGGGAACCGCCGGATGTTTCCTCCCCGGCCAGTAGGGGAGGGGCGGAAACCAGATCCAGGGCCCATGTCACATGCCAACCAAAGTTGTGACAAACAGATAATGACCAACAACTGCAACAATGTGCAAGAACAAAAATTGTGCAGGGTGGATGGGAGGACAACCTGAAGCAAGCCTGGTGCCTGCTAGGCCCTTACGCAGCCTATTTAAGGCTGCTGGGCAAAGCGAGTGGCCGGCCCATGGCCAATGCCAGGTGCTGGGTGGGGCCAGCCACTGACTGGCCAACTGCCCATGCGACGGGAAACTTTCCACCGCAAGGGGGCTTCTGGAAACGAGAAGCCCCCTGCTACCAGTATGTCCGGTGGGAGGGTGCCCCCCCCCCGCCACAACAGGCCCCCTGTTGGACTTTGTATATCCTAAGCATTGGAATTCACCTAAATGTTACAAATATCAAGGGAGCAGGGGACTGCAACTACTTGAAATATACAGTTGTGAAATATTTTGATGTTTTGAAACTTTTGATGTAGTGTGCCTTCAAGTTGTTTCCTACTCATGGCAATCATACGGTGAACTTATGACAAGATTTTCTGGTGCTGTAACAATATGACTTACCTAATATCACTCACTGGGTTTTTATTCCAGACCCTGGTCTTCAAAGTCATCGTCCAGTGCTCAAACCACAATACTGCATTGATTCTATTTCCCATATGATGTGACATACACAAAAGCCACAAAATGAAAGTTGCACTAAGTTAGGTTTTCCTTGTTGCTTTTTCATATAAAAACCAATCCTTGTGTTTTAGTATATACTATTAGGCAAGAGTAGCACCTGGGCACTCTGTGGAACTGCCATGTACATCCGAAAGTGCTCCTTAAGTGCCTTTGAATGAGCTTGTGCTTTCATATCTACTGGTGTCTGATTCTCTCTTTCAATTCTGCTGTTGTACTAAAAAAGCTGACATAATACAAAACTATGAGTCCCCGTCCTTTTAACGCTTGGTTGGCTGTGGGAAACAAAAGGTTTTGAAAGCAAGCTGGAGCCTGTGCCTGACAAGCAGGAAAGTGCTACTCAGAAGAGAACATTATGTTCAGGGGCAGGCTGCATGTTTTCTAACTGACAGAAAAGGATGAGGAAAATGGCAAGTTGACCTACAGCAATTATTGCAGTTTTCAGCATCTGCAGATTCCAGCTTATTGTGCTCCATTTTATTCTGCCCTTCTTTTAACCTATATAGAGGGATGGGGTGGAGGAAGAGAATAAATAATAGCATTACTCAATTCCACAATTGCTAGCTAAGGAAATGAAGCCTGCAATAGTTTGCAGTTTTAATTGAGATTATGTTCAGTTTGCTTTGAAACAGTTCACTGTTGATTTTCCATTTCTTTCTCTTGTTGGGATGATGGACTTTCCAAGAGTTATTTCCCTGTATTTAAATAGTTATCAGCAAATATTGATAGCTCTAGGTGCTCTAACTGCCTATTACAGGGAAAACCAACGGATCCCTAATCCATCTAAAACACAGACATGTGCCTTTCACCTTAAGAACAGACAAGCATCCCGAGCTCTGAGGATTACCCGGGAAGGAATCCCACTGGACCATTGCAGCGCACCCAAATACCTGGGAGTCACTCTGGACCATTCTCTGATCTACAAGAAGCACTGTCTGAACATCAAACAAAAAGTGGGTGCTAGAAACAATATTATACGAAAGCTGACTGGCACAACCTGGGGATCAAAACCAGACACAGTGAAGACATCTACCCTTGCGCTATGCTACTCTGCTGCTGAGTATGCATGCCCAGTGTGGAACACATCTCACCACACTAAAACAGTGGATGTGGCTCTTAATGAGACATGCCGCATTATCACGGGGTGTCTGCACCCTACACCACTGGAATTACACTGCTTAGCTGGTATTGCACCAACTGACATCTGCCGGAAAGTAGCAGCCAATAGTGAAAAGACCAAGGCAGAGACATCTCCAGCTCATCCCCTGTTTGGGTATCAGCCAGCACGTCAATGACTTAAATCTAGAAATAGTTTTCTAAGATCTACAGAGACACTCGCTGGAACACCTCAGCAAGCAAGAGTCCAAAAGTGGCAGGCTCAAACCCAGAACCTCAACCAATGGCTGATACCAAATGAGAGACTCCCCCCTGGGCACACAGAAAACTGGGCAACTCGGAAGGTGCTGAACAGACTGCGCTCTGGCACCACAAGATGCAGAGCCAACCTTCAGAAATGGGGCTACAAAGTGGAATCCTCGACATGCGAGTGTGGAGAGGAGCAAACCACTGACCATCTGCTGCAATGCAACCTGAGCCCTACTACATGCACAATGGAGGACCTTCTTGCAGCAACACCAGAAGCACCCAAAGTGGCCAGCTACTGGTCAAAAGACATTTAATCAACTACCAAACTCACAAATTTTGTATTTTGTTTGTTTGTTTGCTTTGTTCTGTTAGAAATGTAATATAATGGACTGGTTGCCATGACACGACAAATAAATAGCCTAAGTATTCTTATTGATGTGTGGCAGTTGGTGGGTGTTGAATTGTTGCAATATAATGATATTGGTTCAAGAGCTCGGGGGACATGCTGCAGCCATGGATGTGACAGACTGTAACCACAATCTAGATTGTACTTGTCTACACCACAGTTCATGCTCTGCCCACAGATGGGTAAGCTATGCCAGCTGGATACCTGAAATGGCACTCTGGCTCAAAGTAATGTGTCTTTCTTGCTCAGTAGTCTAGAAATGTAATCTGCAAGTGATTATTCAGCTTTCTAGGTAACCTTTTAAGCCTAGCATTAGAAACTACATTCTGTGTCCTGCCAAATGCAGTATGTCTAACTGATTATAAACATAGGTGGTGCTTCATATATGCAATAACCAGATAGCCATTCATTTTCACACATGTAAGCAAACACAAATACTACCAGATTTCTTGGAGAAATGTCTGTGACTGGAAAGGAAATTGTCTAGAGTGGTTCCTATGACCAGAAAATGGAGAAAACATGCTATTAGAAATGCCCAACTGTGTCTTGTTATATCTATGTTAGCCCTAATTGGTGGCTTGTGTTAAGTTAAAAGGTCTTATGATATTGCATGTGCTGGTGACCTCAAGATTGGACTTCTGCAATGTACTTTATCAAGTTTGGAAGCCAAGTTTGGAAACTTCAATTAGTTCAAAATATGGCAGCCAGACTAGTTACAGGAACATTTATTTATTCATTTATTTACTTTATTTGCTTAGGTGACTCGGAGTGGTTAACAGCAACAGTTTCAGTATACAAAGTACAAGGTTATTGGGTATTTAAAAGCAATCACATAACAAGTTAATTAACAATAAATATCAATACAACAATATATCAATACATCAATATAACAAATCCATCAGATCTCATAACTAGAATCAGAATCCATCAGATCTCATAACTAGAATCAGAAACATCTGGAGCAAGCACATCACACCCACACTAAAGTGACACCACTAATCTCCAATTACCCTGATTTCATTGCATAATTGTTGCCAATGCCTAATAATCACACACCCGGTGGCGCAGTGGATTAAAGCCCTATGCTGGCAGGACTGAAGACTGACAGGTTGCAGATTCAAATCCGGGGAGAGGCGGATGAGCTCCCTCTATCAGCTCCAGCTCCTCATGCGGGGACATGAGAGAAGCCTCCCACAAAAGATAATAAAAACATCAAATCATCTGGGCATCCCCTGGGCAACGTCCTTGCAGAAGGCCAATTCTCTGACACCAGAAGCGACTTGCAGTTTCTCAAGTCGCTCCTGATATGACAAAAAAAACCACACCCATTTTTGGGGTGCCCAAAATGGTATTTTTGTTTTCCTTGCATAATAGTCACACTGCCATTTGGAGATGACCTCTCTTTCTGTCTTTCTCTGAAGTCAAGGCAGTTTAAAAAATACAAAATGGAGGTCTCTGAAGCTTCACTCTTAAACTCCATTTCCCCTCCTTCTTCCTAGGTCTTAAGGCAATTTACAAAACCTGGAATTGAGTTTTTTGGAGAAAGGAGGAAGAAGGGGTCATCTGAGTTCCAGAAACTACTATTTCAGGTTTTTGTTTTTTTAAAAAAAAAATATGCCTTAAGCCCTAAGAGAGGGATAAATGAGAGATGAGTGAAGCTCTAGAAACCTGCATTTTATTGGTTTTAAACTGCCTTGTTTCTGGTGAAAGAAGAAAGGAAGAGACAATCAGTCCTGAATGGCTCTATGTTTATGACTGCAGTCTTGTTCCCTGAGCTAAGGCATTTTATTAAAACAACAACAACAGAAACCAGAGAATAAAGGCAGACTTTTTTCATGTAATAGTCGTACCCCCTTTTAATGAAAAAACAGGGGGGGGGAGGAAGACTGTTATGTGATGAAATACAGTAGTTTCTGGGAAAAGTACAAAGTGTTGGTTTTGACCTTTAAAGCCCTACATGATTCAGCTTCAGGTTATTGGCTTCTACTATACAATTTGATCAGGACACTTAGGTCCTTTAAAGGGTGGCTACTCCAAGCAGCCAGAACCCAACTCAAAGGACCTTTTCATCAGCTGCTCCAGGACTATGGAATGACCAAGAGATTTGACAGCCAGATCACCTGTCAGAATTTAAGACACAATTGAAGGCCTATCTCTTCCAGCAGGCATACCTGGTCAATTTTAAGCTGCATTTTATCAGTGGATTTTAACTTGTGTTTTAAGTCTGTCTATTGTGTGGAACCCCCGGTGGTGCAGTGGGTTAAAGCACTGAGCTGCTGGGCTTGTTGATCGAAAGGTCGCAGGTTCGATTCCGGGGAGCAGCGTGAGCTTCCGCTGTCAGCCCTAGCTTCTTCCAACCTAGCAGTTCGAAAACATGCAAATGTGAGTAGATCAATAGGTACCGCTCCGGCGGGAAGGTAATGGCGCTCCATGCAGTCATGCCGGCCACATGACCTTGGAGGTGTCTACGGACAACGCTGGCTCTTCGGCATAGAAATGGAGATGAGCACCACACCCCAGAGTCAGACATGACTGGACTTAATGTCAGGGGACTACCTTTACCTTTACCTATTGTGTTGTATGTGTTTTAGTAATAATAATAATCATAATTTATTATTATTATTTATTTCCGTCACTTTTACCCCGCCCTTCTCACCCCCTAGGGGGGACTCAGGGCGGCTTACAGAGAAAGGCACAATTCGATGCCTTGTCACATATACATACATATATAAAAACTATTAAGCAATTACAAATTAAAAGTTAAATCATCAATACACAGTAATACCAAAAACATAGTAGTAGGCTAATCCTGAGCTCAGCGTTCGGAGTTCCGTAAATCCATTCCGTCTTCTCCAATTCCAGCTCGTCATCAAGTCTTTCTTTAACTGCCTGAATGTCCAAATGCCTGGTCCCACATCCAGGTCTTCAACCTCTTCCTAAATGAAAGAAGGGACGTTGCCGATCTAATCTCCCCGGGGAGTGAGTTCCACAGGTGGGGGGCCACCACCGAGAAGGCCCTGCTCCCCGTCCCCGCCAATCTCACTTGTGATAGAGGCGGGGTCGAGAGCAGGGCCTCCCCAGAGGATCTTAGGTTCCGAGGTGGGACGTAGAGGGAGATCCGTTCGGATAGATACACTGGGCCGGAACCGTTTAGGGTTTTGTAGGTCAAAACCAGCACTTTGAATTGTGCTCGGAATTGGATCGGCAGCCAGTGGAGCTGACACAACAGGGGGGTGGTGTGCTCCCTGTATGTCACTCCAGTGAGCAATCTGGCTGCCTCTCGCTGGACCAGTTGGAGTTTCCGAGCAGTCTTCAAAGGCAACCCCACGTAGAGTGCGTTGCAGTAATCCAATCGGGATGTAACAAGAGCGTGGACCACCGTGGCCAAGTCCGACTTCCCAAGGTACGGGCGCAGCTGGCGCACAAGTTTTAATTGTGCAAAAGCTCTCCCGGCCACCGCTGAGACCTGGGGTCCCAGGCTCAGCGATGAGTCCAGGATCACTCCCAAGCTGCGAACCTGCGTCTTCAGGGGGAGTGTAACCCCGTCTAACACAGGCTGTAACCCTATGCCCTGTTCGGCCTTACGACTGACCAGTAGGACCTCTGTCTTGTCTGGATTCAATTTCAATTTGTTAGCTCTCATCCAGTCCGACACAGCAGCCAAGCACCGGTTCAAGGTCTGGACAGCCTCCTTGGTGACAGGTGGGAAGGAGTGACAGATTTGGACATCATCTGCGTAGAGATAACATCTCATTCCGAAACTCCGAATGATCTCTCCCAGCGGCTTCATGTAGATGTTAAATAACATCGGGGACAGAATTGAACCCTGTGGGACTCCACACAACAACGGCTGTGGGGCCGAACAGGTGTCACCCAGTAACACCTTCTGGGACCGTCCCTCAAGAAATGACTGGAGCCACTGCAAAGCAGTACCCCCGAGACCCATGTCTATGAGGCGTCCCAGAAGGATACCGTGATCGACGGTATCGAAGGCCGCTGAGAGGTCCAGCAGAACTAACAGGGACACACTCCCCCTGTCCAGCTCCCTGCGAAGATCATCTACCAAGGCGACCAAGGCTGTCTCAGTTCCATGTCCCGGCCTGAAGCCAGACTGTGCCGGATCTAGATAATCAGTGTCTACCAGAAACCCCTGGAGTTGTGTTGCCACCACACGGTCTAATCAGTGTCTACCAGAAACCCCTGGAGTTGTGCTGCCACCACATGTTCCATGACTTTGCCCAAGTAGGGGAGATTGGAAACTAGCCGATAGTTGTCAAACTGAGTGGGATCCAGTGACGGTTTCTTCAACAGCGGTTTTATAACAGCTTGTTTTAAGCTCGCTGGAAATTTTCCTTCCTGTAAGGAGGCATTAACCATCACCTTCACCCACTCTGCCAAACCCCCTCTGGCTTCTTTTATAAGCCAGGATGGGCAGGGGTCTAGGATGCATGTGGTGGGTCGCACCTCTCCAAGGATCCTGTCCACATCCTCAAGCTGAACCAATTGAAACGAATCCAACAAAGCTGGACAAGCAGATGTTCTCGTTACATCCCCAGAGACTGCCGTTAACATGACGTCAAAGCCTGACCGAATCCGCTCAATTTTATCCGTGAAGAATCGAGCAAATGCTTCACAGCGGGCCACCGAGTTATCCGAGGTCTCGCATTTTGGCGGATTTAACAGGCCCCTGACAACTCGGAAGAGCTCAGCCGGACGATTCTTCGCGGATGCAATATTGGCTGTGATAGATGTTTTTTGGGCTGCCGCTATTGCCACACCGTAGGACCTTAGAAAGGCATTCAGGTGTGTTTGGGCTGGATTGGTGGGGTTCTGGCGCCACACGCACTCTAGCCTCCTCTTCTTTTGCTTCATCGCTGCCAGCTCCTCAGTAAACCAAGAGGCTGGTTTAGCTCGGTTACTCGAGAGGGGATGTTCCGGAGCGATTGTGTCAATTGCCCTGGTCAACTCACTGTTCCAGCGAGAAACCAGAGCATCGACAGAGTCACCTGCCAAGGAGGTGGAAAAATCCCCAAGAGCTGTCAGAAAACCATTTGGATCCATAAGTCTCCTGGGGCGGACCATTCTAATGGGTCCACCACCCCTGCGGAGGTTAGAAGGCACAGTTAGTCTAAATCTGATCAGGTGGTGATCGGTCCATGGCAATGGAGCGATGGACAGCTCCTCCAATCCGTCACCCTCATCCCATCCCTGCACAAAAATCAAATCCAAAGTGTGCCCGGCACTATGGGTGGGACCAGATATTAGTTGGGACAGGCCCATGGTTGCCATGGCGGCCATGAAGTCCTGAGCCGCACCCGAGAGAGTGGCCTCGGCATGGACATTGAAATCTCCCAGGACCAAAAGCCGTTGGGAGCTCAAGGCCATGTCCGAGACCACTCCCGCTAGCTCAGGTAGGGAGACTGTAGTGCAGCGGGGTGGTCGGTACACTAACAGAATCCCTATCCTGTCCCGGTCACCTATCCTGAAGCCGGCACATTCAAAGGAGGATGATTGTGGGATGGGACACCTGATCAGTGGAATAAAGTCCTTATAGACCACTGCGACTCCGCCTCCCCGCCCTCCAAGCCTTGGTTGGTGCTGAACGGAATAACCTGGTGGACAGAGTTGGGAGAGATTGACCCCTCCCCCCTCGTCCAACCAGGTCTCTGTTATACAAGCCAGGTCGGCTCGTTCTTCTTGGATTAGATCTTGAATGATAGAAGATTTTCCATTTACCGACCTGGCATTGAACAGCACCACCTTTAGCTTGGAGGGGCCACCACCCTGGCACCTCAGTTGTATTACATGAGGCCAAGCCCAAAACAACAATTACATGAAACAAAACAAAACCAAAAACAATAATAACGCAATTACATAAAACAAAAGACAACATAGCAATATAAAATTACAATAAACACAATCACGGTAACATGAGCAAGCTACATGTAATGGATAAAAGAAAATTGGGTAGAAACGGATAAAAAACTCAGGCGAGATAAACACAAGATAAACAAGGACAGGTTATTAGCGGAGGAGAGCCCGTTTTAGTGGAGGTCGTGGAGCAAAACTTTCCTATGGGGGGAATGCACTCCAATAACAAAAACCATAAACTAAACACTAGTGTGAGGATGTAGATCTGCTCATCAAATGCGCAGCGGAAGAGCCAGGTTTTGAGGTTCTTTTTAAAGGTTTCTAGGGTAGGGGCTTTCCTAATCTCTCCAGGAAGTGTGTTCCAGAGTCGGGGAGCCACAGAGGAAAAAGCTCTCTCCCTTGTACTCACCAGGCGAGTCTGTGAGACTGGCAGGGGCGAAAGAAGGGCTCCCCAGAAGAACGGAGGGCCCGAGATGGTTCATAGAGGGAGATACGTCACAAAGGTAGGCGGGTCCCAAACCATTTAGGGCTTTGTAGGTGATGACCTGTACCTTGAATTGGGACCGGAAAATAAATGACAGCCAGTAGAGCTCCTTAAACATGGGAGAGAGCCTTCACTTCCCATCAGTCTGAGCAAGATGAAGGAAGCAGACTGAAATAGGTTAGATGAGGGTTAAATATACCCACACCTTTGGAGTGTAGGAGAGAGCGAGCAGAGTATCTCAGGTTTAAGAGATTAGCAGAGAAACAAACATTCAATAAGCAACAACTGAGATCATA
>NW_026847438.1:137555013-137568767 GCF_025583915.1 Anolis sagrei ordinatus | reverse complement strand
CTGTGTAGTCTGACATGGTGGTTGTGAGAGTGGTCCAACATTTCTGTGTTCTCAAATAAAATGCTGTGTCCAAGTTGGTTCATCAGGTGCTCTGCTATGGCTGATGTCTCTGGTTGAAGTAGTCTGCAGTGTCTTTCATGTTCCTTGATTCGTGTTTGGGCGTTGCGTTTGGTGGTCCCTATGTAGACTTTTCTAGATGTCCTAGTCATCCGCAAACCAGATCAACAATTGGGTCACACTGCTTACAGAAAACCCACACACACAGATAGATATCTACATAAAAACACCAATCATCACCCAAGTCAAAAAAGAAGCACCATTAAAGCCTTGGCAGACCGTGCAAAAAGAATCTGTGAACCCCACCTCCTTCAAGATGAACTGAACCACCTCAGCTGGGCTCTTCAGGCCAATGGATACTCCACCTCAGCCATCAGAAGAGCTGCAAGACCAAGGACAAGCCACGAGAATAAAGACGAAGATCTACCCAGAGGAAAAGTGTTCTTGCCATACATCAAGGAAACCACTGACCGCATAGGGAAGCTGATGAGGAAACACAACATACAAACTATCTACAGACCACCAAGAAAATCCAACAAATGCTACGTTCAGCAAAGGACAAGAGGGATCCTCTCACTTTGCAGGAGTCTACCGTGTACCATGCAGCTGTGGACAAGTCTACATAGGGACCACCAAACGCAGCATTGCCCAAACAAGAATCAAGGAACATGAAAGGCACTGCAGACTACTTCAACCAGAGAAATCAGCCATAGCAGAGCACCTGATGAACCAACCTGGACACAGCATATTATTTGAGAACACAGAAATGCTGGACCACTCTCACAACCACCATGTCAGACTACACAGAGAAGCCATTGAAATCCACAAGCATGTGGACAATTTCAACAGAAAGGAGGAAACCATGAAAATGAACAAAATCTGGCTACCAGTATTAAAAAAACTCTAAAATTGCAACAGCACAACAACAGAGAAGAAGCAGGCAGGGACATCTAATTACCTCTCAACAAAAGTTTGCTCCAGACACAGTCAGCCCATTGTATGCTAATCAAGGTGGTCAGTTGAAACATTCACACCTAGCTCCAGCAGACAAGAGTCCTTTGTCTCACCCTGGTCATTCCACAGATATATAAACCCTTTTCCTAGTTCCAACAGACCTCACTACCTCTGAGGATGCTTGCCATAGATGCAGGCGAAACGTCAGGAGAGAATGCCTCTAGAACATGGCCATATAGCCCCAAAAAACCTACAACAACCCAGTGGAAGGATGGAAGTTGGGGCAAACTGGTGGGAATAGAGAGCAATTCAAAATTCAATCATAGCCTAGCTTTGTCTGGTTGTTTTCGAGATGTTAAATGGAGAAAATAGTGCTGTTTTCTCCTTTAATGTCATTGATGAGGATGGGATTTGTTTTATAATAGCATCCAGAATGCAAGAAGGCATGGCACATATAGGGTAGAATATTTGCCAAAATTCCAGACCAAACCAAAACATTAAATGCAATCTGCAGTCAACAAACTTGTATTAGCATACAGGAAAGCAATTTTGAAAGTGGGACATGTAACATATACAAGGCGAATCCCAAGCTTATGAACATTTTAGTTAGCTTCAGATGTAGAAGATTTTTTTTATATCTTAGCAAATAGAAGTATGTCTGTCCTTGTGGAAAAAAGTGTTTTTATTAGTGCAGATCTGAGACAGCATCTTTTGTCAGTTGTCTTGACAAAAGTGGTAAATGATACCCTTTCTCTAGTATTACTGCTGTGGGAATTGTATTATAAAGGAGCATTCGATTCTGTTTTCATTAATCATTGGCTAGACAATTAGGTAACCTTCAGTTTCCAAATAGGTTTTTGGTAGAAGTGACAGTGACAATTGAATGTGTGTCTCTGGTTTCCCGGTATAACAGCAGGACATCAAGTCAGAAAGGCATCCTGTGGTTTAGAAAAACAGCAGACACAGAACGAACAGAAACAACAAAATACTGTCAGGAAAATACAAGACAGCAACTTTGATTTCAACTGACCCCTTTCCTTGACTGCATGTTGAAAACTCAAGAAAAATAGCAAAAAGTTTTAAGTTTTGCTTTTTAATGACATCCACTCTTCATTCTGGTGTACAACTGGAAATCTACCAGCATTTCAAAATTTAGTCACATATTTATTTACAATAAAACTTCATTTTCCCCCAAGACGCCCAGGGCTGCAAATTAGGAAAGTGTGTCAGTAGTTCAGAATCTTTCTGTTCTCCATGCAGGGACACAGTTCTGCATACATTTGTTTAGGATTTGTTGATCATTATCTCACAACTGATGCATGCATTATTCAAGTTAGATGGGTGTTGTTTTCCTACATCTCTTGTTGTTCTAGCCATGTATAAAGTAGGAAGATTGTGTGGAAAGTTGTTACCACAAGCCCCTAATGAGAAATGTTGCTATCTTGGGAATGATCCCCAAGATTAACTCATGTCATGAGATTCTTTCATGTTGTGTGCTATGAAAGTGGATGTAGCCCCAGGGAAACTTAGCTATTGGATAATACGTGGATGTATTCTTAGAAGCCCACACTTACTGATTCAAAACACGTGCAGTGCATGTACAACTATAATCTATTCCCCTGCTGATGGTCTAAGCCACCTTCAGAGTAAAATGGTAGGGGAGGAGGAAGTAGAAGCTAGGAAAAGGAGTATCAAAGCCTAGAAATAGTGTGTTGATGGGTCAGATATTGATGTGATACTGTGGCACATCAAATACAGGGGTTTTTTTCAACTTGTATCCCCCCTCCCAAAAATACTCTGATTCATAGAAACACATTCTATTATCAAAAGTCGCTCCACCTCCATTCCATAATATAATTATATTTAATAGTAGAGTCGCTCCTCCTCCATTCCATAATATAATTATATTTAATAGTAGAGTTTTACTAAATGATCATTAAGTTGTCTGGTTTACTAAGTGGAAATAATACCACTTAGTTTTCTTTTGTTGTTATTATTGTCTTACATTTGCTTGCTTACTACAATAATTTGTTTCATGGAAATGGTACTCAAGGAAGCCTGAATACGTTGTCATTTCCAGTACTTGGCAGATCTGGCCAAGGTGGTCCATGCCTTAGTCACCTCTAGACTGGATTACTGCAATGCACTCTAGGTAGGGCTGCCCTTGAAAATGGCCCGGAAATTTCAGATGATCCAACGGGCAGTGGCCAGATTGCTAACTGGGGCGCCTTACAGGGAGCGGTCAACCCTCCTGTTCAAGGAGCTCCACTMGCTGCCATTCATTTACCGGTCCCAATTCAAGGTGCAAGTTCTTACCTACAAAGCCCTGAATGGTTTGGGACCCGCCTACCTGCGTGACCACATCTCTGTATACAAACCCACACGCTCCCTTCGATCATCCGGGGAAGCCCTGCTCTCGATCCCACCAGCATCGCAGGCGCGGTTGGTGGGGATGAGAGAGAGGGCCTTTTCGGTGGTGGCTCCTCGACTCTGGAACTCACTCCCTAAAGACATCAGACAGGCCATAACCTTGGCAGTCTTAGGAGGAGCTTGAAGACGTGGTTGTTCCAGTTTGCCTTCCCGGAATATAGATCCCATAGCACTTTGTCCTCCAAAGCACTTTACACTTTTTAGAGCTGCTCGTATGCCCTTCCACAAATGCCACTATCACCTTTCATCCATGTCCCAGCATTATTTCCATTTTAACTTTACATTTGGCCTTCCCACTGTTTTTAATTGCGTGTTGTCTTATTGATAATGTTGTATATTTTATTGTCTATGTTTTATTTTAATTGCTTGTACTGTTGTTGTTTTGCTTGTACTGTTGTTTTGCTTGTATTGTTGTATTCGAGCTCAGCCTCATGTAAGCTGCACTGAGTCCCTTGAGGAGACGGTAGCGGGGTACAAATAAAGTGTTGTTGTTGTTGTTGTTGTTGTTGTTATTATTATTATTATTATTATTATTATTATTATTACTTTGATGAAGTACTACTGTGTCACTGCCTGAATGATTACAAAACAACAAAAAAACACTTTTAAATGTATTCTTTTCTTGGCTTTACTTATCATAGAATCATTGAGTTGCAAGAGACTTCGTGGGCCATCCAATCCAATCTCCTGCCAAGAAGCAGGAAAATCACATTCAAAGCACCCCCAGCAGATGGCCATCTAGCCTCTGTTTAAAAGCCTTCACAGCAGGAGCCTCTATCACAATCCGGGGCAGAGAGCTCCACTTCTGAACAGTTCTTAATACACTTCCTCATGTGGTGGTAACCCCCAACCATAACATTATTTTCGTTGCTACTTCATAACTGTAGTTTTGCCACTCTTATGCATTGTCATGTCAATATCTGATATGCAGAATGTATTTTCATTCATGTTGCTCATGGAAGTCCTGTATGCCATGTTTGGTTCAATTCCATCATTGGTGGAGTTCAGAATGCTCTTTGATTGTAGGTGAACTATAAATCCCAGTAAGTACAAATCCCAAATGTCAAGGTCTATTTCCCTAAACTCCATCTGTGTTCATATTTGGGCATATGGAATATTCGTGCCAAGTTTGGTCCAGATTGTTTTTGAGTCCACAGTGCTCTCTGGATGTAGGTGAACTACAACTCCCAAACTCAAGGTCAATGTCCACCAAACTCTTCAGTGTGTTCTGTTGGTCATGGAAGTCCTGTATGCCATGTTTGGTTCAATACCATCATTGGTGGAGTTCAGAATGCTCTTTGATTGTAGATAAACTATAAATTCCAGCAACGACAATTCCCAAATGACAAAATCATTTTTGTGGAATGGAGGACATACATTGGGTTGTTAGGTGTCTTGTGTCCAAATTTGGTGTCAATTACCCCAGTGGTTTTTGAGTTTTGATGGTATCACAAACAAACATTTCATTTTTATTTATATAGATTTTTTTAAATCTCTTTTTGAATGTCATCATTTGATTTGAAGTTGTGGCCCTAAGTTATATAGACACTTGGAAGCTGAAATGACTTACTTATGCCTAGCTAGAAATCCTGGTCCCTTCATAAACTATGAAGGGACCAACCTTACCTCCTGCCTCTCCTTCTTCTTCCCCCGCCCACGCCCCCCACATTCAAGCCATACCCCCCACGTTCATAGTTTATACAACCTTACCTCCTGCCTCTCCTTCTTCTTCCCCCGCCCTCGCCCCCCACATTCAAGCCATACCCCCCACGTTCATAGTTTATACATAAGAATTTGGGGTGCCTTTCCCCATTAAAAGTAGCTGAACATTTCATGTTGTAAAACAAACAAGGGGCTACACTGTCTAGAGGGGAAATATAGAATCAGGGGCGGCTCGTCCATTACGCGAAGTAAGCGGTCGCAGAACACTTTTTTTGCCAGGGGCGCAGAGGCGCCTCTGTAAATGCCCCTCGACCGCCACTTGAGGAGCGCCCCCTCAGCTCACAATAGCCCTAGCAGTCCGGGGGGAGCTTCGGCTTTCTTGCCTCGCTGCCGGGCGATCCTCTTCCCAAAGGGGCCGGGCCCTTGAGCCTTGCCTAGCCCCTCTCGTTCCTGCTCCACCGGCCACCGGGTGCGCGAACAGAGCCGGTGCTCAATCGTTCTCCACGTTCGATCCCTTCCCCATGACCGGCTCCCTTTCCCGATCCTGCTCCACTCGCCTCCTCTCCTCTCCCCAATCCGCGGGTGGGCCAAGGGGCGGAGGCGCCGTGCCTGGCCCGCTTCAGGTCTGGAGGCGTGTCTGAAGACCCCAGCGTGTGCACCAAAAGTCACCTCTTCTCCTGACTTTATCTTCAGCCATTGGGACCGAGAGAGAGAGAGAGAGAGAGAGCCCCTCCGGCTGGAGGTATCTCCCACCTCCGCCCCCTCCTTTGTTTTTGCACCTACCTTCAGGAAAGGTGGGCATCTCCACCTCTCTCTCTCTCTCTTCTCTCTTGGTCCCAATGGCTGAGGAGAAAGTCAGGAGAAGAGGTGACTTTTGGTGCACACGCCGGGGTCTTCAGGCACGCCTCCGGACCCAAAGCGGGCCAGGCAAGGAAGCAAGTGCAGCAAGTGTAGTTACTGGGATGTATAGTTCACCTACAATCAAAGAGCATTCTGAACTCCACCAATGATGGAATTGAACCAAATATGGCACACAGAACTCCCACGACAAACAGAAAATATATATCAATGATTGGTTGGGGGAGGGGGGCGCCAAAATACTGTTTGCTTACCATTGAAAATTACCGAGGGCCGCCTCTGTATAGAATGGTAAGTGTTAGTCAACTCTTGTTAGAAAGGAACACAAATTAAAGACAAAATTAAACATGTTTACTTCAAGGAATAGCTCTGTGTGGGTACTAAGTGGTTCAGAATGTTGACAAGACAGCTATATTTGACTTCTGAACCCCTCTGGTCCAAATTACAGTTATTTTAAAAGCCTCTCGTGCACTTACAAGGATTGCAAGAAAGCAAAAAACAGGAATCTAATGGATAACATTTTATTAATGATCATAAGTATATAGTTCCTTGCAGAACTCATTTCAACTTCATAGGAAATGACTATTAAAGGGAGACCTACTATTTCAGGAATAGCTCAAAAGCTCCACTGGGCATGATTAAGCACCTTTCAGTCACATGCTTTTTAATGGATTTTGCAAGTATGAGCAAAAAAAATGTTGCATGAAATAAATGGAATATTAAAATCCTTAACCTGCTGGAAAACGCTAAATATAGAGTTTCACTTTCTATCCTATTTTTTAAAAGTTAGCTTCATTCATTCGAGTATATTTCTCAAAACAACAGATGGTATTGTGGGGCCATTGAGGCTGAGGCTACATATCAATGGACAGATTTTATTTATTTATCGTGTCATCAGCAACCAGACCATTGTATTGCATTTCTAACAGAACAAAACAAACAAACAGATTAAAAAACACAAATTTTGCAAATTTGGTAGTTGATTAAATGTCCTTTGACCAATATCTGGCATTTAAAATTGTTAATCATTACATTGACCTGGCCTTAGTTTTTAATGTGTCATGGTATTATTATCTAATGTTATTTGCTATTGTTTTAATGTTTATTGCTGTTTGATGAGTTATTTTGTTGTATTTATGATGCTGTTGTTTTTGTTGTGTTTGGGCCTCGGCCTCTTGTAAGCCGCACTGAGTCCTTCGGGAGATGTTAGCAGGGTACAAATAAAGGATTATTATTATTATTATTATTATTATTATTATTATTATTATTATTATTATTGGAGTGCCTCTGGTGTTGCCGCAAGAAGGTCCTCCATTGTGCATGTAGCAGGGCTCAGGTTGCATTGCAGCAGGTGGCCTGTAGTTTGCTCTTTTCCGCACTCGCATGTCGTGGATTCAACTTTGTAGCCCCATTTCTTAAGATTGGCTCTGCATCTCATGGTGCCAGAGCGCAGTCTGCTCAGTGCCTTCCAAGTCGCCCAGTCTTGTGTGTGTCCAGGAGGGAGTCCCTCATCTGGTATCACTCATGGATTGAGGTTCTGGGTTTGAGCCTGCCACTTTTGGACTCTCACTTTCTGAGGTGTTCCAGTGAGTGTCTCTGTAGATCTAAGAAAACTATTTCTTAATTTAAATCGTTGACATGCTGGCTGATATCCAAACAAGGGATGAGCTGGAGATGTCACTGCCTTCGTCCTTTCACTATTGGCTGCTACTTCCCGGCGAATGTCAGGTGGTGCAATACCGGCTAAGCAGTGTAATTTCTCCAGTGGTGTAGGGCGCAGACACCCTGTGATAATGCGGCATGTCTCATTAAGAGCCACATCTACTGTTTTAGTGTGGTGATATGTGTTCCACACTGGGCATGCGTACTCAGCAGCAAAATAGCATAGCGCAAGGGCAGATGTCTTCACTGTGTCTGGTTGTGATCCCCAGGTGTGCCAGTCAGCTTTCGTATGATATTGTTTCTAGCACCCACTTTTTGCTTGATGTTCAGGCAGTGCTTCTTGTAGGTCAGAGCATAGTCCAGAGTGACTCCCAGGTATTTGAGTGTGCTGCAACGCTCCAATGGGAGTCCTTCCCAGGTAATCCTCAGAGCTCGGGATGCTTGTCTGTTCTTATCTGTTCTTATGGACAGATAAGGTTTGTTGTGTAATGGTCCTGATATCAGGGCTGAGGTTTAAACAAACAATATGGAGATAAGCCAAGATGAGAGTGCATAAATAGAGGAACCCAAATTTGAAATTCCAGCCAAGAGAAAAGAATTTCAAAGCGCACATTGATAAGGATGAGCTAATGCCGAAATTGAAGTTTTCCAGTTAGTTAAGACAAGACAAGAAGTACAGAGTAAGGGCAGGAACAAATGATAACCAAGGTTACATCCAGAAGTCAGAATCCAAGAATTAATTTGTCAGGGTCCAGAAGTCAAAGGCCAGGAATAAAAAAAAGACAGTAGAACCAGGATCTGCAGGAAGAGTAGAAAAAAGCCAAGGTCAGAATCCAGAAATCCAATGTGAATAATCTTGGAAACAAATCAAGGGCCAGCTTAGCTAGGGTCCAGAACATGATGATGTTGTCTGCTACCCAGAGCTACTCCCTAAAGGATTCTTTATTTAGATATGTCAATTGGAGCTTGCCTCCACCTCTAATCGCTTGGTACTTTGCTTGTTCCGAAGGATGAGATGTGATTAACTTTTTCTGATCTTGCTGGAATACTTCTTCTGCTGGAAACCTGCCCCCAGTATCAATCAAAACTTTATTACAGTCCATGACCAACACAAAGTGGGCACAAACGCCCCAGGAAGGGGAAACACAGTTCCCCAGCAAAAGAGACACAAAAAAGCAGATTAGAAAACAGCCCAAAATCACAGTTTAAAAACACATGTCCATGCAGCAGGCAAGGAACTGAGGGGCAGAAGACTGATAGGAGGACCTGTCCCCAGTAGTACCTGAGTCTGCCAGACAGACTTCTGATCATGACAGGGTTGTCATTCACCCAACATTGGTTTTTATTTCAGATTTTCAGAAGAGTTGGTAATTTGGTAATTTCTCACACTACTGTCAGTTAACAGATTTTGTCTGCTTGGATTTCTTGCATTTCATCACATGGCTGGCAGTGGCACTCTTCTTAATGGTGAGACATGGTCATCTTAATGGTCTTCTAATGGTCATCTCACCTCGCTTCACTTTGGGTTGCTTTGCCGAACAACCAGCAATCCTGTGGAGAGAAGCGAGGTACGCACATAGTGCTCACAGCTGTGTGTGCACCTTGCTTCCCTCCATGGGATTTCTGGTCAGCCAGCGAAGCGACCAGACATGAAGCAAGGTGAGACGACTGCCTCCATGCCTCACCATTAAGAAGAACGCTGCCAACCACTAGCCGTGTGATGAGGTCCTTACTATGAAAATGTTTCCTTGAACAAAACTTACTGAGACAATTTTTGATTTACTGGTAAAGTTGTCTCTTCACTTTTGTGGGGGTTCTGGGTACAGATTTCCCATGAACATGAAAGAACTGAATATTTGGAGGCAAAATAGGGTGCCATCACTGCAGTCTCGGGAGGTGATATTCCCTATAATCCTAAAGCAGTGGTTCTCAACTTGTGGGTCCCCAGATATTTTGACCTTCAACTCCCAGAAACCCTAACTGCTGGTAAACTGGCTGGGATATCTGGGAGTTGTAGGCCAAACCATCTGGGGACCCACAGGTTGAGAACCACTGTCCTAAAGAGAAGAAGAGGAGGAGCTTGACCCCACATGCTGCTTCAGATTCTGGCATCTTTTTCCTGTATGCCATGGTTGTCAGTGTTGCTCAGGCAAAGGAAGACAGATGCCAAAGGGACAGAAACATGCAATGAACAGTAAAAGAGGAGGAACCAACTCACAACATTACTGAGCCAGTGACTCTGGTACTTCTTCGTCTTCCTGTTTGCAATGTGTTTCTGTTTCCACCAGTACCTCCCCTCTTTTCTTCTGGTGAAAAGATATTTGCAGACAATAGGCAAATGAACCAGACTTGTGGGATAACTAAAACACATGCTGAGCTGAACCCTCTTTTTACCACGTGCTACTAGTGTCTATTTCATTTGGGCAAAGGAAGGGAGCTATTAAGTGGAACCAAAACATGTGGCATGCCTTCCTCTCAAATAGTCCTCCTAATCATCTCCTGAGGACAGGGTGGCCATGTGAATGTGCACACAACAGACCCAAATTTGGGAGGCAAGGGCTGGAAGCACAAGCTTGCAAATAATCAAAACTGTGAGCAGGGGCAGCTCGTCCATTATGCGAAGTAAGCGGTCGCAGAACACTTTCTTTTCCCAGGGGCGCAGAGGTGCCTCTGTAAATGCCCCTTGACTGCCACTTGAGGAGCGCCCCCTCAGCTCACAACAGCCCTAGCAGTCCGGGGGGAGCCTCGGCTTTCTTGCCTCGCTGCCGGGCAATCCTCTTCCCAAAGGGGCCAGGCCCTTGAGCCTTGCCTAGCCCCTCTCATTCCTGCTCCACCTGGCCACCGGGTGCATGAGCAGAGCCGGTGTTCAATCGTTCTCTGCATTAGATCCCTTCCCCATGACTGGCTCCCTTTCCCGATCCCCCGGCACTCCACCTGCCTCCTCTCCTCTCCCCAATCCACGGGTGGGCCAAGGGGCGGCGCCGCCGTGCCTGTCCCGCTTCGGGTCCGGAGGCATGCCTGAAGACCCCAGCGTGTGCACCAAAAGTCGCCTCTTCTCTTCAGCCATTGGGACCAAGAGAGAGAGAGAGAGAGCCCCTCCAGCTGGAGGTATCTCCCACCTCCGCTCCCTACTTTGTTTTTGCACCTACCTTCAGGAAAGGTGGGCATCTCCACCTCTCTCTCTCTCTCTCAGTCCCAATGGCTGAGGAGAAAGTCAGGAGAAGAGGTGATTTTTGGTACACATGCCGGGGTCTTCAGGCACGCCTCCAGACCTAAAGCGGGCCAGGCAAGGGAGCAAATGTGGCAAGTGTAGTTACTGGGATGTATAGTTCACCTACAATCAAAGAGCATTCTGAACTCCACCAGTGATGGAATTGAACCAAATATGGCACACAGAACTCCCACGACAAACAGAAAATATATATCAATGATTGGTTGGGGGGGGGGGGCACCAAAATACTATTTGCTTACTGTTGAAAATTACCTAGGGCCACCTCTGACTGTGAGCATGGAACCTACAAAAATGGATGAATTACTGATGTTTCACAATCATATAATCTACTTTATTTTAAAATATTTCTTAAAGGTTTTACCCTGAGCCATTGGCTATTACAAATAGAAATTGTAGTGGGGGGAAATTGCCTATAATACAGAGAACTATTTATTTTAGGAGAGCATTTAGAGAAAATGGAGGCTTATTTTAGCTGTTGACCTTCATACTGTACATACTGTCAACTTTCATAAGCCTTTTTGTAGCTAGGAAACACTGCCCCAATTTTATTCAGTTTGTTTGCAGGTCCCATTCAGAAAAGAAATTGTGCAGGTTTGAATATCCTTTATCCAAAATGCTTGGGATCAGAAGTACTTTGATTTCAGACATTTCTCGATTTTGAAATATATGTGCATAATAACATATCTTTTAGATGTGGCATCCAGGTCGAAACGCAACATTCATTTATTTTTCATATATAGCTTGTACACATAACCTAAAGGGAAATCTATCTAATAATTTTAATAGTTCAAATGTAGTGGCATATGCTAACATAGGTGCCTTTCCAGGAGGCCCTTTCCAGATGAGACATTGAAAATTGTGTGAGAAAAACTTGATGAGGAAATATGGGCTTGCTGGATTTTTTTGGCTTAAGTCATTGCAATAATTGCAGTGTGGGCCCTTCTCACCCATAAATAGTGTATAAATCTTTGCTTGCTTCAGTCTTTTATGTGAGAACAAAAATGAAGAAAAATTCTGGAAAGTCATTTGTCCTTTCCTGTGATGAAACATTCATACAAACGATTTCTGTATAAATTAGGCAAATTGCTTAGCTAAACTACAATAGCCACTGCCTTCTTGCATGGAATTTTTTTTTAAAAAATCTAAAATCATTGGTTGGAAGGGATTTTGATCACTCAGCCAGTCTTTTGTGTTTGCTGTGGGTATGTAAATGCTTAGTTCACAAAGAGAAATCACAGCAGTTTTGCACAGAAATGGTTTTGTTCAAATTATGGAAACTTCAATAAAGATCAGAGCACTTTTTGTGGTCTTTTTATATAGAGGAGAAAAAACCTCTTATGGGGGCTGTCGATTCCTTATTTCCACATGTCAGGTCATGGTATGTCATGAATGATAACTTTTGTCAATATTCACATCTTTTATCATGAACCTCAAAAATTTCTAAACCAACTATCCAGTGGAATTGTGTGAAAATTCTGTATGATCTTTGCTGAGTTGTATTTATTTTTATGGAATTGAATTTTTCTGCCCTCTTTTATTTATGTATTAATTTCATTTTTAATTCATTCTTCTCCCAGCAATATAAGACTTTCATAGAATCATAGAATCAAAGAGTTGGAAGACACCTCATGGGCCATCCAGTCCAACCCCCTGCCAAGAAGCAGGAATATTGCATTCAAATCACCCCTGACAGATGGCCATCCAGCCTCTGTTTAAAAGCTTCCAAAGAAGGAGCCTCCACCACACTCCGGGGCAGAGAGTTCCACTGCTGAACGGCTCTCACAGTCAGGAAGTTCTTCCTCATGTTCAGATGGAATCTCCTCTTTTGTAGTTTGAAGCCATTGTTTCACGTCCTAGTCTCCAGGGAAGCAGAAAACAAGCTTGCTCCCTCCTCCCTGTGGCTTCCTCTCACATATTTATACATGGCTATCATGTCTCCTCTCAGCCTTCTTTTCTTCAGGCTAAACATGCCCAGCTCCTTAAGCCGCTCCTCATAGGGCTTGTTCTCCAGGCCCTTGATAATTTTAGTTGCCCTCCTCTGGACACATTCCAGCTTGTCAATATCTCTCTTCAATTGTGGTGCCCAGAATTGGAACAATATTCCAGGTGTGGTCTAACCAAGGCAGAATTGAGTGGTAGCATGACTTCCCTGGATCTAGACACTATACTCCTATTGAAGCAGATCAAAATCCCATTGGCTTTTATTGCCATCACATCACATTGTTGGGTCATGTTTAACTTGTTGTCCACAAGGACTCCAAGATCTTTTTCACACGTACTGCTCTCGAGCCAGGCATTCCCCCATTCTGTATCTTTGCATTTCGTTTTTCCTGCCAAAGTGGAGTATCTTGCATTTGTCACTGTTGAATTCATTTTGTTAGTTTTGGCCCATCTCTCTAATCTGTCAAGATCGTTTTGACTCTGCTCCTGTCCTCTGGAGTATTGGCTATCCCTCCCAATTTGGTGTCGTCTGCAAACTTGTTGATCCTGCCTTTCACTAATAAAGATGTTGAACAGGACCGGGCCCAGGACGGAACCCTGCGGCACTCCGCTCGTCACTTCTTTCCAGGATGAAGAGGAAGCATTGGTGAGCACCCTCTGGGTTCGTCCATTTAACCAATTACAGATCCACCTCACCGTAGTTTTGCCTAGCCCACATTGGACTAGTTTCCTTGCCAGAAGGTCATGGGGGACCTTGTCGAAGGCCTTCCTGAAATCCAGGTACGCTCCATCCACAGCATTCCCCGCATCTACCCAGCTTGTAACTCTATCGAAAAAAGAGATCAGATGAGTCTGGCATGACTTGTTTTTGATAAATCCATGTTGACTATTAGCGATGACCGCATTTGTTTCTAAGTGTTTGCAGACCACTTCCTTAACAATCTTTTCCAGAATCTTG
>NW_026847438.1:137543018-137554641 GCF_025583915.1 Anolis sagrei ordinatus | reverse complement strand
CTAAGTGTTTGCAGACCACTTCCTTAACAATCTTTTCCAGAATCTTGCCTGGTATCGATGTGAGGCTGACCGTACGGTAATTGTTTGGGTCATCCTTTTTTCCCTTCTTGAAGACTTTATTATGCAAGTTATAAAATGAGTGAAACATTACTTATATTCCCTACATACCCCATCTAGCATTAAACACTAATAATTAATCTCCTCCTCTCACGTTCCCCTGGAAACTGTAATAAAAGGAAAAAAATGATAAATATACTTAGGTTGATTTCCCATCTCCTTCCTTAAAGACTTATGATGAAAATATCATGCCACTAGCTTGTTTTAAAAACTTTCTATTTCTACATTATAATCTCATTACTGTATATGTATAAACTTCAAAACTCGCACCTTCTCTCTTAAAGACATAAGATGAAAATATTATACCACTAGCTTGTCTGAAAAATTTCTCTGATTCTACATTATAGTCTCATTATTGTATATACATAAACTTCAAAACTTGCCATTGTTTTTACATTTTCTATTTATGAAAACGACTAGTGGTTCCCATTGTTTAGAAAAGTGTCTATTGATGGATGTACTATGCAGTTATTAACACCCAACTTTGGTGATGATTATAGCATACCATGGCCTCATACCAGGTTACAGTTGTGGCTTTTTCAGTTAAAATCATTACATTTAAGTTAATTGGTTTGGTTTTTGCTGTAATTAGTTTTAGGTACACATGGATGCACCAACTAATACATGCTTTAGCATGTGGAGACTGGGTTACCAGGTGTACTTTTCAAACTCTATAGCTTGCACTGTAATAGACAGTGAAGCAGCAAAAACCGCAAAGAAATCGAGATACACACACACATCTCACAGTGAATGCTGTCAAAGTCATATCTTGTACTTCAAAATGTTCCTTTTTCCATCTTCTACTTGATATCAGACTAAAAGCATCGTGCATCTTCCATGCTTCTCATATTTTTAGTGCTTTAAACCTGAAGCCACTGGTAGGAAGTGCTAAGTTGAATGAAAAAGAAATTGCTACATGATAACATGTTCTGAAAGAAGCTCCTATATATTATCTTGTCAAACTAAAGATGCTTCAGAGATAGATATGTTATATTCTTGTAGGTCTTCCCTGAGTCCTCTTCGGGGTGAGAAGTTCAGAATATAAATACTGCAAATAAATAAAATAAATTCATGAGAAAATGCCTTTGGCAAGTGAATATATATTCAGTTTTGTTGTTAGTTGTTGTTCATTTGTTGAGTCGTTTCTGACTCTTCGTGACCTCATGGACCAGCCCAYGCCAGAGCTCCCTGTCGGCCGTCACCACCACCAGCTCCTTCAAGGTMAATCCAGTCACTTCAAGGATGCCATCCATCCATCTTGCCCTTGGTCAGCCCTCTTCCATTTTCCTTCCATTTTCCCCAGCATAATAGCCTTCTCTAAGCTTTCATTTCTTCTCATGATGTGGCCAAAGTACTTTATCTTTGCCTCTACTGTTCTTCCCTCCAATGAGCAGTCGGGCTTTATTTCCTGAAGTATGGACTGGTTGGATCTTCTGGCAGTCCAAGGCACTCTCAGAACTTTCCTCCAGCACCACAGTTCAAAAGCATCTATCTTCCTTCACTCAGCCTTCCCTATGGTCCAGCTCTCACATCCATAGGTGACTATGGGGAATACCATTGCTTTAACTATGCGGATATTTGTTGCCAGTGTGATGTCTCTACTCTTCACTATTTTATCGAGATTGGTCATTGCTCTCCTCCCAAGAAGTAAGCGTCTCCTGATTTCCTGGCTACAGTCTACATCTGCAGTAATCCATTTTAGTCTGTCCCAATTACAGCTCTGTCCTCATGATGCACTTTCCCTTTGCCCTTAATGAATGTTAAATCCCGCTGTTCAGCCCTTTGAGCTTCCCCCTCCCCTCAGAAACACATTCTACCTCAGAAACACATTCTATCTATTTCATCCAGGGTTTTATCAATTCTATCAATTTTACTTCTAGTACATTTTGCCTGCCCACTGTGTCCCATTTCTCTATCATGTCATTTTGGAACTGTTTATTTTATTTTGTTATGTTATGTATTTATTTTGATGGTATTTTTGCTTTTTGTATTTTAATTTACTGTACTTGCGTTGTATTTTGTTGTAATTTTGGGCTTGGCCTCATGTTAAACTGCTCCAAGTCCCCTTCAGAGAGATGGTGGCAGCGTTGTAGTACAGCGTGATAGCAATGTTACTACTACCGGTAGAAGGGAGAAGAGGGCTGCCCAGGTGTTGGAGGAGGAGCAGCAGCGAAAGCAGATTAGAGACATATTCATGGCTCCAACTGATTCTGAATCCTTCGAGGGTTTCTCAGACTGTGAAATGGGGGAAGGAGAGGAAAGCAGGGGAGTTAAGCGGGCTACTTGTGAACAAGAATCTGATGAGGAGATCCAAAGGAAGCGTATCCATTATATACTTAGCTCTCCAACAGAAGATGAAGATTTTATGGGTTTTGAAAGGAGTGATGGGACTGGGAGTGACATTGAGGAGGAGGGTAATTTGGACTGGACCCATGTACAGGAAATTAGGGACATCTGTACTCGGTCTTCCTCCAGTGATGACTTTGAGGGGTTTGCAGAAGAGTGGCAATCCGGGGAACACTTGGGAGGACCTAAGTCTTGACAGACGCTGGCAAAGGTAGAGATATGGGAGGCATTGCTCAGCTGCAGGGAATGGGGCAGCTGAAAGTGATGATGAAAGGGTGGGGAGCAGTTCATCCTCTGATGAGGGGCTTTAGGATATAAGTTGGTTTAGTTTCAATGGGTCTTTGCAGAAGGCACAGTGTCTTTTGGGGTGTGTATTTTTGTTTCTGCCATTACTCTCAAGCTTGGGTCCTTGGACTATAGATCTTTGTGTTTCCGTGACTTCTGGCTGATACTTCGTAAGTTCTGACTACAACTCTCCCTTTTTTGACTCCGGACTGTGTTTTGACAATGACTATGTTTTTTGGACTGTTTCTTCTTACTTCAAACGTGCCTGGACTACGGACTGCTTTTGGACTCTGATTTTGCTTGCTCCCACATTGTTTTTTGGTGCCTTTTGGACATTTTGAATTACAAGCAGATTGCTGTATATTTTCGTTATTCCAGATTATACTCCGGGATAATCCGGACTATATTTAAGTTGAGTTTTTTGCGTAGCCATTGCTATAGACTTTTACTTTGTGCTAGAGACACTGAAGCAAGTGTCTCTAAAGCCTTTTTGTGTTCAATGAACCTGTGTTTGTACCTTTTATATTGTGTTTGGCGTTCTTGAGGCTTCTGGGTCTTGATAGGCAGGGTATAAATAAAGATGATGATGATGATGATGATGATAATTAAAATCATTGAAAGGTAACATGTACAGTAATCATTAAACAAACAATTGTTCTTAAAAACTGTAGTAGAGTAATTCAGATTTCTAGCACTGCTTATCCCATGTAGAGAGATGATAACTATTATCTGTATTGAAACAAAAGGAGGTAGATCTGGAGCACATCTCAAAAGTGGAAAACAAAGAGTTTCAATCTCATATTGGTGAAGGAGCCAAAGGTCTTTCTGTTAAATCTGTTTTTCCTCATTACTGAAGTCAACCTCCACCTGTGCTCTTTCCCAATGGAAAAATTAAGTTTTATGCTGACTTTTGTGGATCAAAACAGTTCTTCTTTTTGATTCGCTGGGGACTCATTAGAGATGGAAGGTAGACTATTTCAAACTTTTATTTCATGTTCAGCCCAGAATAAATATCAGTGGTATTTATTTTGCTCTATGTCATCAGTAACTCGGAGTAAAAATAAACTAAGGCTCAAAAATGAAAGGCATTCTACTTGTGTTCATGAGTTGCAAAACAATCCAGCTGAAGAGGAACTTTGAGAAGCTTACGTTGCACTTCTATATCAAGAACTCACACCTTTCAAGCACTAAGCAGAGGTTGCCTGGAGGACAAGTAGAGGTTGTACTGACTGATTTTTTAAAACATGGTTCTTTTCCATCCCAATTATTTTACTGTACACCCTTTAATATTACACCACAACTTAGTATAACCTGAATAAAATTATTCTGAAAGTGTTCTCCTCAGATTTCCCCAAATGTTAAATACTAGCTAACTTTGGTAAATGGCTACAATGATAAATAGTTAACTGTTTAACCATTTATCATTGGGAGTATAATATGTATACCTTTGCTAGTACTAAAAATCTGTTTAAGTCTCAAATGGCTGGAAGAAACTTGTGCTGTTGTATCCATTGCAAAGATTTAATAAAATCTGATTTCTGATTCCTTTTGAATATGGCATGAAAAGGAACCTATAGCATCTTAGAACAGTGTTTCTCAACCTTCCTAATGCCGTGACCCCTTAATATAGTTCCTCAAGTTGTGGTGACCTCCAATCATAAAATTATGGTTGGGGGTCACAACAACTTCACACTGTAATTTTTTACTGTTATGAATCATAATGTAAATATCTAATATGCAGAATGTATTTTCATTCACTGGACCAAATTTGGCACAAATACCCAATATGCCCAAATTTGAATACTGCTGGGGTTGGGGGGAAGGGATTGATTTTGTCATTTGGGAGTTGTAGTTGCTGGGATTTATAGTTCACTTACAATCAAAGAGCATTCTGAACTCCACCAACAATGGAATTGGACCAAAGTTGGCACACAGAACTCTTATGACCAACAGAAAATACTGGAAGAGTTTGGTGGGCATTGACCTTGAGTTTTGGAGTTGTAATTCACCTACATCTAGAGAGCACTGTAGATTCAAACAATGATGGATCTGGACCAAACTTGGCACAAATACTCAGTATGCTCAAATGTGAACACTGGTGGAGTTTGGAGAAACTTGACCTTGAAATTTGGGATTTGTAGGTGCTGGGAATTATAGTTCACCTACAATCAAAGAGTATTCTGAACCCCACCAACGATAGAATTGGGCCAAATTTCCCACACAGAACCTCCGTGGCCAACAGATAATACTGTGTTTTCTGATGATCTTTGGCGACCCCTCTGACATCCCCCTCATGACCCCTCCAGGGGTCCCGACCCCCAGGTTGAGAAACGCTGATCTTAGAGAGCGAGGGATCAAAGTTGGTAACATAAACTCAATTATTTCATTCTTTTCAAAAAGGTTTTGATGTTACATTTTGGTAAGATTTACTTTAAACCAGATTGTTGGTTTAAACATGGGTTATAAATCCCTCTTTATGCGAAGATTTTTGTGGGAATGACTCGGTACTCCAACATTCTAGTACTTATCTTGATTGTACTGGTATCATTCCTTTCTGCTCCTGTTTCCATGTTCTCAACTGGATGATAATAATTCTGAAAAATAGAAATGTAGTTCTTGTGGGTTTTTTCGGGCTATAGAGCCATGTTCTAGAGGCATTTCTCCTGACGTTTCGCCTGCATCTATGGCAAGCATCCTCAGAGGTTGAGAAGGTCTGTTGGAAGTAGGAAAAATGGGTTTATATATCTGTGGAATGGCTGGGGTGGGGCAAGGAGCTCTTCCCTGCTGCAGTTAGGTGTGAATGTTTAGCTGATCACCTTCATTAGCATTTGAAGGCCTGCCTGAGTCTGGGAAAATCTGTTGCTGGGAGGTGTTAATCTGTGCCTGGTTTTTTCCTCTCTGTTGTTTAGCTGTTATAATTTTAGAGTTTTTTAATACTGGTAGCCAGATTTTGTTCATTTTCATGGTCTCTTCCTTTCTGTTGAAATTGTCCACATGCTTGTGGATTTCAATGGCTTCTCTGTGTAGTCTGACATGGTGGTTGTGAGAGTGGTCCAGCATTTCTGTGTTCTCAAATAATATGCTGTGTCCAGGTTGGTTCATCAGGTGCTCTGCTATGGCTGACTTTTCTGGTTGAAGTAGTCTGCAGTGCCTTTCATGTTCCTTGATTTGTGTTTGGGTAATGCTGCGTTTGGTGGTCCCTATGTAGACTTGTCCACAGCTGCATGGTATACGGTAGACTCCTGCAGAGGTGAGAGGATCCCTCTTGTCCTTTGCTGAATGTAGCATTTGTTGGATTTTCTTGGTGGGTCTGTAGATTGTTTGTATGTTGTGTTTCCTCATCAGCTTCCCTCTGCGGTCAGTGGTTCCCTTGATGTATGGCAAGAACACTTTTCCTCTGGGTGGATCTTCATCTTGACTCTCGTGGCTTGTTCTTGGTCTTGCAGCTCTTCTGATGTCTGAGGTGGAGTATCCATTGGCCTGGAGAGCCCAGTTGACGTGGTTCAGTTCATCTTGGAGGAGGTGGGGTTCGCAGATTCTTTTTGCACGGTCTGCCAAGGCTTTAATGGTGCTTCTTTTTTGACTTGTGTGATGGTTGGAGTTTTTATGTAGATATCTATCTGTGAGTGATATCTGCTTTTATCTTTTAAAAGAGACATGTTTCAAGTTTTTGCGCCTAGTTGGATGAACAAACATGAATCAAGGAACATGAAAGGCACTGCAAACTACTTTCAACCAGAGAAGTCAGCCATAGCAGAGCACCTGATGAACCAACCTGGACACAGCATATTATTTGAGAACACAGAAATGCTGGACCACCAACAACCACCATGTCAGACTACACAGAGAAGCCATTGAAATCCACAAGCATGTGGACAATTTCAACAGAAAGGAAGAGACCATGAAAATGAACAAAATTTGGCTACCAGTATTAAAAAACTCTAAAATTATAACAGCTAAACAACAGAGAGGAAAAAACCAGGCACAGATTAACACCTCCCAGCAACAGATTTTCCCAGACTCAGGCAGGCCTTCAAATGCTAATGAAGGTGATCAGCTAAACATTCACACCTAGCAGGGAAGAGCTCCTTGCCCCACCCCAGCCATTCCACAGATATATAAACCCATTTCCCAATTCCAGCAGACCTCAACTCTGAGGATGCTTGCCATAGATGCAGGCGAAACGTCAGGAGAAATGCCTCTAGAACATGGCCATAGCCCGAAAAAACCCACAAGAACCTAGTGATTCCAGTCATGAAAGCCTTCGACAATACAATAGAAATGTAGTTTACGTTGGTTTTTAAGATACAAATACTGCGACTTCTTGACACTTACGTCTCAACTGGAAAAGCTCTATATATTTTGCAAATATTTGGATTTTCAAAATTCTTGATGAAGTAAATTACAGGTCTGTTTAACATATTTCAGACTGGTGATAGTTCATATGGCTTTCGTTTGGACTTCCAAAGTGGAAAAGGCTCAAATGCAATTAATTGTAAATAGGTTAACAAGCTCACAGCAACACAGGTTAACATAACTTTATGAAAACAACTTGTGGCTCCTAAATGAATCCATTCTTCAGTGTAATGTGACCATGTGTCTTGGACTACAGAACCCTCAAAGTTGCTTTAACCATGCCCCATTGGAGCTTATGAAAAGATCTGGTATTTTTGCCTAAAATCAATCCGAATTTGACTGAATGCCTGCATGGATCACAAAGAGTCTGGCATAATGCTAACTTAAGTAGATGTTGTTTGACTAAACAACAAAAGAGATGTTTTTACTGTAGGTATCCAAGCTTGACTTAGTTGTAAAATTGTTTAATTAAACTTTGTACAAAATTATGAAGACAAATGTGAACCACATTGTACAAAATTATGAAGACAAATGTGAACCATATCCACTTTTTGAATGTTGTTCCATGAAATTGATTACTAGCACATTCATTGGGAGCAGATAAAAAACCCACATAACCATAATAATTTATCTACACCTTGGTTTTCTCTACACTCTCTAAATCCTGCTGGCCCAGTGCTAAGGGCAAATTTTGAATGTAACATTTTTGGTCAAGCATGAGTTGCTCATTGATATCATTTTCCATAATTTATTTATTTATTTATTTCGAGTACTTCTACCCCGCCCTTCTCAACCCCCTAGGGGGGACTCAGGGCAGCTTACAACCGGCACAATTCGATGCCAACAATTCAACAACTAAAATACATAACAACAGTAATCATAAATAGTTAAAAACAATCAATTATTACAATAACAACTAAAAGAAGCCAATCTAGTGTCTAATGTTCACCAAGTTCTAAAAATCCACAAGTCAATTCAGCATTTATTTACTGCATTTGTTGACCGCCGTTCTCAGCCCTAGGGCGACTCCAATCTCTGGTCTCTGGTCCAATCTCTGGTCGTCATTACCTTGTCAGTCTGCCAGATTACCCAAAGGCCTGGTCCCATATCCATGTTTTCAACTTCCTTCTGAAGGAAAGGAGGGATGTTGATGACCTAATTTCTCCGGGGAGTGAATTCCACAGGCGAGGGGCCACCACTGAGATGGCCCTGTCTCTCGTCCCCACCAGTCTCACTTGTGATAAAGGTGGGACTGAGAGCAGGGCCTCCCCAGAAGATCTTAAACTCCAAGGTGGGACATAGAAGGAGATACGTTCGGACAGGTATGCTGGGCCGGAGCCGTATAGGGTTTTATAGGTCAAAACCAGCACTTTGAATTGTGCTCTGAACTGGATCGTGGAGCCAGTGGAGCTGACATAGCAGAGGGGTGGTATGTTCCCTGTATGACGCTCCAGTGAGTAATCTAGCTGCCTCCCGTTGGACTAATTGAAGTTTCCGAACAGTTTTCAAAGGCAACCTCACATAGAGCGCATTGCAGTAATCTATTCGGGATGTAATCAAGTTCAATAGTATTCCCTGAATGTTAGTCGGGGAAATATGTTTATGTGTGGCATTTATGATGATAGGGAGATCTCAGGTCAAGGTTTCACTGCTTGGACTTCTTTTCTTTTTCCAATAAATTTTTATTAAAGGTATACAAGTAAATTATAATCCATACGAAAGGGTAGTGATACAAAGAAAAGGGAGAAAGAAGGAGAGAAAAATAACTAAAAAAATTAAATACACTGCTTGGACTTCTTTAACTGGTGTTCCTTAGGACTGAATTTGGATTGTCTGGTTAATATGCATATGATATCCCTCCAAGTTGTAGACCCCAATCTCATTTTTTTGTCATGTCAGGAGCATCCTGATGTGAGAGAATTGGCCGTCTGCAAGGACGTTGCCCAGGGGACGCCCAAATTATTTTGATGTTTTATCATCCTTGTGGGAGGCTTCTCTCATGTCCCRGCATGAGGAGCTGGAGCTGATAGAGGGAGCTCATCTGCCTRTCCCCGGGTTCGAACCTGTGACCTGTCGGTCTTCAGTCCTGCCGGCACAGGGCTTTAACCCACTGCGCCACCYGGGGCTCCTAATCTCATTTCAGTGTGTATGTATAATATATAGATCTCATCTATATGCAGAATAGAAGGGGGATTTGTTGCATATCAGGGCTAAACACTGACCTTTCATATCACCTCAAAAATGATGAGTTAGATTTGTAAAGTTTGGAAAATGCAACAGATAGTAAAAGCCTATTCTCCTTTGGGAGTTCAGTGAGAAAGAGGCCAGCAGAGTTGACTTAATAGCAGTATTTATTGTTAAAGAGTTTATACTCTCAGTCAGGAATGCTAAGATTACTCATTGGAGGATGTTATGTTCAGCGATTCATTTACATTTGACTGTTAAGACGTCCACAGCATCATCTTGGCAGAACTAGTATCTACCATTAATTAGCAAGTCCAAAAGCAAAGAGATGAAGGCAACTGTAATTATAATCATAACTTATCGATGCATTGTTGGATCCCATTTGCTATCAACATTAGATTGCCAGATTTAGATGAATGCCCTTTCCATATCCCCGTTTGAAAGCCTTGGCAGCTAACATGCAATGCTTATTAATTTTCATAACCCCATTAGTTGCTCTTACCACTGTGGTGACGAATCCTTACCTAGAAGAGCAATGAGCAAAACAGATAATGCTAACATATATAGTCTGAATTTCAAAAAGTAGCAGTGCAGATTTTTTAATGGCAATAGTATGCTGAATTCTATATTTACATTTCTCCTTGTTTCTGATAATTCAGCTGAAGACATTCCTATCTGTTTCATTGCTAGTCATTACTTATTGAATTCACCACAACTACTATTAGATACTAGCAAAATTAATGTTTATTGTTTGAAATAAAGGTAGAGTTTTGACACTAAAATATGTAAGCTCCTGTGACGGATGGCAGAGAAAGCTGTACATGGAACACATTGTGAACTGTTCAAACATTTTCTAGAAAACAAGTGTGCTTACATGAATGTAGGCATGTGAACTGAATAATTTATCATCTTTCTGAGTAGAATTGTCAGTTTCTTTCTAACAACAAAGTTACAATGGTTCTTCTTTCCCCATCCCTATTCTTTTTATTTACATAGCATTTGTGGAATTCAGCATCTGGAGCGAGCAGGAAACAAGCTGACTCTCTTTGACTCCCTTTATTTCTGCATAGTGACATTTTCTACTGTGGGCTTTGGAGATGTTACTCCGAAGATCTGGCCTTCGAAACTGCTGGTTGTCATTATGATCTGTGTTGCCCTTGTAGTGTTGCCGATACAGGTAATTTTTCCTCTTAATATAGAAACAATTGAAATAAAATTGTATTGTTTGTAAACATTTTCAATTTTATATCATTTTTCCAAAACAATAATAACTTTATTTGTCATCTGCAAGCTTATAGAGGCAAGTTTATAGAGTCTTCCATAGAGAGCTCAAAAGCTGCCAGTATCCAAAGATTATTTCAAATCTGTATCAGTGTCTTATGTTCAAATCCATTAAGTTCTTGTGTCTTTTTTCTCTTCTGTATGCAAACCATTATTTCTAATTAATGTATATTAATTTTAGTATATTTATTCATTTTATTAATATATTTACTGTATTTTTATCCCACCTTTCATGCCCCAAGGGGCTTACAGCTTGGCACAATTTGATACCACTTTGAAATATACACTAATTTATCTTTGTTTGTTTCCCAACATGCCACTCTTTCACATGATATAACTATAAGCACTATAATTCCACTTTAGGTGCCATGACTACATCCTATGGAATTCTGCGATAGGCAGTTTAGGAAGGCATTTTATCTCTCCAATCTACAAGCCTTAGGACTCCATTGGAGGTTCTCATGGTAGCTAGTGGGTAGTAGGCATGGTTTGGTCCAGTTGGAATCTTTGTTATTCAAAATAAAGTTGGAAAAATTTCCTTTTTGAAGCTATTTTAAAGTTTTTAATAAAACCGGAAGTCTCTTTGCCCTTCTGAAGCTTTTTTGCCATTTTTGTTACGGCTCATGAAGTGAATCAGAAATTATTCAGCTTTTCCCCACTTCTGGTCCCTGGCCTCGGCTCAAGCCAGGGAAGCCAATTTTAAAGCCAGAGAAGCGAGTTTTAATCCAGAGAAGCATGAATTTGCTCCGCTTCTGTCTTAAGACAGAGAAGCAAGCCCATTTTAAAACCAGAGAAATGAGTTATAAACCAGAGAAGCGAGTTATAAACCAGAGAAGCATGACTTTGTTCCCCTTCTGTCTCAAGCCAGAGAAGCAGAGCAAATTCATGCTTCTCTGATTTATAACTCACTTCTCTGGCTTGAGATGGAAGCGGAGCAAATTCATGCTTCTCCAGTTTACCTGTCTGAACATATCTCCCCTTATGAACCACTGAGGACTTTAAGATCATCCGGTGAGGCCCTGCTTTTGGTCCCGCCTTCGTCACAAGCACGTTT
>NW_026847438.1:137351195-137537186 GCF_025583915.1 Anolis sagrei ordinatus | reverse complement strand
ACATGGCTATTCGAGCAAGCGTTTACAAATACAGAGTAGCTAATACAGGAAATCGAATGACTTGACAATGGAATTGGACAATGCTTGAGAATAATGAGATGCTGATGATGTCGCTTTTATTGTTTTTATGATGTTTTATACTGCTTAATGTTTTTTATCTATTATATTTTATGTATACTGATTTGTTAGAAACCGCCTTGAGTCGCCAATTGGCTGAGAAAGGCGGTATATAAATACAGTAAATAAATAAACAAATAAATAAATAAATATAACTCATTTCTCTGGCTTTAAAACTATCTTGCTTCTCTGGCTTGAGACAGAAGCTGAGCAAATTCATGCTTCTCTGGTTTATAACTAGCTTATCTGGCTTTAAAATGGGCTTACTTCTGTCTCAAGCCAGAGAAGCAAGCCAGTTTTAAAGCCAGAGAAGTGATTTATAAACCAGAGAAGTATGAATTTGTGAATTTCCTCTGCTTGCTTTTCCCCGCTCCTGGAGTAAAACAACTACTTTCCCCCACTCTTGGAGTAAAACAATTACTTTCAAAGTAAAGACCACGCATTGAAACAAGAAATAGCACTTTCAAACTATTAACGAAAGGATTCAGAAGTCTCAGAAGTTCAAAAAGTTTTGAACTTTTTTTCTGTGAAAATCAGAATTGATATTAGAATCAAACCACCGGTGCTCCCTACATCCGAAATGAGTTTTGAACCTAGTGGGTAGCTGTAGTTGTGTAACATGAAAAGAATATAGGATTCAAGGTAGAATCCAGAAATTAAAATAAATACAAATAAAACCACACATGTGTAGAAACATGCAAAAGTTATTGTTAGCAGGTAATGAAACTAGCTGTAGAATTAAAACAATTTAAATGTATATATTGAAAAGATAAGAAATAAAACCAAATTAGCACAGTATTAAAAGCTCTTTCAAAAAATAATAGGCATCTCCATTTCCTGGTTAGATTTTTAAAAATCTCCCAGATAGCCTGAAAGAAATTTGGAATTATTCAGTACACCCTTCCTGTGCATTTTGTCTTGCAATGCGATTTTGTAATATTTCTGTTAAGATATATAATCTTATATTGACATAAATTACATCTTAATCTGGAAAGTTTGTTTTGCTCAAGTATTTGGAGGACATGAAACCCTCAGACATCCTTACATGTCTGTAGTCACCATCTCAGATGATGTGTGTCTTTCTTTGCCTGAATGTGTGCCTAGAAGGAAAACCTATTTTGAATCCTGATCCATTTCTAAAGTTATAGAGTAGAAGTTGCCAAACACAACATTCTGAACAGAAGAATCAGATACCCTGTAACAGAAGCTGTAAATTTTATTTTAATCATGACTAATTCATCTTGAACCAGAGTGGTGACTGACTAATGCCATGCTAATAAAAGGAAGTCTATTGTATGCAATACAAACTTTTTGGCACGTTTGCTCTCTGTAGAAAAGAATCATATTAATTTAACCTACTACCAGTTTGAAGGAATAGAATAATAAGATGGTGATCAAAAGGAATTTATCCCTTCTTCCTCCTCCTCCTCTTTTTTTGGAACACACTTGTTGGCTCTTGCTACCAATCTGTCCTTGCATATCAGCCATGCACTGTGTGTTAAATTCACATATGAATGAGCCATCTCAGTTAAAATCATCACAAATAGTTGTTTCTAGGCAACTAGGTCATATGGTTTCTCATCTTTTATCTCATTGGCTTGATGCCTCAAAGATCTGAGGGCATGCTTCATTGGCATTCAGATATGTTTCATTCTTGTCTTTCCATTTTGTTTCAGTTTGAACAACTGGCTTATTTGTGGATGGAAAGACAAAAATCAGGTGGAAATTATAGCCGGCACCGAGCTCAGACAGAAAAGCATGTGGTATTGTGTGTGAGTTCTCTTAAGATTGACCTGCTCATGGATTTCCTAAATGAATTCTATGCTCATCCTAGGCTTCAGGTAAATCAATTCAGGCATAAATCTTTTACAAACTGACTTCTAAAGTGTTCAGTTCAGGTATGACTGAAATGATAATCTTAGCCTTGTTTCAAAAGTCTGGCAGTTTTCCCTGTAAAGTTTAAGCATATCAAAAATCAAGACGCATTAAAAATCAAGACGTGTTAAGAAGCCTTACCATGGATGTTTAAAGCTGATTAGAGCATCCATGCTTCCTTTCATTTTTGGTGCTCATCTTGATGTTTCTTATGAACAATGGAATTTATGTGGGTACCTGTGTTTTCTGCTGCAAACCCAGATATTGTTTTCTAAATCATGTAGAGGAAGTGATTTAAATTCATCTCAGCATGGTGCAAAGATTTGTGCTTCAATCTCTTGCTGAGCAGCTTTGGCTTCAGTGAAATCACTGTGCAGTGACATAGCATGGACCTGTTTTCCTTTTTGTTTGAAAACTGAAAATCAAAATAAGTTACTTCTCATGAATCATATTCTCCACTTCTAGTCTGACTGAGCTAAACATTAAACAAAAATGTATTCAGTTGAATGTTCTTTCTCATTCTGATCTCCACTTCTCCATTCTCTTTCAATCACATTTTTACAGGACTACTATGTGGTTATCCTGTGCCCCACTGAGATGGATGTTCAGGTTCGAAGAGTTTTACAAATCCCAATGTGGTCTCAAAGAGTTATCTATCTTCAGGGTTCAGCGTTGAAGGATCAAGACCTGTTAAGAGCTAAGTAGGTACAAATACACTTCCTTCCTTCCTTTTTTTCAATATTCCGTATTAATAGTATTCCTGTACCTTTGTATTTTGTAAAGTGAACAATAAACATGATTTACATTTAAAAACTGTTTCCCCGCGAGGAGGAGAAGGGGGAGTGGCCATGGGTCTCTGTAGACATGCAGTTTCTCCTTTGTGGACATGCAGTTTAGAAGTCCTTTCTGCTTTTGGTTTTCATTGTTTTTTTGAGTGGAGAACATACATTGGGTTGTTAGGGACATAGTGTCCAAATTTGGTGTCAATTGCCCCAGTGGTTTCTGAGTTCTGTGAATAGCACAAACGAACATTACATATATATATATATATATATATATATATATATATATATATATATATATTCATATACATATTATTTTCATCCTTAGACAGGAAGTATCTTTACAAATGATCTCAAAGATTGAATAGGCCTTTCCAAGCTTCCCCTTTTTAGAATTTTGAAAACTGATAACAGAACTTCAACATGATCCAGTGGCCTCTTGCATCTTACTTCAAGAAAAAAGCAAGATGTATATTCAATAAATAAATAATTAAAATAAAATAATTGGTGCATTCATGCTGAAAAGGTATTACATTCTACCACAAGGTTGCCACACTTAGAACAAAGGATGCAGCCCTAAGTTTCATCTTAAACAAAGCAACAAATAATTTCAGGAATTCCCTTCCTACTGCGAGAGTATATTAATGAACCATGCATTTTTTTAAATAGGCCACTCACAATTTAGAACTTTTTTTCATGTCAGGAGCAACTTGAGAAACTGCAAGTCACTTCTGGTGTGAGAGAATTGGCTGTCTGCAAAGACGTTGCCCAGGGGACGCCTGGATGTTTCATGTTTTACCATCCTTGTGAGAGGTTTCTCTCATGTCCCTGCATGGAGAGCTGGAACTGATAGAGGGAGATCAACCTTCTCTCTCTGAATTTGAATGGTTCCACCGGCACAAGGGTTTAAGCTATTGCACCACCGGGGGCTCCTAAGTTATAATTTATTATGTGGATAAGGCTGCATTTTCTGTACAGAAAACACCATTTCCTGCATGAAAAATAGTTCAAGACTGAAAAATTAATTCAAGTGCAGAAAAAAGGCTTTTTGAATTTTATACAGAACTAACTCCCAATCACAGCTTTTTGTATGTTTGCAGAAACAACATTTTATATACAGAAATTAATACTCCTGCATTGCAATGTTCTTAAATGTTGTTTCCTGTACAGAAAATGCCACTTTCTGTGCAAAACAACTATGTGCAAATTTTGATCATAATAAATCCTGTCTACACTAGCAACGTAACACAAACTAGGTCAGAAGTTGTACCTGGATGTCCAGATGATGTCCAGGGGTTTTTAGCACCGGGATTGTGGCGCAGCTGGCTGAGTGTCAGATCACTCTGACCAAAAGGTCATGAGTTCGAAGCCAGCCCGGGCTGGAGTGGGTGTCCAGCCATTGTGTAGCCTGTTGTCGACCTTTGCAACCCAAAAGACAGTTGCATCTGTCAAGTAGGAAAATAAGGTACCACCTTGTGTGGGAGGCTAAATTTAACTAATTTATGAGGCCATAAAGAAAAAGACTCCGGGGAATGTGGAATGCGGAAGAACTTCATCGGTGTCGTTGATGGACGATGAAAAGCAGCAGCTCCCCTGGCGGCCAGAAAAAAAAAGTTAAATAGCCTTTGTCTGTTAAATGTTGTTTGTCAAACTGGCATTGAATGTTTGCCATATATGTGTTTACTGTAATCCGCCCTGAGTCCCCTGCGGGGTGAGAAGGGCGGAATATAAGAACTGTAAATAAATAAATAAATAAATAAATAAATAAATAAATAAATTTTAAACCTCCACACAGGGTAAAACCAGTTAGTCTAATTTTATTCCACGTTAGCAAAAGTTACAGAATTCTCTGGAGCTTTTCTGTCCTTGGAGGGTTGGGGTGAGCAGCTAGGTCAGTTCAGATCCAGAAGCAATACTGCTGTTCACATGGGCCAGTGCCATCATCTTTTGCATGATCCACAAACCCGACACCTTTCCCCTTTCCTCCCTCCAAGTTGCTGGCTTCAGCAAAGATGCCCAACAATAAACAGGAATTATCTGGAGCTCCATAGCTACCACTGTAGAGAGAAACAATGACAAAGGTAAGGGTGATCATCCAGCAGAACTGAATTGGGTTCCACCTGACTGAATAGTCAGGGCTCCACTCTAATTGCTCCCATGGGTTTGGAGGAGAATCTGGGATTGGCCCAAAGCAACAATGCTTCAGACCAGGCCCAGACTTAGATGATCATAGAGAGGCTTGCAGTCTAGTCTTGAGATTATTTATTTATTTATGACGTTTATATGCCACCTTTCTCACCCTGGTGATAAAAAGGAATCTACATGTACTCTCCTTAGGCCATGCACTTGATCCTTTAGACCAGATCTGTCCAGAAGAGTTAGACTACCTATCTCCAGACTATGGAGTCTACTCACAACAAGCCTTTCAAAGACTCAAATTGGCATTCCTCAAATCTACATTTGCATTCAAGCATTGGTCAAGAACTTGCACAACTACATTTGATTCATATATGACAGAGAAGTACAGTTGGATGTCACCAGCATACTAATGTCACTTTGCTCCATTTTCACCACTCCCAGTAGTCTCATACAGATTATACATAACTCATACTATACTGTGACACGTCTGTATCATATATTTAGCTCCATGATATATTTGGTTTTTGTTAGTGTGTTCAAATTGTTTCCAACTTATGGTGACCAACAAGTTTTTCTGGGGCTGAAAGTATGAGACTTATCCAGCATCAGCCTTACTGCATTAACACTAAAGCCTCTTCATTATACATGTTTTTGAGTATGTATTGTAATGTGTCCCAGCAAAGACTGTCATGTCACAGCACTCCTTAATGTTATGGATAGAAGTGGTTCATTTTCCTGGAAAACTGAATACAAAGAGTAACAAAAAAGAATAAAAAGAATGAGTTTTATGAGCATTCTTTGTTCCCATTCAGTTATAGAAAAGAACATTGTCTGGTTCCTTGGTGTCACATTTTCAAAACCCTTAAATGAAATAATAGAGCCTCTTTGTAGGTGCAGTTTTTTTCTGTGCAGTGCTGTGTGTTTCAGGTTAGCATAGAAAACAATAACAGGGAACAGTGGTGGATTATACTGCTCCAGTCATGTAAGAACTGGGTCTGTGGGTTTCTTCTGTTTCATTGCTGCGGACATGAAATTTCATTCTCTCTCTATATGCGTAGGAGTCTTATCTATTAGGCAGGCAAGATACTTAGTTCATCAAATCTCTGTTGTAATGTACCTGGTAGCTCCTGTGTTGCTCTTATACTGTATATTAGATATATTTAGAGAGGAATCAGTTAATTGCTTATGATGAGAAGAGCACAAATTTCACTTGGAAGTAATAGCTATAGATAATTAGTTTAAAAAACATAACAAAGGCATAAGATTAGTTCCTTATATTTTTGTTGGAATTCCATTTGTTTTTTCAGTACTTTCATACTTTACTAAATTATTTTACATGGTTCAGTAAAGATTTTACATAGTTCACAAATGAGTTCTCCTTTGTTCAGAACTCCTGCTTCAACATGCTCTATTGTATGGCTTGGAACTGATGAAAAGATGGTTGGAAGAAGAGTATGTTTTGTACTTCAGACTAGTGGTTTATAGCATGCAGGTGTTTTTTTTTTTAGTTCCTAAAAGTACCTATTTAGTTTCTTCTAAGAAATGGGAAAGAACTGTCTGTTTTAGGTACTTTGGAATTATAATACCGAAGCCTGAAATAAACCCATCCAGTGCACTTAGTATGTTGGACTGAAAGCAGTAGTGTGCTTGGAAGTTCCTTTAGCCAAAGTAATTATTTCTTGTCTATTTGCCTTTCTGCACACTTTTAGGGCTTATCCAGGCTTCATTTTAAGCTGGAAGATTACTGACATTTCAATTCTATTCTATAGGACAATGAAGAAGTTATCTTTTTTATGACTTTCAGGATTTCCAGCATTTTTGCATGGATACAAACAAAAAGCTACAGCACAATTCTATGCATGTCTACTTATTTTGATATATATATATATATATATATATATATATGAGAGAGAGAGAGATTTTATACAGTAAAGGTTAAAAATGAAGAAGTCTCATAGATAAATAAAAAGAAATAAAAATATAGATAGAAAGTGTATTAGAAGCAAAGAATGGTGAAGAGAAGTAAGAAAAAGAAAAGAGAGGGAAGGAAAATAAAAGAAAGGAAAAAAGAAAAAAAAGTGTTTGTCCTCCCAATCTTCTTCATTGCGGTTTACTTTGGATCTTTCTGTTTTTGTTCGTCCATCCACTCCTCCTCTCTCTGATCTTTTGGAGCTCTATATCTTCAAATTGACTTTGGTCTCTTACAAATAGGTCTTAAATAGTGTCCAGTTCGTGGTTTTTATGTGATTTCCCTGTGATTTTGCAAACAATAAGGTCAAGTTGTTCATGTTCATCATATCCAATACTTTGAGTATCCATTGGTCTCTGGAAGGTGTTTCCTTTTGTTTCCACCTCTGTGCATAGACAATCCTTGCCACCATCGTCAGATAGTAGTATATTTTGTTTTTGTTAATTTCCCATTCAGTATTGATAATACTAAGGAGAAAATGTTCCAGTTTAAATGAAATTTTTGTCTTTAAGATTTTTTGGCAAGTTTCGTGAATCCCTTTCCAATAACTTTTTGCCTTTTCACATGCCCACCACATATGTACAAAATTCCCTTCCTGTTTTCCACATTTCCAGCAATTATTATTTATTTATTTATTAAATTTAGACTTTTTTTTGGTGTTATGTATCATTGGTACATAATTTTCAGCCAAAATTTCATAATTTTGAAGCAGGAAAGACAAGTACTGGCAAATACACAAGAAGAACATAAAATTAAAATAGAAAAATTAGAAACAATTTATGCCAAAACAGAACTTAAACAAGAAATGATGGAACAATAGGAATTGGTGTGCCAATTAAGATGGAAGAACATTCTAGAAGAATATAAGACAGATTATTATCCAGATAACTGCAAAGATGATGGATTGCTCAGAAGAAATGATAGAACAAAACATAGATCGTGTCTAAAAAATTACAACTATTTTTTCTCACCGTAACAAAGCAAAGAGAGATGTCATTGTTCACTATAAAAGAAAAAGAATGAGGGATGAAATATTAAAACACAACAACAAGAAGCCTACCTATTATAAAGGCAAGAAAATAGCAGTTCTAAAGGAATTCCCAACCACGACAATTATGAAAAGAAGAAAATATATGTACTTAAATGAAGAACTTTAAAAAGTTAGATCAAATTTAGATGGGAAAGAACAGAAGGTATAATGATTAGAATGTTATTGGTTGACATCTGAAGATAAGGCATGGGATTTTTACAAAAAACTTTAAAAGGATTTGCAGAAAGACAAGAGGGGAGGATAAAAAGATCCCAGAAAAAGACCAAGATTTGATCCCCCCCCCAAAAAAACCCAGACTTACCAGGTAACGGAGCGCCATCAAAATTGGATGCAATGGAAGAGGAAGGAGAGGAAGAGGAAGAAAACAACGATGATGACAATTAAATGCTATGCGAATAATGTGAATAGATTAAATTTTCCCAATAAAAGAAATAGAATTTTCAATCAGATTATAAAAGGGAATTATTTAATCGCACTATAAGAAACCCACATATCCCAAAAACATGTCACACATTTAATCCAGAAGATATTGGCATAGGAATTTTATTCGGCAGCACCAGAAAAAAAAGGCGGTGATAATTTATGTTAAAGATAAATTCAGGGCAAATTTAGCATTCAAAGATCAAGATGGCAGTATGATGGGGATTTTGATGGAGATGGGAGGCCAGAAAATGTTAACGTGTAACATTTACGCTCCAAATGGACCTAAGAGATACTTTATGAAGAAATTTAGAGGGGGAAAATTACTAATTTTCATTGAGTTTAACAGAGCCTAGCCCTGTTCCTGGAAAATTAACATAGTTCCAGTTCCAGAGAAAAATCAAGATGACATCACCATCATTATTAAGACTATGTATAGATATGATTTCCTATTATTTCAGTTACTATTGGCAATAGGTTACCTGGGGAACTTCCAAATACACTGAGGCTTCTTCTACACTGCCATATGAAATTCCTATTATTTGTGGATTATATACTTTGATGATGTGGATTATATGGCAGTGTAGAAGAGGCCTGAGAAAAATCACATACTCATAGATAAGATCACAGAAGCAGAATTACAAGAAGTACATTATTTGAAATATGCCACATGATTTAATGATATCTCACTGGTTTCAAGGTTATTGGCTAGAATCTGATTCAATAATGATATAAACTTCTAGGCAATTGGAAGATGATGAGAATGGTAATGATGATGACGATGGGTGGCGGTGATAATGGTGATGACAATAAAAACAGATATATAGCTTTGCACGGGAGGAAGCATGGTTGAATATAGTGGGATTTATTTCTTAGGCCCTTTCTACACTGCCATATAAAATCCAGATTATCCGCTTTAAACTGGATTATATGCAGGGGCGGCTCAACCCATTACGCAAAGTAAGCATTCACAGTATAGTTGATTTTGCTCAGGGGCACTCTTGAGGCGCTCTTGGGGGAAAGTAGACCTTGACATATGCAAGTTGTAGGTGCTGGGATGTATAGTTCACCTACAATCAAAGAGCATTCTGAACTCCACCAATGATGGAATTGAACCAAATATGGCACACAGAACTCCCACGACGAACAGAAAATATATATCAGTGATTTGCCCCCCGCAAAATACTGTTTGCTTACCATTGAAAATTACCTAGGGCCACCTCTGATTATATGGCAGTGTAGACTCATATTATCCAGTTCAAAGCAGATAATGTAGATTATCTGCCTTGATAATCTGGATTACATGGCAGTATAGAAGGGGCCTAAGTAGGCATGTATTTGATGACCTGTGAGGGAGCTAACATGGTATAGTAGTTTGAGCATTGGATTTTTGAGGCAAGGGCTCATATACCTGCTCAGCTATGGAAGTCTACTGGTCAACCTTGAGCATGTAACATTCCCTCTGGCTCAGGCAAAGGCAAGCCCTCTCTGAACAAACTTTGCCAAGAAAACCTATTTTATATTTGCAAGAAGTCAGGCATAACTTGAAGATGCACAACAACAACAACAACAACAACAGTCTTATGAACCCAACAATTTTATCAGTGAATAACTATACAAAAGATTCAATTTTATGGGAGTTCTCAATAGATGTATAATTTCTGCAAAACAAATAATTTTAAAGAATAAAAACTATCTTTTGGATTGATTAGATTTTTTTTTAAGAAAAAGATGCAATAGAACACCATCTGGGTGGAAATTGGCTGCTTGGAGTCCCAATACATCAGGTTTTCTATATTGATCTAATCGTTCTACAAAGAGTATTGTGGCTTTTTATTTGTGTTGGATGGTAAAAACTACCCATAAAAATAATTATGGAGATTTAGCCTATTACAACTTCCAGTGCTAAGAAACTATAAAAATGCACTTTGCTTTTTACAAAAGATGTAATCGAATGTGCCTTCACGAGAGTATTTTTAAAATGCTTTCTATGAGAAGCAACACGGGGAGAGCTTAATAGGGTATGTTATAAAAAAAATGTAGCCCGATAAACGGGGAGTTGCTAAGCAGCTGCTCCTTTCTTTCTTCTTTTTCTTTTTCTTTGTAATGAATATATTAAAAAACGTCATTCGCTGGTCACTTCTTTTTAAAAAACATATTGTTGCTGCTGCTGCTGTTGCACACTTCATCTCAATGTGCATGTATTTATGTGCGTCTCTATGTGGAAAATGGCATGGGTCAAACAGGAAAATTAGTGCGTATGCTATTCATTTTATTAAAATCATTTTGTTAAATGAAACTGTGTTTAAAGAAATAGATACCTTTAAAAAGACTCATTTTTGCTATTTTGCTCTTGTTGGATTCAAAGAAAATGATAGTAAGATTACAGGGTGAATAGAGCTGAGCCTGATAGGGAATCAGCAAAATCAAGGAAAGGGAAGTGAGAATTGAGATGATTTCACAGTTGATATGAGGATGAATGTGATTTGAAATGTAACTTCGTTGTGGGGCTAGCCCAACCATTCAACAGATCTGTATGTCACAAAAAGCCAGAACAAATTAGTTATTTAATTCAAAAACACATACATACCTTTTTTTAAATCCTTTTCCACATGAAGATGCGGAAGAGGTACTTAAGAAATGTGCCTTCACTGTCAAAATAATTTAGTCTTTTTAGGAGTGTTGCTGACCTTAATGTGAATAAATAGAGGAGAGGCTCATAATCAGTATAAAATTATTTGAGCCAGATGTGTTGTATGAAATATTTCTGATGAAATTATGAAATTATCTAAACAAAATGGGACAACCTCATCCTCAAACATAGATTTTGCCTTGACACTGGCTGTCCATGTGCCTTGGCCAGAAGTCCTTTTGGAATTAGTGGTGAAAGATTGACTACATGTTGATAATGTTTTCATATGCTTTTTAGGATGGATGATGCAGAGGCTTGTTTCATTTTAAGTAGCCGATGTGAAGTGGACAGACCTGCAGCTGTAAGTCTTTCACATACACTTTCTTGCCTTTGGTGTGCCTTTTGTTATTTGTTATGCATACTGTATAAGAATAGAGAAAGAGCTGTTGTGCATTATCTTAGTGTTTCTCAGACTCTTCTTTTTGGACTTCAGCTCCCAGAAATCCCAGCTAGTTTACCAGCTGCTGTGGGAGTGGAAATCCAAAATATCTGTAGAAGAAGAGTTTAAGAAACTCTTATCTTAGTGGTATGAAAAAAACACATAAATGTAGACATTGTTATTAAAAAGATCTCGACTACTACCAAGAAGTAGTACCTTTAAGATAAACAAAATCCTTTGTTGACAAATATGTTGTGGTGGGAAGACAACATATCCAGAATAGGTTAATTTTAAAATATACAGGAAATATATTTGAGCTTGTAATAAACAGGAAAGTGGGACTACAAAAAGATCATATTCTGGCCCTGTAAATAAGTAATGCAAAAAATTACTCCAAACTAAATTAGAGAGCCAACATGATGTATGGTATTCAACTAGGACTCTGGAGAACAGAATTCAAATACCCACTCAACCATGAGAACCCACTAGGTAACTTTGGGGAGTCATGTTCTCTAAGCCTCAGAGGATGACAAATCTTGCCAAGAAAATCCTGTGGTAAAGTAAACTTATGGTTACCATAAGTTGTAAACAACTTGAAGGCAAACCACCATGATACGCAATTGGGAGTTGCATGACATAAGTGCTCCTTTACATAAGCCGAGCTTTTTCTGTTTTACACCAGTGACCGTCCTGTTAATACCACCTCCACTGTGAAGCAGTGCTATTGATGGTAAAATAATGGTGGAAGCATTTTAATTAGAAATTACACCATCTTTTTTTGACATTTGGAGAATATACCTGGTTATCATTGATTCTTGTAAGCTCTTGCCCTCCCTTCACTGACAAAAACCCTTTTCATCTTACACAATGAATTCATTGTTAAGAAACTCTACATCAGTGGTTCTCAACCTGGGGTTCCCAGATGTTTTTGGCCTTCAACTCCCATAAATTCTAACAGCTGGTAAACTGGCTGGGATTTCTGGGAGTTGTAGGCCAAAAACATCTGGGGACCCCAGGTTGAGGACCACTGCTCTACATATTGCAGAAGATCTGGGGGTTTGTTTTAGGGTACAGAGTCAGTTCATGTGGGTCACTCACCTGCCAAGCCTCTTGAATTTACCCATCTATCCACATGCAGAGTAGATTTGACTAGAACATATTCCTAAATTTCTCTGGATTGATAATTTCAGCAGAAGATTGATAGCTGTAGACAAGCAGTTTCTCAGGGAAGCTTGTCTGCCATTACTTTCTCATTGTAAATCTTCACTTATTTCATTTTTGCATGCAACAGTGAATAATTTCAGTTTTCTTATGCTCATGCACAAGAAAGATTTTGTACCTTTTCCAAGGGTTTTCACATATACGCAGAATACTTGGGACTTTGTTCAAAGGTTTTGAGCAAAAATACACCGCATTGTTGCAACAAGCAAAAGGGACTCTTCACACCAGCGAAGTTGGTGGAGGGAGCAATTTGCCTCTCCCCCCGAATGAAGAGAATGGATGGTTGCAGTAGAACCATCTGGAAAAGGGGGCAGGGGTTGGCTGACTGTTGCAGCCAGCCTCCTCCCTCATTCTGCTGTGAGATTTCAAGCCTGTGCCAACATACTTAGCGTATGGCAGGCATGGCCTCGGGTTCACATTGCCTGGTCAGCCATTATCCCATGCCTCAGGTGGCCTGGAGGCGGCGACGTAAGGAAACTTGAGAGGGCCAGGAAGCGAGTGAACCGGGTCATGTGTACTGCACTGGCACGTGGCAGAGGATCTTACATTCATCACAATAACATTACACATGACAAAACACATTTCTACTGCTTGGACGGAGTACATCTATTGGATTTAGCTAACTCACAATTTTTGTCTGATTTGCAGATTGGGATTCAAGGGGTTTTAAGGGACTTGGTGGGGGATGGGGGCGAAATAGACATTTGCCCCCAATCCGTGGCATAAATAGCATAGGAAAAACAGATATTGATGTATACACAAGGCACCTGCACCCCTTAAGGGTTGGGGTCATTTCACAACAAACACTCACCTAGAGGTCATCAAATGGGTGAGGGGACATCACATGGCACAGAAACGGGAGAGTCTGAGATCAATAATTTGATACAGGCTTCTCCAGACCTTTACCTTAGAGGTTGCCCGGTTTGGGCTCCAGGGGACACAGATATTACACACTGAATAGCCGAGGACGCTGCCTCGGTTTGGACACCAAGTTCCTAGACACATAGTTTAGATCAGTTAAAGTTAAATAGGTAATATTTAATAAAGCTGCCCAAATTTGAATCCAAACTATTGTTGTCCAGTCTCGTTATTTCAGGGGTTAAGGGGCAAAACACCCATCATTTTTGCCTGTTTTCTTCACACAAAATTATTGTTGTGCAAGCACCCAAATTTTATACAAATAATTTTTTTCAGAAAACAAAATCCTGGGTTATGAAAAATCTTGTTGAGAGTGGCTATTTTCTCAGTAGAGTTTTTCCATGTGTCAGGGCAATCTTTCCCATTGAATATGAGAAAGTGAATGAATGTTCCTAACAGATCCGAAGTGGTAAAGAACAGGTTATGGGGAAGAGACTCCCCTGAGGGCTTTTTTTCTCCTCTATAACCAGTGCCTCTGGGGAAGGGCCTTGTCGTGGCGGCACTGCTTATACCAACGCTTCCCCATTTTTATAGTCCCATCTCTGTCACTTATGTACTTAGCACCCCAAAGTGGAAGCTTGGATGAATTGCTTACCCTTGAATTCTTCCTTCCACTACAACTGAATAACTAAAGAGTTATTCTTTTCTCCCATTTAATTTCCTTTGTTTATAATGGCTAAGACCAGAAAATAGGAGGGCAGAGAAAAATGGAATTATATAAAAAAAATATTCTGTTTTAAAGCTTGCCCTACTGTCACCTTTCTTGGAGGAGAATAAAAAGATTCATGATACGATAATTTATTAATCTTCCAATAGCACAGATTAAAACAAGAGACACGGCCTAGAGTTGCTCCTCTGTTATTGATATTCCTTCTGACCCAAGCAAGACATTTTTTAATTGCCTGGCTTTTTATCATCTGGTGTAATTTGATTGCAAGCTTTATTTTATTTTTTAAAATCCATTCTGTTTGAGTTATGTGTTCATCTGCTGCTCTTTGCTGTATTAACTAATTGATTATTTTGCTTTTATTAGCTTTGGATATATTTTGCCAAAGGGGAACATAAACATCTTTTGAATTAGATATGTTAAGTTCTTTTAAAATGATTTTCACTTCACTTCACTTCACTTTATTTCTTAATTAGTCGCTCTCCACCAAGGTGCTCTGAGCGACTTACAATCTAAAATAGCATTTACACAATATAAAAACATTCAACATAAAAACATTCAACAGTGACTATTTGGCAAATTAGATCTGATTACTTAAATGCACAACCAAACAGCCAAGTCTTGAGTGCCTTTACAAAAGGTCGCAACTCTGACATTGCTCTAATGTATGGAGGCAATGAGTTCCACAGAATTGGAGCATAGGTCGAAAAAGCTCTATGCCTTGTAGCTTCCAGGTGTACCTCCCTAGGGCCCGGTATGTATAGGAGATTTTCCTGGGTGAATCGAGGTGACCACTGATGGAGAAAAGGAATGAGGCGGTCCCTAAGATATAAAGGTCCTTGGCCATTTTGAGCTCTAAATGTCAGGATCAGTATCTTGTAAGAGATCTGATGTTCTATTGGTAGCCAATGCAGTTGTTGCAGAATCGGTGTAATATGGGATCTTATAGATGATCCCGCTAGCAGCCTGGCCGCTGCATTTTGGACCATCCGAATCTTCTGGGTTGTTGACTTCGGAAGGCCGGCATATAAGGCGTTGCAATAGTCCAACCTCATGGTGACTATTGCATGGATTACTGTTGCCAATGCTTCTACCGAAAGGTAGGATGCCAATTTCCTTGCCTGGTGAAGATGAAAAAAGGTCTGCTTACTTATGGCAGTGATCTGGGCCTCCATCGTCAGCGATGAGTCCAACACAACCCCAAGGCTTTTAACAGTGGCAGATGGAACCAGAGCTTCCCCATTGAAATCAGGCAGAGACTGGATTAATTCTGGCGGCTGGCCGGGCCAGAGTATCTCAGTTTTTGCAGGATTCAGTTGACTTCCCTAACCAGTTCTGAGATTAGATTGGGAGATTAGGAGTAGGACATGGGTAAGAATATTATTCTTCTGACAAACATAATATAGAAATGACTTATAGTCCTTATCTGTTTATGTGTTGAGCAGCTGCATTACAGAACCAGTGTCAGATTGGTAAACAAATAAGGACAGCAAAATGTCTAAAATTTTATCTATGAAAATGACTTGTTGGTAAACAAACATGTTAATCCTGGTGATAATACAATAGCAGTTCCACATGTTACAGAAGAGATGTGTTTACTTCATGTATACCACGAATTGGCCTCTGCTCCTCGGTTTACCCAACGTAAAAAATTGTCTGTACCAAGCATAAAACTTTTGTACAGTACTTTGCAAGTTGTTTCAGTGTTCTGCATGAACAATCCCTGAACAATCCCTTCTCTCATATAGGAACATAATTGTTTTTATGCAAAATACCTTTGTTTATTTTTAACATATAAATATCCATAATTTTAAAAAAGACTGGCTATTGGCTGCAAAGAAAACTTTTAATATTGAAGCTTCTTAGAAACCTGGACTTCTTCTTATTTATTTATTTACAGTATTTATTAGGCTTGGTTGATCCAGTTCGTTAATTTCTTATCTCGTTATTAATTCATTAAATAATTATCTTTTGAAGCGATATCGACGCGTTTTGGCAACCCGGAAGTGTTTTTGCCATATCGAAGCCGCGTCCGCCATCTTCCTTACGACTTCCGCCAGTGAATCGTAAATGCTGGGGGCATGGCCTTCAGGAACAGCTGTTCTTATCCACGCCCACCTCATTCCTCTTTGCATCGGCGGCTTTGCGAGGTGGGCGTGACTACTCTCTGGCGACAAGCGGCGATGCGGAAGAGCTGGGAGTAGCCACGCCCACCTCGCAAAGCCGCCAATGCAAAGAGGAAGGAGGCGGGCGTGGCCAAGCACAGCCCTCCTTGGAGGCCTCGCCCCCAGCGACCTCCGAGGAGCGATGTGCTTGGCCCCGCCCACTTCTCCCTTAGACAGCTTGCCAGGGAAGAGAAAGAAAGGTGAGAGATTTTAAAAGTGTTAGTTGTAAAATCTCCAAGGAAAGCTGTGCTTGGTCACTGGGGGCGAGGCCTCCAAGGAGGGCTGTGCTTGGTGACGCCCACCTCTCCCTTCTGCATGGAAGCTCGCCACAAGGGAAGGAAGGGAAACTGCAAGATTTTAATGGTTCTGGAGGGAGGGAAGGGCACCTTCCATTAACAAAACAAAGGAAACAATTCGTATTTCCTGGTATTTTCGATCTTTTTTAAAAGAAAATTTTGGAAATAATTTAAAAATCGAATCTCCAGCGCCCCCACATACGAAACGAGTTTAGAACCATTTTTTTCTTGATCAACCAAGCCTAGTATTTATATTCCACCCTTTTCACCCCGAAGGGGACTCAGGGCGGATCACAATACACATATAACCAGCAAACATTCAATGCGGTTTTTGACATAGAAGACATACAGACAGATAGAGGCCATTCAGCAGTTCTTCTACCGGGTCCTGGAGGTTGCTCAATTTGGCCACAGGGCGAGTTGTTGCTTCTTCCACTATGACACCAAGCCTTTTTGTTCATAATATTTCCTCCTTGCGTTCCAGCATTTTTATGGTGTCATAAATTAGCGTCCCTGCTTTAAGCGGTCCCTAATTTCTTTACTCACAGCTCACAGCTGTTTTCAAACTGCTTAGGTCGACAGTGAGCTGGACAATTTTTTTAACAGCTATTTTTTAAACAGCTATTAACAGGCAGGCACTCAACCCCATCTTGGGCTTTGAACTTGCCACCTTTCGGTCGGCAGTGATTTATTGCAGTTGATTAACCAGTTTTGCTACCAGCCTGTTTCTGGGTTATACATGGCTTTCCCTGATTGCTCTTCTTGTGAAAAGATCTATGCATACAAAATTGACTAAGGGACTGCAACTTTGCCCTGGCCAGAGAAAATGTGCCCTCCACCTGTTTCATGAAGTTTCTGGCCTTCTACTCAAGTGTCACCTTCTTTTTAGGAACTGATCAATCAGGAACAAGCATCTAAAGCCTGGGAACAAACCCAGATTTAAAAATCCTGTGATTTCCGATTGCAGGGACATACAGATATGCAAAGATCTGGATATTCAGCTAAAAACCACAACATTCCCGCACCTGGAAATTTCACGGTTTTTGTTGTGATTTTAGAATGACATCTGGCCACCCTACTGATTTCTGCGGGAGCTCCTGGGTTTAAGATACTGTGTGGATGGCCCCCTAGAGAAGTGCATACATAGGATTTATTTAATAATAATAATAATAATAATAATAATAATAATAATAATAATAAACCTTTATTTATATCCCGCTACCATCTCCCGCAAAACTCGGTGCAGCTTACAAGAGGCCAAGCCTAAATACATCAATAAAACACAACAATAACAATACAACAATAAATAACTCATAACAAAGCAAAACAATAACAATAATATAATGACACATTAAAAAACCTGTGGCAGGGCCAAATGTAATGATTAAAATTTTAAAAATGCTGGGCATGTCCAAGAGAAATAGGATGGATATTTTAGGGATAGGTGGGCATGCAGGCAATTCTAAATCTCTCGTAAAGTGCATTTGGGACATATTATTCTGGGAATTTATTTATTTATTTAAAACGTTTATATCCCAATCTTCTCTACCTCCGTAGAGGGACTCAGACCAGCTAACCACTCACACCACAGCCCTGTCTTGTATGCAGTCCCATTCATTTGATGCCTCTTTTACCTAAGGGTGAGATTGATTGGCTCAATAGAAGTCACTTCTCACCCTGGGATTATATAAAGGTACAATACTGTAAAATTCTGTTTCTCTAACCTCTTAAAGCAAATTGTATTGCACTCAAGAAAGTATTGGACTGCAGAACTAAAGTATTACACTTTTAACTCTGAAGTGGAACCCCCAGTGGCGCAGTGGGTTAAACCCCTGTGCCGGCAGGACTGAAGACCGACAGGTTGCAGGTTCGAATCCGGGGAGAGGCGGATGAGCTCCCTCTATCAGCTCCAGTTCTTCATGCGGGGACATGAGAGAAGCCTCCCACAAGGATGATAAAAACATCAAATCATCCGGGTTTCCCCTGGGCAACGTCCTTGCAGACGGCCAATTCTCTCACACCAGAAGCAACTTGTAGTTTCCCAAGTCACTCCTGACATGACAAAACAACAACAACTCTGAAGTGCAAAATTCCATTGAAATGAATATGGACTAGCTGCACCAGAACTTAACTGTATTCTATCTCATTCATTGCCATTTTCCCTTCCACAAATTTCTAGTCCCCTCCAAAAAAATGCTGGAGAGACATACTTAACCACTGTAACCTCTGTGTGGGAGATTGAGACACTGAATCATAGCAAAGTTTATTTCTGGAACCACGATTCCTAAAACCCCTTTTCACTGAGCAAACACTCACCTCAAGCCACAAAGGCCAGCCATATGGCCAGAGGGGAGCCTTTGAATTCCCTCGTCAAAGAGACCAGCTCTCTGTTGAGACTGGTGTTGCTGCCAGCCTGTGTAGAGAGGGGCTTAAGGAACCCTCCTTGGGTGCCAGCGTCTCCCTGCTGCATTCAGTTTCAGGCAGCACAAGCAAGAAGAAGAGTCGCTCGCTGCTCTGCTGTCTCTGAGGTGTCATTGTCAGGGCTTGGAGTCAGGGGTTGTTGGGAGCCTTGACTATTCAGGGGATTGTTTCTGTAATTAGCTCTTCTCTTTCAAAGCACTCCCACTCACCCTGCACTACCCGGGGGCCTCCTTTGAGTCCTCTTACACCAGCCTATTATACTAACCCCCCTTTCACTGCAGCCTCTATTGATTACTACTGCCATTGTTGGAGAGCCATCACCTCTGTGCCTGTGGCACATCCCTGCCTCCTAGAGGCATGCCTCAGCGTGCTGCGCCCAGGGCTCCCGCTTTCCTCCTTCGCCCTCCCGATCCAGCAGCATGGTTGTTCAAAGTGGTAAATTGTACTTATGCAACTAATTTTATGTGGGTGTTTTAATTTGTGGCTTTCTATTGTCACGATCCATAAAATAAGAAAAAGAATGGAGTTTTGTCTCTCAGCCAATTGTATTGATCAGGAGTTATACAAGACTGGGAAAAATGTTTGCAAATATAACAACACAGAAAGCTGTCTCGTATAAAGTGATTTATTTATTTATCGTGTCATCAGCAACCATACCATTGTATTACATTTCTAACAGAACAAAACAAACAAACAGATAAAAAAACCCACAAATTTTGCAAACTTGGTAGTCGGTTAAATGTCCTTTGACCAGTATCTGGCCACTTGGAGTGCCTCTGGTGTTGCCGCAAGGAGGTCCTCCATTGTGCATGTAGCAGGGCTCAGGTTGCATTGCAGCAGGTGGTCTGTGGTTTGCTCTTCTCCACACTCACATGTCGTGGATTCAACTTTGTAGCCCCATTTCTTAAGATTGGCTCTGCACCTCGTGGTGCCAGAACGCAGTCTGTTCAGTGCCTTCCAAGTTGCCCACTCTTCTGTTTGCCCAGGAGGGAGTCTCTCATCTGGTATCACCCACGGATTGAGGTGCTGGGTTTGAGCCTGCCACTTTTGGACTCTCGCTTGCTGAGGTGTTCCAGCGAGTGTCTCTGTAGATCTTAAAAAACTATTTCTTGATTTAAGTCGTTTACGTGCTGGCTGATACCCAAACAGGGGATGAGCTGGAGATGTCTCTGCCTTGGTCCTTTCACTATTGGCTGCTACTTCCCGGCGGATGTCAGGTGGTGCAATACCGGCTAAGCAGTGTAATTTCTCCAGTGGTGTGGGGCGCAGACACCCTGTGATAATGCGGCATGTCTCATTAAGAGCCACATCCACTGTTTTAGTGTGGTGAGATGTGTTCCACACTGGGCATGCATACTCAGCAGCAGAGTAGCAGAGCGCAAGAGGTCACAGAGAGTAGCATAGAGAGTAGCACAGAGTTCAGGCACTGCTTCTTGTAGGTAAGAGCATGGTCCAGAGTGAATCCCCAGGTATTTGGGTGTGCTGCAATGCTCCAGTGGGATTCCTTCCCAGGTAACCCTCAGAGCTTGGGATGCTTGTCTGTTCTTAAGGTGAAAGGCACATGTCTGTGTTTTAGATTTCTGTGTATAAAGTGATGTTGTTCATTTACATACAAATTTTTATATATATGATGTGAGGTCGTATGGATAGTAAAGTCACTTATAAGCTTCTGACTATTGCGATATGCTTCGTTTTGGTCTTTTATTCAAGCTGTTCAGTTTGGCTGTATTTTTGCTGGGTAGCCACCACAATGCATATGAAGACAGGTTTTACAGAAGGCTTGGTGTTTCCCTGTTGCCTAGATAGCACAGGAAAATTTACCCCTTCTCTAAATCTCATACCACTATTTTAAAGTACAAAGAAATCCCAACATGTAATTAAAATAAAACACAAGCATATTTTGCTTTAAATGCTTCAATCCTGTTGATATTGATGTTTCCTAGAGAGTGTTCTTTTCTTATAATTGAAGATTTTATTTATTTATTTGTCGTGTCAGGTCAACCAGTCAATAATATTACATTTCTAACAGAACAAAGCAAACAAACAGACAAAATAAAAATTTGTGAGTTTGGTAGTTGATTAAATGTCCTTTGACCAGTATCTGGCCACTTGGAGTGCCTCTGGTGTTGCTGCAAAAGGGTCCTCCATTGTGCATGTGGCAGGGCTCAGGTTGCATTGCAGCAGGTGGTCAGTTTGCTTTTCTCCACACTCGCATGTTGTCCACTTTGTAGCCCCCTTTCTGAAGGTTGGCTCTGCATCTCGTGGTGCCAGAGCGCAGTCTGTTCAGCGCCTTCCAAGTCGCCCAGTCTTCTGTGTGCCCAGGGGGGAGTCTCTCATTTGGTATCAGCCATTGGTTGAGGTTCTGGGTTTGAGCCTGCCACTTTTGTACTCTCGCTTGCTGAGGTGTTCCAGCGAGTGTCTCTGTAGATCTTAGAAAACTATTTCTAGATTTAAGTCGTTGACGTGCTGGCTGATACCCAAACAGGATGAGCTGGAGATGTCTCTGCCTTGGTCCTTTCACTATTGGCTGCTACTTCCCAGTGGATGTCATGTGGTGCAATACCGGCTAAGCAGTGTAATTTCTCCAGTGGTGTAGGGCGCAGACACCCGTGATAATGCGGCATGTCTCATTAAGAGCCACATCCACTGTTTTAGTGTGGTGAGATGTGTTCCACACTGGGCATGCGTACTCAGCAGCAGAGTAGCACAGCGCAAGGGCAGGATGTCTTCACTGTGTCTGGCTGTGATCCCCAGGTTGTGCCAGTCAGCTTTCGTATGATATTGTTTCTAGCACCCACTTTTTGCTTGATGTTCAGGCAGTGCTTCTTGTAGGTAAGAGCACGGTCCAGAGTGACTCCCAGGTATTTGGGTGTGCTGCAATGCTCCAGTGGGATTCCTTCCCAGGTAATCCTCAGAGTTCAAGATACTTGTCTGTTCTTATGATGAAAATCACATGTCTGTATTTTAGATGGATTGGGGATCAGCTGGTTTTCCCTGTAATAGGCAGTAAGAGCACCTAGAGCTTCGGAAAGCTTCTGTTCAACCATCTCAAAGCTCCCTGCTTGAGCAGTAATGGCACGATCATCAGCATAGATGAAACTCTCTGTCCCTTCTGGCAGTGGCTGGTCTTTTGTGTAGATGTTGAACATGGATGGAGCAAGCACGCTCCCCTGAGGCAGGCCGTTCTTCTGTTTCTGCCATCTGCTTCTCTGGCCCTGGAACTCAACAAAAAGCTCCTGTTTTGTAGCAGGTTTCCTATGAGGCGGGTGAGGTTATGTCATGTAATTTGGAAGTCACCTGCAAACTATCTATGTCTGTGTTTGCCTACCATAGCATTGATATATTGCCCCATGTTCAAGCAATAGGCTTTCATTATGACTGAAACATTTGTTGTGAATGACCAAAATGTAATTGTTAAAGTAGGCCCCTTTGATTTGTGGAAGTTTGATAATGCAATAATTGTGTAAATTCAGTTGATTCAATGGTAGAACTAACAATTGGATTCGAGTTAATGTTATTAGGCACACTGAGATGTCATGTCTGAAAAATCCTGCCACTTGAATTCTGAGAGAGGCATCTCTCTCCATTTCAGATCCTGATTGGGAAATTCATTTATTGTGGATCATATCTCGAAGGGTTGTGAACAGGGTCCCAAATTCAGAACAAAGCCAAAAATCACAATTCATATTGAGGGCCAAAGCAATCCAGACTCTAAATCTAAATCATGATTTGCATTTCTTTCACTGACTTTTACTTGGCAATTATTTTTTTCAACATATCTGTGTAAATTGTAGAAGCATGATAGAAAATAATTATGGAATTGATGTTTAAGTGATTTTGTGCTTGTCAACTGTATTTTTTTGCTTTTAAAATTATGCTGACTATTAATTCATCCTGTTTTGTCCTGGGATGGCTCTCTCTTCTCCATGCACAGTATTTGGAAACCTACATACTGCAACTGAAAGACCAAAGTGGAAGGAAGACCATGTGTCACCCAGCATTAAGTCAGAATAGTTGGCAGAGGTGGGCAGGAAGACAAGTAAACGAGACCTCTTGAGTCTGGATGCAAATAGCATCAATAAGTTAATAGTTAATAATATAAGTTTTGAAATTTTAGTAAAATAAAATAAACCCAAATCAACTAGGCAGAGTTTTTCACAGCCAATGTGAGTAACTCTTACCAAAAATAGAGGAACCAACAATTTTTTTAGTAGAGAGGTGGAAGGAAAGAGAACCCAAAAGAAGCACTCATCCCCTCCACTCATCCTGCCATGTCAATGCTTCTGGTCTCTTTGAATACTTTGGTGGGAAAATGTGGCAGTGGTTGGGGTCTGGTGGCCGTCCCCCTGTTGTGGCATTTGTGCTTTCACCTCTCCACAGAATGACCCTTGACTTATCCATGGATCATATCAAAATTCATAATTTTGGCCTTACAACCTCATCTTGATTCATACACATGTATACATCATTATCCAATATTAGTATAAAAAGGATGATGAAATGACAGTTTAGAGAGAACATTTTATTTGGGTTGTTGTAGATTTTCTTTGGGTTGTTGTAGGTTTTTTTCCTTAAGAGAGAATGCCTCTAGAACATGGCCATATATAGCCTGAAAAAACCTACAACCCAGTGATTCCAGCCATGAAAGCCTTTGACAATACAACATTTTCTTTATTTCACCAGTAGTCCAATTCCCAAGAATCAATAGCATAGCATAAGAAAGGAGAACAGTCCAAAATCAGATTGTGCTCCCTCTTATGGTCCTCTTTTTGGTACTGTTGGTACTGTGCTCTTTTTTTGCTTTTAGTGAAGGCAAACAGCAATTCTGGAATCTGTTCTCAACTCAAAATTGTTCCAGATAATGACCTGTCATTTCTGTGATAACTTTGACTGTCTCCCTTCCAGTTCTATCATGGTAGTTTCACTCTTGCTGTCTCCATCCTGTTCTATCATGGTAGTTTCACTCTTGCTGTCTCCAACCTGCTTTGAATCTTCAATAAATATTTAATAAAGATACAAAGAAATCCCTTCTGGCAGTGGATGCACCCTAGCATCTCTTACAACTCTTATTGGGGTTAAATACACTGCCTGATTTACCAGGCAAGGTCCATTCTCCTTCCCAGATGCCCCCTGCATGGCAAGAAGTTTCCTGCTGCCTGGCCAGCCAGCCATTCAGCGGCCGGACCTGCCTGGCCCTTAGATTGGCCAGGGGACGGCCGCGTCCTTCTCCCAGCAGCCATATATAGGCTGCATGGGGCCTCTGCAAGCATCAGGCCTGCTTCAGTTTGGCCATCCCACCCACTCTGCATTTTGAACATGTTTGTATTTGTTGCTCAGTTTGGTCTTTGTTAGTTCATCACAACTTGGATTGGCATGTGGCATGGGCCCTGGATTGGATTTTCTGCCACCCCCCTACTGGATGAGGGGGAACATCCGGTGGTTCCCAGAGGTGCCGTGTTTCATTGTCTGGTATTGTGCCAGTGGCCCCCGGTCGGGGTTTTGTGGTATCGGTCAGTATCAGGCTGAGCGATCTTGATCCAGAACCCATGCCTGGCTGCCAACCCCTTTTGTTCCTGTAATCAATAAATAAGTTGTGGCCATTTTTCATCCTAATGCTGTATTTCAGTCATCTTTCATTATGGTAGTGGGAACGGGGGTCGCTCGTCTACACGCAAAGAAAAAGCAGCCTATTAATACAATCACTATTTTTTTGTTTTCATTATTTTTGTCATTGTACTTATTTGATTGAGTGATCAGAGGTAAAAGGCAAAAGTTAAAACTAAATTATACACACATTAATTCCTTCAAGTTATTTCTGATTTATGGAGAACCTATCATGGGGTTTTCGTGAAAAGATTTGTCCAGATAGGCTAAGAGATGTGATTTCCTGAAGGTTATCTAGTGGGTTTCCATGGATAAGGGAACATTTAAATCCTGGTCTCCAAACATCCTTGTTCAGTGCACAAGACTATTACACCATACTGGCTCTAGTAAATTATATATAGATTTAACTACATGGGGGAGTTTAATGGGAACTAAATTTAGTACTTTGTTTGCTCAAGAAAATCAACAATAAAATCTTTTGTCTTGCTTCTCAATACAAACTGGATGTGCAATGTAATAATATTGTGAATTAAATACATTTATTTTAAAATATGAAAACTGCACACATACAAAAGACTAACAAGATAACTAGAGGAATCACTCTCTTTTTTTGAAAAAAAAAAAACCCTCTGAGAAATGAATTACACCTAAATCAGCTAGGCACAATTGGGATTTCAAGGAGTTAGATAGAGAATTAGAGTCTCTACTTAAAATATCCACAGAGACTGATGAACAAATTATTATTGGAATGCACAGAGTGGCATGAAACCAAATAATTGAGAAATAAATAGGCCAGATTAAGATGACATTCAACATAAGCTCACTGCAGCTCTTGAGGCAATCTAGAAGTTTTGAATTATGAATGTAATTCTTTACTAATTCCTTCCTTGAATGAAGCAATTAGTGATTTTAGCGATTTTCTTCCCAGTATAAGAAAGACTTTGGAAACCATCGTTGTCAAAGATTATTTGCAGTCATTCTTTGTGCCATTGTTTTGCATAGAAAACATTATTTCAGCACAGATAATATTTCTGCATAAAGAAATTCTGTACAGATATTGCATGGAATAGGTACTTGAGTACAGAATTTTCTGTGTAGAAAACAACATTTTATGTACAAATATTATTTTTGTATGTGCAGAAAATGTTGTTTCATGAGCAGAAAACTTTTGTGTTTTGTGAAAAGCAACCATGTGCAAAAATGTTGCCTAGAAAAAGTCCTGAAGTAATCCTCCTCATATTGAAAATGGCAGTAGTGTCATCTGAAAATAATTATTATTTCCAGTTTTTGTGGGGTATTTTTTGTGTATTAGTCAAGACAAAACTTTCTTTTGTGCTGACATTGCAAATATAACTTATTTTTTTTTAATCTCTGCTCTGTGCCACTCCATTAAGTCTATAACTAGTCAGTCAGTCCCACTTCTAGCATCATTGCCTCATGCACATTGTATTTTTGAAAACAAAATGTAAACATTTTAAAATAATGATATGAGACTCTTAGAATAATGTCCTCAACATTAAAGCATTTCAGACCTTGAACAATTAATGTATTGACACTGTGATTTGATGTAATAGAAAAGCTGTGTTACGTCAACCTCATTGCATTTGCCAAGTATATTTACACACATAATAAAAGTGGAAAATATGTATGTGCGTATGTGATTGAGGTGTCCACTTACACAGACAGCCTCCCACCTCCACAAACAGGCTATAGTTCCAGGTGCTGAGAAGCCTCCAAATGCACTCCCTCCACTGACATTGGAGGTTAGGCCGAGCACCATGAAGACACAGCCCAAACCCTGCCAATGTTCTCCCCAAACACTATGGCCTTTCATTCAGGGACCATTTCATCCTAGATTCGACCTGTTTTGTCCACCACAGGCAGGCATCCCAGGGTTCCTTTCTCTAGCCATTGGTGTGAAAATTGTGTGCCCCACCCACTGCCTCTCCCTTAACCCTTTCTTACCCTTTCCTATAACACACAGCTAACAGAGAGAAATTGATCATCAACTGAACAAACTGGAGGGGTTTGGAGGACTGACTCAACAGGATGGAAGTTGCACTACATTCTGTATCAAGGCAGACCAATAATGTATTGATAATTAACCTGCTCCACATTTGGCATGCAGATCCCCCATGACCATGTTTGGGAGGAATTGACCTTGATTTATAGGAGTTGTAGTTCACCTACATCCAGAGAGTACTGCAAACCCATCCAATGATGGATCTGGACCAAACTTGCCATGGATGATGGGACTTGCTGTATCTTCACTCACTTCCAGAGACCACTGCAATCCCCACTCATAACGAACCTGGACCAAACTTGCCACACAGACTCTCCATGAGACACTTTATGTCCTGGTGAGGGTTGGTCCGTGCATCACGTAATGCCTACATAGCTGGATCAGCTCCTCTCTGGCTTAATCATCATCATCATCATCATCATCAAAGCCAGAATTGAAAAGTCAATGACAGATCCCAAATATAGACTCTGCAAGGAAGCAGATGAAACAATAGATCACATCCTCAGCTGCTGCAAGAAGATTGCACAGACAGACTACAAGCAGAGGCATGACACCATTGCTCAGATGATTCATTGGAACTTGTGCTACAAATACCATCTGCCTGCGACAACTAACTGGTGGGAACACAATCTGGTAAAAGTTACATAAAATGAGCACGTCAAACTCCTCTGGGACTTCTGAATTCAGACAGAAAGCATTTTGGAGCACACTACTCCTGACCTCACAATCGTGTTAAAAAACAAAGTATGGATTGTTGATGTTGCAATCCCAGGTGACAGCAGGATTGAAGAAAAACAACTGGAGAAGCTGACATGATATGAGGATTTAAAGATCGAACTGCAAAGACTGACACAAGCCAGTTAAGGTGGTCCCAGTGGTGATCGGCACACTGGGTGCAGTGCCTGAAGTCCTTGGCATGCACTTAAACACAATAGGCACTGACAAAATTACCATTGCCAGCTGCAGAAGGCCACCTCACTGGGATCTGCATGCATTATTCACCAATAGATCACACAGTCCTAGACACTTGGAAAGTGTCCGATGTGTGATCCAATACAACAACCAGCAGAGTGTCTGCTGTGGACTGATCTTGTTGTGTTTCAAATAATAATAATAATAATCTTTATTTGTATCCCGCCTCCTATCCTCAAAAGGACTCAGGGTGGCTTAAATGCCAGTAACATGTAACCCCAGTTCTTAGCCCCTGATAACCTTCATGTGAGACTTAAAATAAATACTAATTTAATAAGGCTCATTTATTCAATTAATCTGCAATAGTTAGGATTTAGCTGTTATGTTTCATGCATTACATAAATAGAACCAAAATATAGATTAGTTCCCCTGCCCAAAAAAACACCTTTTGGAGAAAATGCCTCCTTCCCTTCCATCTAAAACATTTTTCTTTTTTGATAGGATTCTCTTTTCTCCTAGAAATGTTTCCTCAAGAGCACATCTAGCAGTTACTATCTGGCGATCCTAATATAGCATTCTTCACCATAGGAAAACTTCCTTTCTTGTCAGTTGAAGCTTGGCATTTCCATTTTCTTATTACTCTATAATGCAGACTTAGCCCTCTGATGAATATGGACTGAGGCAGATATCTTAGTATGGATGAGAGCATGTAGATTTAGTATAAGAACAATGTAAATACTTGGGTATTTCATCTCTACATCAGGTATGGCCAAACCCAGGAACAGGATAATGCTCCTTGGGCTCTTTTCTCAGGCCCACCTCTTTCTCAACATTCAATCCTTCCTTCCTTCCTTCCTTCTCTCTTTACTTCTTCTTTCCATCCTTCCCTTCCTTTCTTACCTCCCTCTTTCTCCCTCCCTGTTCCCTTCCACCTTTCGTCCTTCCTTCCCTCTTCCCTCTCTCCTTCCCTCTCTCCTCTCTTCCTCCCTCCCTCCCTCCCTTCCCTTTTGTCTTTCCTTCCTTCTCTTTTTCCCCTTCCTTCCCTCTCTTCCTCTTTCTCCTTCCTTCCATTCCCTTCCACTCTTCCGTTCCTCTATTTATTTCCTCCTTCCCTTCATTCCTTCCACCCTTCTCTTTCTCCCTCCTTTCTCTTCTTCCTTCCTCCTTCCCTTCCTCCCATCCTTCCCTTCCATCCTTCCATCCTTTATTTATTTATTTATTTATTTATTTATTTACTCCATTTGTATACCGCATTTATCAGCCTGAGACGGCGACTCAATGCGGTTTACAATAAAAATGGGCAACACTGACAGTATATAAGACACACATACACAAATGACACACATATAGTCATCAACGCCTCAATTAGAATCAGATCCCGTTCTCACAGTCCTTTTTCGTTCCTTGTTCAAAATGCCGTCTTACTGAGTTAGTTGTCATTGCATAGTTATCCGAATGCCTGTTCATAGAGCCACGTCTTAACCCTCCTCCGAAACACCAGCAACGAAGGGGCCTGCCTGATGTCCACTGGTAGGGCATTCCATAGCCGAGGGGCCACCACCGAGAAGGCCCTGTCTCTCGTCCCCGACAACCGCGCTTGTGACGCTGGCGGGACCGAGAGCAGGGCCTCCCCGGATGATCTTAACGTCCTCGCCTTTCCTTTTGTCTTTCCTTCCTTCTCTCTTTCCTTCCTCCTTACCTCCCTCTTTCTTTCATCCTTCCCTTCCTTCCTTTCATCTATCTTTACTTCTTGCTTTCCTTCCTCCTCACCTCCCTCCCTTACCTTCCTCTTTCTCCTTCCATTCTACCCTTTCCTCCTTCCCTCTTTCCTCCTTCACTCTTTCTCCTTCCATCCTCCCCTTCCTTCCTTCCTCCTTCCTTCCACCGCCATACAGCCAGTCCTCTTAACAGGGAGTGCTAGCATGCGGCCCCCAAGTTAGAAGATTTGCCCATGCCTGCTCTACATCAATCCACCATCACAGAGCAATTTCCTATGTAGCTTTGAAAATTAATATATGCACTTTGGAGAAAAAAAATCAGAGAATTAGCTTGCTGATGTTCAGAATGCTAGACATCCTGTAAGAAACAGAAGAACCGAAAAGTAACATTATACATGTTATGTTTTCTGTTTGTAAAATAGAAATGGCAGTGGATGCACCCTAGCATCTCTTACAACTCTTATTGGGGTTAAATACACTGCCTGATTTACCAGGCAAGGTCCATTCTCCTTCCCAGATGCCCCCTGCAAGTAACATTATACATGTTATGTTTTCTGTTTGTAAAATAGAAATGGCAGTGGATGCACCCTAGCATCTCTTACAACTCTTATTGGGGTTAAATACACTGCCTGATTTACCAGGCAAGGTCCATTCTCCTTCCCAGATGCCCCCTGCATGGCAAGAAGTTTCCTGCTGCCTGGCCAGCCAGCCATTCAGCGGCCGGACCTGCCTGGCCCTTAGATTGGCCAGGGGACGGCCGCGTCCTTCTCCCAGCAGCCATATATAGGCTGCATGGGGCCTCTGCAAGCATCAGGCCTGCTTCAGTTTGGCCATCCCACCCACTCTGCATTTTGAACATGTTTGTATTTGTTGCTCAGTTTGGTCTTTGTTAGTTCATCACAACTTGGATTGGCATGTGGCATGGGCCCTGGATTGGATTTTCTGCCACCCCCCTACTGGATGAGGGGGAACATCCGGTGGTTCCCAGAGGTGCCGTGTTTCATTGTCTGGTATTGTGCCAGTGGCCCCCGGTCGGGGTTTTGTGGTATCAGGCTGAGCAATCTTGATCCAGAACCCATGCCTGGGTTCTGGATATGATGCCTTTGATTTTAAATATAACAGTCATAAGAAAATAATTAATATTTATAGATGATGCCGCTGCAGAGAGTGGGAAGGATAAAACAACAAGTCTCACAGTACATATAGTATATTGTCTTGGACATACTTTCACTTTAGAATGAATGCCGTTTGACACCACTTTACTTTCTGTGGAATCCTGGGGTTTGTAGTTTTGCATGTTTTTACAGCCTTCTCATGGACCAAACTATTCATCCATGTCCAGAATTATTTTGGAAACTTACGTGGTCTATGCAAGATTCCTGTAACACAGTGTGATTGATGAATGGTGATTTATCGTTAAAATGTTTATGAGAAAAGACTGGATTTTTGGATAATTTTCTAGTGTTCATAACAGATACGCTTGTCTGTGACTTCTGCTGACATTCATGGGGTGATTACTGGCACAACAGCTATGGTATATTCTTTATTATGCTAAATAAGCAACTGGAAATATAAAGATTAAAAGATGTTAAAGTCTGAACAAATGCATCTTTCCTTATGTATTCCCTTCTCTTTTATTATAGGATCATCAAACCATTTTAAGAGCTTGGGCAGTTAAAGATTTTGCACCCAATTGCCCTCTGTATGTTCAGATATTGAAGCCTGAAAATAAGTTCCATATCAAATTTGCAGGTAAGTCTGGTCATTTGTAGCATGTCTTTGGAAATAAAGAAAGATTTCTATTTCTCGTCTATCTCACTTTCCTACCTTTCTCTCACAAGTCATTTTGGGACAGTTTCCACACTAATCTGTGCTTTTTATTAGGCATGTGTGATCAATAAAAAAATGTTTCAAGGGTCATTACAAAACTGGTGGGTGCCAGCACTTCATTTCTAAAGGGTATTTGACAGGTTTTGAACAAGGATATTATTATTATTATTATAACTTTATTTGTACCCCGCTAGCATCTCCCAAAGGATTCGATGCAGAAGGAATCACATTATTGGGAAAAAGCCAAAAAAGCTTACGATTTCTTCCTTGACAAAGTGGCTTGCAAGACTATAGTGTGACACATTCAGAGCAGTATGAGCCTAAGAATATTTCCTTAAAAATAAATATTGATCAAAAAGGGATAACATGCCAAAAATTGGGGGAACAAGCATAACCACCACCTCACTATTTGCCGTAAATAAATAACAAGATTGACACATACATGGTAAAATATGCAAAATCTGGGAGCAAAGAATGTGAAGGTGATAACAATTACAATTATCACTTTTAGGGATTTTTAATTTTAAAAAGTGATTGAAGAGCCTCATGATTGGTGCCATTACTTTTCAGTCTACATTTAGTGAAACCTAGATTCTTTTAAATGATTAGCAGCTGTTTTCTCAGTGAAAATAACTGTCAGTGTTTATTTAAGGTGATAGTCATTAAACAAAATGAACGAGTAATCAGGAAAGCTTCCCTAAAAGATTTACATAAAGAGATGAAGATCTACCTGACTGCAGGTCATAGAGTCTTCATGAACAGTCGAGTTAGAGACACTCATACATGAATTATTCCTATACCGAGAATGGTAGTATATCTGGGAAAGGATTCTACACTAGCTTATTTTCTATATATAGAGATGTTAATTCATTTCTTAATAGTGATATACTCAGTCATATGAATATTCACATATGCTCTGAAGTGGTACAAACCAGACTATCCCATTTGGTATTTCTAAAAAATGAGAGCTCCGTTCAGAAATAATGGTTGTGAGTTTCCATATAAAGCCCTAAACGGTTCTGGCCCAACTCACCTGTCCGAACGCATCTCCTCCTACTTCAGATGTACAAACTTGGTCTGCAATTGTCAGGCGTTTTGTGTGATTCTCCTTTTCAGAAAAGCACTGATTCTCATATTGTGCTTAGTGCCATTCACTAAGCACAATATAAAGACTTTCTGTCACTTCCAGTTCTTTTCTTTCCACACCCTTTCAGATTCTGACTCATTGCTCTTAATTTCCTCCAGTTCATTTCTTCCGACCCACTCATTCTCTCAAGCCAAGTCAAATCAATTTAATTCCTCTGAATCTACTGTTCCTGTTTATTTTGTTTATTTCCATTACCTATTTTACGTCTTTTTCCCTTTTTTTCTTCCCATCACTAACCCTTTTTATTCAATTCTGCACTGTATGTGTATGTATGTAGTTTGATGTCATCACTTCATTTCAAATAAATAACACTGCTTTACTAAAAAATAAATAACCAAGGGCAATGTGTGAAATTTACCTTTCCCCAACACTATATTATGCACGTATTTTAAAGCCAAGTTTTGTTTTTGCAGGACGTTGCTGTAACCTATAAACTGATTAGCTGATACTCTAGATGGGGACATTAGATTTCCTGGATATTTTGGACTAAGGCTCTCATAATTTTACCATTTGTAGTAATGTGAGATTTACTGGCAGTCTAGGCAGTTAATATCCAGAATATATGGATTTGGCTAAAATTTCCTAATCCACACTTTAACCTATTTGATATTAATAAATTCACAAATCAGAGACTTATTTTGAACCCTGAATCTTAATTAATGTCTCAGAAACAAAAAATATTTACAGCACGTGGCCTCAGATTTCAGCAAAAGAAAAAGGTTAACAAATGGAAAAAAATGCTGTTGTGGGAGTAAGCATCTTATTTTGAGTTGGTTATTCACTTACAGTCCAAAATAATACAAATTCACAGCATCAGTAGAAGGCATTTCTAGGCATGCTGGAAGCCAGTAATATAAAATAAGTTCTAGCTTGAGAGCAGTAATGCAAAAGAAGGCTAATTCAAGCCAGTACCTATAATTTGACATTTACATCTATATAAATAACAATCTAATGTTTGTTTGTGGGATTAACATAACTCAAAAACCACTGGGCGAATTGACACCAAATTTGGACACAAGACACCCATCAGGCCAAAGAGTGACCATCACTCATAAAAACACTGAAAAACACAGTGAAAGAGATTAAAAAATACATTACAACGCATGTGCAAAACCACATATATACGCAAACACACACATATACACATATACACAAATATATAAACACACAAAACACATATACACAGACTGGGCCACAACAACATGTGGCAGGGGACAGCTAGTCATATATATATATATATATATATATATATATATATATATAAGGCTTGGGCAATCCATGGTTCTAAATGGTTCTAAAGTACTTACAAAACTAAAGTTCTGGTGGTGAAAATTTCAGAACTCTAACAAAACTTTCAAAATGTAATTATTATTTCATTATTGGCGATTTTTATGACAGAACCAATTAGGAACTGCCATTTATAATGAATTTTTGAGAGTTTTGTTAGAGTTTTGAAAGTTTCATCACCAGAACTTTAGTTTTGTAAGTACTTTAGAACCATTTAGAACCATGGATTGCCCAAGCCTTATATATATGTGTGTGTGTGTGTGTGTGTGTTTGTGTGTGTGTAATGCTCATTTGTGAGACACACATAATCGAAAAACACTGGATGAAATGACACCAAATTTGGCCACAAGACACCCATCAGGCCAATGAGTGACCATCACTCATAAAAACACTGAAAAATACAGTGGAAGAGATAAAAAATACATTACAACACATGTGCAAAACCACATATATATGCAAACACATATATATACGCAAACACATATATATACACATATACACAAATATATAAACACACAAAACACATATACATAGACTGGGCCACAACAACATGTGGCAGGGGACAGCTAGTTTATATGTGTATAAATGTAATGTTCATTTGTGGGACACACATAACTCAAAAAACACTGGATGAAATGACACCAAATTTGGTCACAAACATCCATCAGGCCAACGAGTGACCATCACTCATAAAAGCACTGAAAAACACAGTGGAAGAGATAAAAAATACATTACAACACATGTGCAAAACCACATATATACGCAAACATATAGTCTCTCTCTCTCTATATATATATATGTGTGTGTGTGTGTGTGTGTGTGTGTGTGTAATACTCATTTGTGGGACACACACAATTCAAAAACCACTGGATGTAATGACACCAAATTTGGCCACAAGACATCTACTAACCCAAGGAGTGACCATCACTCAAAAAATCACCAAAACCCCAGTGAAAGTAACTTAAAAATCCAAAAAGGTAGAAAATGACACAGCACACATACACAAATGCATTTCATGACCCCGACCCCTCCTGGGTGAGGACACAGCAAGCACAAGAAGCACCACTGACTGTCCTCCTTCTTTCAGCCAGAGCAGGAGCTAGGAACGGACGGCACAATGATGGATCCGGTGAGGTGGGGGAGCCTCATTCACCACCAGGGACGGAAGGAAAGAAGGAGGGAAGGAAGGAGAAAAGGAAAGAAAGAGAGAAAGAAAGAGAGAAGGAAGGATGGAAGAAAAGAGTGAAGGAAGAAAGGAAAGAAAGAGCTGGAGAAGGAAGAAAGGAGAGAAAGAAAAATGGGAAAGAAAAGGGGAGGGGAAGAAAGAAAAGAGGTAAAGAAGGAAGGAAGGAAGGAAGGAAGGAAGGAAGGAAGGAAGGAAGGAAGGAAGGAAGGAGAGAAGGGAAGAGGGAAGGAAGGTGCGAAAGAAAGAAGGTGAGAAAGAGGGAGGGAAGGTTGGCCACAGCAATGTGTGGTGGGTACAGCTAGTAGCTTTATACAATTTAGGGCTCCTGTGACTGGAGGAGATGAAAAAGTATGTAGCCAGTGTGAATACTGCCATATTTCTTGAATCTGTTACTCTGGCTGTTATCCTGTATGAAGAACTGAACTATTCTGCCTCCCCTCAAACATACTGCAGAAGACTACAGCTCCTCCCATTGCTACCTTATGCCTGATTTTGGAGAAGGGTGTCAATCAGAGAGGCTATCATGTCTGACTATGGGGACTTAGCCAGATTCTTCTTAGATCTACCCTCTCCCCAGCCAATTCTCCACCATTCAAAGAATGGACATGGATGTGTTATGACAATTTACCCTTTAGACAGTGAAGCAGTTAAAAGGCAAGAGGACACTTAGCAAAGTACTTTACTCACAATAAAGGAGGAAGCAATAGTGTGTGAGACAAAGGCTTCTAGAGCTTAGATCTTTTTTTGGGGGGGGGGGGAATTTAAACAAAAGGCATCAAATAGCATCAAAGGAAAAGTAGTTGTACAGGGATGTAGATATAACAAGGAAAGAGATAATAGAGAAGTTAGTGAAAAGGATAAGAGAATCCCCAACAATATTCGAGGCATCCTGGAAAGTCAGTCTACTAGTGATAAGAAGTTTTATGACAAAAAATAATAGATTTTTTTATTATGAAGAAGACAGTAGAGACAGGGTAGGAAGCATTAGTTGGGCCTTTCTATTTTCCATTTTTGAACTTTTCTATCTCCTCTGTTTTAAAACACTGTACATCTGCTTTTCCATTCTTCTGTTTTAGATTATAAGTGTTATTTTTTCCTTCTCATTTTCTTTTTTAACATCATTGATTTTTTTTGTATTAGATAACAATAGAAGAAGATAAAGATGTAAGATGCTGAATATGCCCCTATTCTATATCTACCATTGTACGTGTTCTGGTACGGCTGTACCAGGAGCTCCAGCTTCTTTTTCTTTCTTTGAGTGTTTGCATGTATTTCAAAGTTCCATGCATTTTGCAATAAGGTGGCTTCCCTTGGTTTGCAATTATAGGGCCAATGACCCATCAATCATCATTAGGTTCTTTAGTTCCGCCCCTTTTTCTGGGTTTAGAAGGGAAAAAGGGGACCTCCAGTTCTCATAGAAAAGCCTTTCGTAAGTCAGTTCCACCTGTAGAAAGCTTCGTCTTTTACAGCTTTTGCTGGGGAAGTACAGCCAGCTTTTGCTGGAGGATTTACAGCCCCATAGCTTTTGCTGGGGGAATTCAGTCCCACAGCTCTACAGAGAAGCATAGCTTTTGCTGGGGAAATCCAGTCCCACAGCTTTACAACCAGCCTTCACTGGGAATTGAAGACTTTCTTTCCTCTTGGAAATCAAGAAAAGGACTCTGTTTGGTAAGGACCACTCGCGGCAGCCATAACGCAATTTGCACCGGGTGTAGGGGCCCACGCCAGCAGAGCCTAAGACAGATTGCCCAGGTAGAGGTCAAGGATTTCCCTGATAGAGAAGAAACAGTTCATGAAGATAGTTGCCTGTCCCTTGTGGACAAGATTAAGAAAGCCACCAGTTGATTCAAAGCCTTGAAGTATTTGTTTGATTTATTGAAGACCTAAGCAATAATAAAAAAAAACTGTGTGGATAATAATAAATTGTGGCAAGTTCTTGGTGGGATGGGCATACCAAGCCACCTTGTCTCTCTCCTGAGGAATCTGTACAGGGACCAAGTAGCAACAGTAAGAACTGACCACGGAACAACAGACTGGTTCAAGATTGGGAAAGGCGTACGGCATACTCTCACCCAACCTTTTTAACTTGTATGCAGAACACATCATGCGATGTGCGGGGCTTGATGAATGCAAAGCTGGGGTGAAAATTGCTGGAAGAAACATCAACAACCTCAGATATGCAGATGACACCACTCTGATGGCCGAAAGCGAGGAGGAGCTGAGGAGCCTTCTAATCAAGGTGAAAGAAGAAAGTGCAAAAGCTGGGTTGCAGCTAAACATCAAAAACCAAGATTATGGCAACAAGAATGATTGACAACTAGAAAATAGAGGGAGAAAATGTGAGGCCGTGACAGACTTTGTATTTCTAGGTGCAAAGATTACTGCAGATGCAGACTGTGGCCAGGAAATCAGAAGACGCTTACTTCTTGGGAGGAGAGCAATGTCCATCTCGATAAAATAGTAAAGAGTAGAGACATCAGACTGGCAACAAAGATCCGCCTAGTCAAAGCCATGGTATTCCCTGTAGTAACCTACGGATGTGAGAGCTGGACCTTAGGGAAGGCTGAGCGAAGGAAGATCAATGCTTTTGAACTGTGGTGTTGGTGGAAAGTTCTGAGAGTGCCTTGGACTGCGAGAAGATCCAACCAGTCCATCCTCCAGGAAATAAAGCCCAACTGCTCATTGGAGGGAAGGATACTAGAGACAAAGTTGAAGTACTTTGGCCACATCATGAGGAGACAGGAAAGCTTAGAGAAGACAATTATGCTGGGGAAAGTGGAAGGCAAAAGGAAGAGGGGCCGACCAAGGGCAAGATGGATGGATGGCATCCTTGAAGTGACTGGACTGACCTTGAAGGAGCTGGGGGTGGTGACGGCCGACAGGGAGCTCTGGCCTGGGCTGGTCCATGAAATCAAAAAGAGTCGGAGACGACTGAACGAATGAACATCAACAAGCACTAATAAAGAACTTTGTTAAACTTTCCAAGTTTCTAAAGACTTTGTTTAGGGAAATCTATAGGGCTTCTAATCTGAGGCATCCTGCGTCCCATTGGGCATACAGAGCACGTCCTGTCTACAGACCTTTTCACAGGCCCAGCACATGATAGCACAGTACGCTTCCCCAATTCTAATATATTTGCAATAAAATTATTTGGGGAAAAATATTCAGCTCTGGTGATTATTTATTAATTTATATAGAGAGAGTATTTTCACCATGTCCCCAAGCTGAAAATTCTCCCAGAGTGGCTTACAAATAATTAATATGACAGTTTCTTGTCCTCAGGCAGACAATTGAAATGAGACACAAAATAAGTAAAAGAGAGTGGTAGTAGAGGGAAGACTTAAGTTTGGCAGATAGTGCTTTTCTCTCCCCCTGGAACCATAGTAGCGACAGTTTTTCATCTTCTGCTGAGATCTACTACTGCTCAGGCAGACATAACTCCATCCTAAAGCAGGATGGAGTTATGTCTGCCTATTAATCCTTCCCTCCAAGGCCATAGTTGTGGCAGTTGAAATGGAGGAAGAGCATTTCATTTGCTACTGGGCTTGATGGCATGGAAGAGGAAAGGGGATGAAAACACAAACTCAAAGTAACAGTCACCCTTCTACTGGAAACACTTGATATTCTGAAATGGTCCAATTCGCATCAAATGTGTACCTGACACATCATTGCTTCTGTGAAGAGTTCACTATATTATGCCTGGTAATAAGCTAATTTGGGAGAAAGTGTGAATGAAAAGAAACCCCAGTATATATCTCAAAAAGGAAATACATTGTGCCATTTGTCTTCTTATTGTGTCTTAAATATAAGGAATTAAACTATAAGGACCATGCAGACCACAATATTTCCAGTTTTTTTATATGATTTTGAAAGTGAGACAATGAAGAAATTTAATATGAAGAAGGTTGGTTCATTTGTAATGTGAAACTGGATGAGAATATTGTGGACACTTGTATATGACAAAATGACAAATGGATGGGTCCTAGAGTAAATCACGCCTGAACTGTCACTAGAAACCACAAAAGGTCCACTAAATTGAGGTTATCATACTTTGGATATATGACAGGATGACAGTATGCATTGGAGAGATGATAATGCTTGTCAAAGTGGATGGTAGTAGGAAAAAAGGAATGACCATGTTACAGATAAATTTACTTTAACAAGTGAGCCATTGCCCTGAGTTTACATGATGACTGTTAATGGCCAGGGCTCATGAAGGTCTTTAATTTATAGGGCTTTTAATGATAGCAAATAACAACAAAGTTAATTCTAATATTGTTAATATTCTTTATCAGTGTGTTTACTATTATATAGCAGAACAATTTACCCATTATTACTTTACTTACTTATTTAGGCGATCCCTCGTTATCCAAGAAGGATAGTCTTCCAGAATCAGTGTACTGGCGGTAGGTCCGTAGGTGACTGTGGAGCTCTATTCTTGATCTGCATGTTCTCCCGCAGTGAGGGCATCGGTTTCCAGGTGGAAGGTGGTCTTGGTTGGGGTTGGCTTGATGCACCTTCCTCTTGGCATGTTTCTCTGTTTCTCTTTCCATTTCTGCCTCTTCAAATTCTACAGCACTGCTGGTCACAGCTGACCTCCAGCTGGAGCGCTCAAGGGCCAGGGCTTCCCAGTTCTCAGTGTCTATGCCAGAGTTTTTAAGGTTGGCTTTGAGCCCATCTTTAAATCTCTTTTCCTGTCCACCAACATTCCAGTTTTCCGTTCTTGAGTTCGGAGTAGAGCAAATGCTTTGGGAGACGGTGGTCGGGCATCCGGACAACGTGGCCGGTCCAGCGGAGTTGATGGCGGAGGATCATCACTTCAGTGCTGGTGGTCTTTGCTTCTTCCAGCATGCTGACATTTGTCCGCCTGTTCCCAAGAGATTTGCAGGATTTTCCGGAGGCAGCGCTGATGGAATCATTCCAGGAGTTGCATGTGACATCTGTAGACAGTCAAGTCTCACAGGCATATAGCAGGGTTGGGAGGACAATAGCTTTATAAACAAGCACCTTGGTATCCCTACGGATGTCCCAGTCCTCAAACACTCTCTGCTTCATTCAGAAAAATGCTGCACTCGCAGAGCTCAGGCGGTGTTGTATTTCAGTGTCAATGTTGACTTTTGTGGAGAGGTGGCTGCCAAGGTAGTGGAAATGGTCAACATTTTCTAATGTTACACCATTAAACTGTATTTCTGGCATTGGAGAGGGATTACCCATTATGTAGTCAGACACACTGGTCAAATTTTCACACAGTAATTCCTCTGGTTCCTTATGAGATTAAGTCATGAGATTGTTCATTAATACAGAATAAAACATGGATATTTTCCCATGTGAATGTAGTTCATTTGTCCCTATTGGGTTACACTGGTAAAAAAAAAGTGAACTAGGTTCACATGGGAAAATATCCATGTTTTATTCTGTACTAATGAAATAACTTATGGCTTAATCTCAGATGAATGGTAGGCATCCTCAATCAGGCTTTTAAGGAACAAGCTCATTCTACCTAAGGACGGAAATGGATTATAGCAGTTGAAAAAATGTGTGAACATCACATAAGTATCAGAAACCCTTTTAACTAAATTTTACCAGATATTGTTTACAAGCCGTTTACAATAATATTGTCCATTTGCAACAATCTTCCTAAATGATTCTACTTGGTAGTGGAAGATTTTCTTACTTTAAACATCATCCACAACCAATAACTTTGAAATTAATCAAAAGTTTATTGTTGCATTTCTGAAGCACAATAACAGTTTTAAGCTGAAATACATATTTTAACCATGAAGTAATCTGCAGAAAGTAAAACCATACTGATCTAGTTATTTTTAGGAAAATCAATTTAGTAGCTGATTTCTTGTTTTCTACTTCCAGCTGAACAAAATAACTTTCCAAGAGTGGCTTGTTTGTCCTCATTAACTTTTCCTTTTTGCACAGCTTCTGCAAATCCCTCTGCAGGACATGTTCCTATTTCTGCCATGAAATCCGTCAGCTTGATTATTGGGTTCACTGCCATTATAATTTTTAGAAATGTAACCCCCTGCCAACTACAATAAGAAAAAACATGACTCAATAAGTTGTCTTCCTAATGACAAATTTCAAATTCAAGTGGCAACCCTGAGTATCATTAGGTGGATGTAAAAACATTTGAAATGTTTGCCTATTCCCTTTGTATTAATCAGCAATCCATATACTCAGTTTCAAAGATTGACTTTACTTTTCTCATTTATGAAAATTAAAAGACTAACATAAATGATTAATTGACTTTCCTTTTTCTGATGGCCTCCATCTAATAGTCACTGCCCTTTCATATAAGTGATTCTAGGCTACTTTAATAAGAGTATAGCGTCTAGAAAATGAAAACAGTAATGTAATTTCATTCTACTTTTGTTGTGAACCAGAAGCCTTAAAGGAGCCAAACACAAGTAAAAGGGTGCAAACAAGGTTTATTAACAAACAAAAATAGCTTAGAAACACTTGAATTCAGTGAGTCTAGCAATAAAATAAAGTCTGTAGCAACTGCTAAGCAAAAAAACGCAATTTGAAGGATAATTCAGATTATACAGAGATATAATCCGGTATAACAAAAACTTTAAGCAAACTGCTTCAAAAATTCAGAGTTCACAAAGCACAAAGTAACAAGGTGGYAGCAAGCAAAAACGTAGTCAGGAAACAGTCCAAGGTCGAGGCACGTCCAAAAACAGAAGTTAAGTCCAAAACACGATGTCGTTGTCCAAAAACAATCCGAAGTCAGCAAGGGGTAGAAGTCAGCACTTACAGGATTCCAGTCGGTAGAAGCACGGAAGCACAACAATCTGCAGTCCCAGGACCCAAGGCGACAGTAAAGGCAGCAACAAAGTCCCAAGCCCAACACAACACTTTGCTTACTGCAAAATTCCAATAGTTTGATACCTTTCTTTTATCCTATAACTCCTCATCAGAAGTGGAGCTGGACTCCACCCTGTCCTCCTTGCTCTCAGGTGCTTTTGCTTCCACAGCTGCTCACCACCGCCCGTCCCTCCAGCTTTTCCAGCATCTATCAAGACTTAGATCACCCCAAGTATTTCCAGGTTGCCAGTCTCCCAAGAACCCTTCAAACTCCTCACTTGAGGTGGGTTGCGTACATATGTCCCTGATCTCTTGTACATGGGTCCAGTCCAGCCCATCCTTCTCCCCATTATCACTCTCAGTCCCATCACTCCCTGTGAACCCCATAAAGTCTTCTTCCTCAGTTGGAGCATTAAGTATTTTACGGATTTGCTTCCTTTCCCTCTCTTCATCTGACTCTTGCTCCCGAGTAACCCGTTTCAAGCCGCTACTCCCATCTTCCTCCTCATCCATTTCAGAGTCTGTAAAACCTTCTAATGACTCAGTATCTGTAGGTGTCATTAATATCTCCCTAATTCGCTTCCTTTGCTGCTCTTGATCCAGCACCTGAGCAGCCCTCTTTCCCCTTCTACTGCTAGTAGTAGCTTGATCAGCACACTGTACTACAACAACTTTGGTCAGACCTCACCTTGAATATTGTGTCCAGTTCTGGGCATCCCAGTTGAAGAAGGATATTGGCAAGCTGGAACATGTCCAGAGAAGGGTGACCAAAATGGTTGAAAAACTAGAAACCATGTGTTATGCATAGCTGGGTATTGTTTAGCCCGGAGAAGACAAGGTGAAGAGATGATATGGGAGCTATGTTTTTACTGTGTTTTGATAGGATTCTAGACTTCACAACTGCATAGCCTATCAAATCAACTCAGTATTGGTTTGCAATGTATTTATTAGTGCTCTTGGTGGTCCATGAAATTCAAATGTACAGAGGGAATTTTCTTAACTCTAAAGTGTTGAGTAACTTTAGTAATTTAGTAATTTGATTGTGTGCCTCAAAATTGTGCATCATTTTAATCACATAACCATATGGTAGTTATCACATTAATTGTTCATACGTTCATAATTCGTAAATTAATATAGCTACCCATAGATTAAGATAGCTGTCCATTAAGAAATATGAAGTAGCTCTATTAACACAGTTAAGACTCCAACTATTGCCCAACACAACACTAATATAAAATGATGAAAGGTTTAATACAGCAGTAGCTGGAATGTGTTTTTTACTATCAACTGTCCTTGAATTCATAGTGAATTGAGCACTTATTGAAAAGGAGAGGAAAAAAAACTCTTATAACTTGCTTACATGCTGCATGGGTAACATGTAAATCCTAAGAACTTTCATTTCAATCGAACTCAGACTCTTATTCAATTACTACAAAAATTGAACAGCATTTTTTTAATTCCCACTCTTTTTCACCAGAGAGACATTGTGCCAAGCTTCCAGAAACTATAATGAAGATCATTAAAAGAAAACTCCTTTGAAGTTTTAACTGAGAGATTGATTACAAATACGTATATTCTGCTTTATGTTGTATGTAAAATATAATGGTTGTGCAGCATAACTCTATTATCAATGGACTCAATAATCAAAGTTTCACCTACCCATGCTTAAAAAGTATTCCTCCCCCAGAGTGTTGTGTGTCTCTTTGGGTTCAGCAGTGTAGTTCTACAGTATGGTTCCAACTCTAGTATGATCAAAACACTGGGTTTGGTATTTTTCTTGGTTTTATGTATCCACATGAAGTTTTGGAACATATACCCCATAGTTGCATGTGTCATTCTGTATCCCTTATGCATACTTACCTACTGAACAACAGACAAAAACCAGTAGCCTCTCAAAACTGAGACATGGCACACCTGATAAATGCATCTTACAAACATGTTATATAGCACACAACAGCTCATAGAGATTTCAAATTTTATATATATATATGGGGTATTTTTTTAAGTAAGGTCCGTTTTGTTGTAGACACTAGTAGTTTGCGTGCATACCGCAACGAGCACGTACGTCATGTACCGGCATGCCTTGGGAACAACTGTGCTCAGTTTCCGCTCTGTAGCTAACCTGTACGGTTCTGTTCTGTGCTTTAAAAATGTTTAAGACTATCAACTTACCCGCCGCATGTGAGGTTCGCTCAGTGATACAGTTTTTGTCAGCAAGGAACCTGCCTGCTGCAGAAATTCATCGACAGATTTGTGAAGTGTACGGTGATACTGTTATGAGTGAAAGCAAAGTGCGTAAGTGGGTACGACAATTCAAAGATGGCCGTGACAACGTCCATGATGAGGACCGCTCCGGTCGTCCTTCTTTGATTACAGACGATTTGGTGGCTTCAGTTGAAGTGAGGATTCGTGAAGAGGGTATTTTAAAATTGGTTCAGAGGTATGATAAGTGTTTGAACAAACTTAGCAACTATGTCAAAAAATAGAGTGAAGTATGTACTTTCTGAAAATAAATTTACGTTTTTGAAATAAACTTTCGTTGTGTACTTATGTTCAAACGGACCTTACTTAAAAAATACCCCTCGTGTGTGTGTGTGTGTGTGTGTATGGTTATATTTATACTATTTAATGTATTTAAGAACTAGAGTTCTTAAGCTATACATTTTAAACTATACATTGGACAAAGAAGATCAATCTCTACTTTTAATTAAGTAGAGATTGATGTTCTTTGTCCAATGTATAGTTTAAAATGAAGTATTCTGTGGTCTATGAATGAAAATGAGAAATTAAATTCTGAAGTTCATGAGTGAGTGGATTAGATTTTCCTTTTAAACTGAGATGTGGATTGAGTTACTGGAAATCAATGCTTTTGGGAATGTAAAAATGTGGAAAGCCAGATTTCTAAAAAGCAATTTAGGGATAAAATTGAGAGATTGTTCCAAAAGAAGAAAATGGAGAAAAAGAGATAATAACCAAAGCTATTACTAGATACACAAACACTTTAGAAACTCCTATTTATGATGTTACACAGAGAAAAGATTAGAGACATCAAATTGTACTGACAACTCAATGGGGTAATTTTGAGAAAAGTTGTATCTTAGAGGAAAAAATCACTCCAATCTCTGTCCATTTTATTTATGCAAATTTATTTGTATTTATTCAAAAGACTTATATGAGTCAGACATCATTGTCTGAAATTTTAAAAAATTGTTAGTAATCTGATTCTTATAGCAATTGGTGGTCACCATATTTTGATTTTTAAAAAGTGTATAGTTAAAGTTCAACTACCTAAATAATAAATGAGGCAAATTTATAGTACTGGATATAGATATATTTATAAACTATATTATGACTGATTATGACAGCTATCAGTGTCATCAGATGACAACTTTGTGACATATCCATCACTGATGCCACTACTATATCGTCCTTTGACACATGCAGAGGTGCCCCTTCTCAAAATCATCAAATACTTGACTTGAAGGAGTCCAACTTGTTAGAGATTTAATTTTTCACGAAGGTCTTTCCTGAATAATTTCAGCAATTTTCTTCTCAATGTAATTTGGAACACATTCTGTGTAAAATTAAGATGTGATAGTTATCCACAGAAAACAGAATTTTCTGCATGGAAAATAATAGATTATCATATAATATATTTTCTGTGGAGAGAGAGAGCTGTAATTAGAGATTTGTTGTACACAAAATGCACACATGCTTCTTTTGAAACAGTATAGAAAATAATAATGTATTAATTCCTGCATAGAAAAGCTTATTGTTTGCACAGAAAATGCTGTTTTCTGTACAAAACCATGAGTAAATTCTGTGGAGTACAAGTTAAATGCAGTTTTTGTCTGTGCAGAGAACAACATTTTTGGGTCAGAAATTAATATTACTGCATTTAAATATTATCTTCCATGAATAAATGTTTTATATGCAGAAGACGTCGATTTCTGCAAAAAAATTTTTTGCTGATTTCTGCAAAAAATGGACAGAATAAGTCCTAAGCTATGTCTATATATTTCAGTATCATAATAGCTTCTTAATATTTTGATAATTCCAACAATTTCCTCTGCATTAAATTCTCTTAGTTAATGTATTTCATATAAACTTTCTTTTACATGTGGATAGCAGTGTTCCAGTGCATTTTTTACTTGGACTTTCAGAATCTTTTTTACTTTTTTGACTCAGACTTTCAGAATCTTTTTTGACAAAGCTGCTCAACAAAAGCTTCTGATCAATTGAAGCCATGTGCCAAAAAGAGAAGTTCTCTTATAGATATGAAACTGGCTACACAACAAGAGTTGCTGGTTGCTCTTATATTTTGTTATAATGTTGTTGTTTCACTTTGTTTTATGTTACTGTTTCTATAGTTTGATGTGTTATATTTTTAACTATGTGTGTTTCGGGCTCATTGCCCGAGTCCCTCTGGGGAGATGGAGGTGTATTATTATTACAATAGTAATAATAATAATGATGATTATGGTTTTCACCAAATTGTTCAGAATGTTCAAATAAAATGTGGTAGGTGAGATGCCCAGAAGGATTTTTCCAAACTAGAGGGGTGGAAATTAAAATAGCAAATGTAGTGTGATATAAACAAATGTAAAATGAACCACATAGGAACACAATGTAAAATAAAAAATAATATAAAACAAAAAAAACCAGTTTCATATGTGTGATTCTGAGAAATGTATATTCTTTTAAGGTGACATTGTGGAAAAAGCAATACACCATAACTTGGTTCAAAATTTAGCAGTATCACTTAATAAAAAATTGTCTTAAGAGCCACATTTTGTGTATGAGCCATTTGTGTTTGTAATTTGAAACAATTCTCCTTTCTTTTCTCCCTCCCTTTTTACTTTCTTTGCAGATCATGTTGTATGTGAGGAGGAATTCAAATATGCAATGCTAGCTTTAAACTGTATTTGTCCAGCTACATCAACACTCATCACCTTGTTAGTTCATACGTCAAGAGGGCAGTAAGTATCAGAATTTTAATCAAGTGGTACAAAAATGCTTCTATTATTCCTTGAAATTAAAATCAACCCATTTAGATTACAGCAGACTCTTGGTATCTTCTGGATTTGATTCCAGGAAAACCTCCCCGCCCCCAAGGGTGGATAACAAAATCCATGGATGCCCAAGTCTCACTATATATAATGGCAAAGTGAAATGATATCCCTTCTGTAAAATGACAAAATCAATGCTTGCTGTTTAGAAAATTTTAAATACTTTTGAAACATGGATGCAGAATCCATGGTTATGCAGGGTTGGTTGTATGCCACTTTTCTCCATAATTCAAACTATGTTTTTCTTTGGATTAAGATGTTAAGTCATCTGCCTATGATGTGTATGTACTTTTTCTCTCAATCTCTGTCCCTCTTTTTTCTCTTCCCTGTGTTTTACTCCATATCACCTGAGATCTGAAGACAATTGCATGTGCCTTGCTCTTCAATGTGCAATTTGCAAAGTTTCAAAGCATAGCAGAACTTGTGTTGACCGGGTCTTCTGGAGTAGTTTGCCTCCAGAAGACCTGGTCAACACAAGGTCATCCTCACTCTAGATCAGAGGTTCTCAAACTGTGCTCCAGGGAGCCTTTGGAGCCCCATGAGTTACAGTAAGGAGCTCCATGGCAACATCTTGCTTCCCACCTCCCCTTCTTTCATCCTCCTGAAAAATGCACGGAAATTAAAGTTTTGAGCTTCTGGAAACAGCAGCCGCATCCCCTGGCACAGACTCTTTCTTCCTCACACTGCCCAGACTCATTTTTTTCACCACCCAGACCTTTCCCCCCTCCTTTCTTTGCTTCTAAAACCCTATTTCCCTCAACCACTCAGGGTGTGCATTAATTGTGTTTCTCCTACATAGCAGGAGGGAGTTGGACTGGATGGCCTCTGGAGTTTCTCCTATTATCAGTATTATTGCCACCCACCACTGAAATAAGAGACTAGAGTAAAGTGTGGATTGAAATATGGGCAACTTTTATTTAAATCTTACCTGAAATTAACTTTATGTGACTTGCAAAAAGTAACCAAAGGGGCTTGAACCTGGTGTGGATTTAAGCCGAGGTAGTGGCCCTCCATGACATACACCTTGGCTAAATTGGGTAAAACATCTGGGTCCCTGGATATAGTAAACTTTAACGTTTCCAGTGTGACCACTCAGGAAAATGTATAAAAATTCTGCCCCAAGATCAAGGAATTTTATGGAGGCCAGAACTCTCCCCATTTCAAGGCCATTTCCATTTGCTCTCACCCCAATGACATAAACACAGGTGAGGGTTTCTGTTCCTGGCCAAAGGGTGCCTTAGGTGCACACCAAATGTAAACCTATGACTGCTTTCTGTGGGTTGGTCTATTAAAAAATACCCAAACTCCCAATTTGGCCTTGTAAACAGTATAGTGTAGGTGACCACCTCTTCCCACTAGAATATAGGAGAAAAAAATCCTACCCGGCCTCTGTAGGTGACCAATATATTATACTGTTAATGGGCCAATGTGGAGGTCGAACTGAGCTCAATGGGCAAGATTCTCCCTAAGGTAGCCACACCCCAGAAAATAGTTCCTCTGACTGGCCTCCCTTCAGCGTGTGTGGCAAAAGGCTTCCCTGCACCAGCTGCGTGGGGCTTGGGAAGCAAGTTGTTGTTGTTGTTGTTGTTATTATTATTATTGGAGCCCCCGGTGGCGCAGTGGGTTAAACCCCTGTGCCGGCAGGACTGAAGACCAACAGGTTGCAGGTTCGAATCCGGGGAGAGGCAGATGAGCTCCCTCTATCAGCTCCAGCTCCTCATGCGGGGACATGAGAGAAGCCTCCCACAAGGATGATAAAAAACATCAAATCATCCAGGCGTCCCCTGGGCAACGTCCTTGCAGACGGCCAATTCTCTCACACCAGGAGTCACTCCTGACACGACAAAAAATTATTATTATTATTATTATTATTATTATTATTATTATTATTATTCCAAAGGCTGTGTGGCCTTCTGCTGAGGATGCTTTGATTGTGCTTTTCCTGCATGGCAGAATGGGGTTGGACTGGATGTCCTTGTGGGTTTTCCACTTAAATACTGTTAAGTTTGTATTGGTTAAAATTGTTCTTTTTAAAAATATTGTATTGTTCTTTCTTTCCTTTTTTGGGCTCTGTGAATTAATTCACACAAACGCTCTCCATCCATCTGACACTGGCCCAGCCCATTCCTGATATATACACATTTTATATCTTATAATATATAATTTATAAACATTTACTGAGGCTTCCCAAAAAACTTTTGCTTCAAAAATGCTCCATGGCTGAAAAAAAAAGGGGGGGACCCCTGCTCTAGATTATTTCATATAAATCAAACAGATCAAATTAATGAAATCTGTCATGGAAAAATTAAGGACCTGAAATCTGTTTTTGGAAAGAATGACTTCTCCTCAGAGAGCTGGTACTCACATTCTGGAGCCAGCCTGAAAACATTACTTTAGGAAATGCATCTCTAAATTCCATATATCATATGTTTCCATATATCACCGAACCTTCTACTATAATTAAAGGTAAGATTGGGATTTGCTTAGGGAAGGTAAGCATTTCTAATCACTATGTCATGCAGCTGCTCTCAGTTTCTTAGCAACACTTGAAAGCAATGGCAGTGATAGCTTTTTTCTTTCTTTTTTTTTGTCTGTGTGGAGGAATCATCTTGAGTTATCTGTCAATGTGCTGAACCCACTTTGGGGACAGGGTTCCGCATGTAGGGTATCCTATTTTAAGTTCACACTAAAACTCAAAATGCATTTACTATTCTACTGACAGGGAAAGTACCAACAATCTGTGCCTGAGAGATTATCTTCTACCTCCCATCAGCTCTTGAGACTGGATGCAGTTGTACAAAGGTAGATTTGCCAATACAAACAATGTAGGGGATAGATTTGACACATCATAGCATATTAAGCTGGATGGCCTGTATATAAACATCCAGACCTGCACCTCTACTTGTGTACACTCAAGGAATCAATCTGATTTATTGAAGTGTTGATTTAAAATACATCAATTAGTTCAGCAAGACTAAAGCATAGGTAGCAATTGAGTGACTCTCCAGGTGTTGAACTGTTCTAGAGTTAGGCTAAGATATTAGCTCCAACACTTTCTATCAAAAACAAATGCAGAGCTGAATGTGGGACCTTGAATCCAATTAGAAGGGAGACAAATGCAAAGGTATTCTTTTGCAAAAGGATTGTTTTCAATCTAAACTGTTCATAGCACTGGTCAAGAAGGAGAGACATTACTTGGATGCATCAGTGATTTATCAGTGATGGTTGCTCTTATATTCTGTTCTAATGTTGTTGTTTTATTCTGTTTTATGATGTTGTTTTTGTATTTTAGTGTGTTATATTTTAACTATGTTTTTTCAGGCTTTTCCCCATGTAAGCTGCCCCGAGTCCCTCCGGGGAGATTGAGGCAGGGTATAAAAATAAAATAATAATAATTACGAGGGGTATTTTTAAAGTAAGGTCCGTTGGAACATAAGTACACAATGAAAGTTTATTTCAAAAAAGTAAATTTCAGAAAGTACATACTTCACTCTATTTTTTGACATAGTTGTCAAGTTTGTTGAAACACTTATCATACCTCTGAACCAATTTTAAAATACCCTCTTCATAAAAACTTGCCACCTGCTCCGATAACCAAGAGTTCACTGTAATCAAAGAAGGGCGACCGGAGCGGTCCTCATCATGGATGTTGTCACGGCCATCTTTGAATTGTCGTACCCACTTACGCACTTTGCTTTCACTCATAACAGTATCACCGTACACTTCACAAATCTGTCGATGAATTTCTGCAGCAGGCAGGTTCCTTGCTGACAAAAACCGTATCACTGAGCGAACCTCACATGCGGCGGGTGAGTTGATAGTCTTAAACATTTTTAAAGCACAGAACAGAACCGTACAGGTTAGCTACAGAGCGGAAACTGAGCACAGTTGTTTCCGAGGCATGCCGGTACACGACGCACGCGCTCGTTGCGGTATGCACGCGAACTACTAGTGTCTACAACAAAATGGACCTTACTTAAAAAATATTCCTCATATAATTATAATTATTATAATTACTATTACTATTATTATTAAAGAGCTTAAGCTTTATATTGACAAATGACCTCATCACATTGAGAGGAGAAAGCATGGGTGACTGCTTTTAGCGTAGAGACTCAAGACTTGTCCCTCTTATATTGTTTCGATTTCTGCCTCCTCACCCGTGTGGAAACCTAAGAGCTGGCAATACATTCATCTTACATACATCACACAGTCAATATTCTGTTTTTTTTAAAAAAAAATCAGGAGAAACAACAATATCTAAAAGCCAAGAAGTCCCTTGCCCTGCCCAAAGACCCTTAACATAAAAGGAGATTGACCCCAGTTTAAAACCACTTCTTTCCGTGGGATAATATTGTTCAGCCCCAAATTCCATATGATAGAAGCAACAGTGCTCTAGGTTAAAACCACTTCTTTCCATGGGATAATCTTGTTCTGCCCCAAATCCCATATGATACAAGACAGGACATTTCTGCAGGTTCGCAGCTTGGGTGTGATCTTGGACTCGTCGCTGAGCCTGGAACCCCAGGTTTCAGCGGTGACCAGGGGAGCATTCACACAGTTAAAACTTGTGCGCCAGCTGCGCCCGTACCTTGGGAAGTCTGACTTGGTCACAGTAGTCCACACTCTGATTATATCCCGTATAGACTACTGCAATGCTCTCTATGTGGGGTTGCCTTTGAAGACTGCTTGGAAGCTTCAAATGGTCCAGCATTCGGCAGCCAGGTTGCTAACAGGAGTGGCACTCAGGGATCATACTACTCCTCTGTTTCGCCAGGTCCACTGGCTGCCAGTTTGCTACCGGGGACAATTTAAAGTGCTGGCGTTAGCCTATAAAGCCCTAAACGGTTCTGGCCCTACTTACCTCTCTGAACACATCTCCTCCTATGAACCAGCTAGGACACTAAGATCATCTGGGGAGGCCCTGCTCTCTGTCCCACCTGCATCACAGGCATGCTTGGCGGGGACGAGAGACAGGGCTTCTCAGTGGTGGCCCCTTGGCTGTGGAACGCCATGCCTGCAGATATCAGATCGGCCCCTTCCCTACTGGTGTTCCAGAGGAAAGTGAAGACCTGGCTGTTCGAACAAGCATTTGATTAAACAGTGTAATTGATGTTTTGTATCAATGTTGTGCACTGCTTTGAGTCACTTGAGGGCTGAGAAAAGTGGTATATAAATAAAGTAAATAATAATAATAATAATAATAATAATAATAATAATAATAATAAATAAATAAATGTTTAACCCCGGAACACGTGATAAGGTTTGTGCCTCTCCATGCTTGAAAAGAGACTGAAGTGTCCGACAAGGGGGAAATTTCTCAGTGTAATGAGGTTGGTTGCCAAAGTTCCCTCCTTTCAGGACATGTCTGCCTCTTTTCAATCAAGGAGGGCTATGCATGATGGTTGGAAGTAGTTTAACTCATGTGATGAGCTCAATGCCTCTCCATGCTTGAAAAGAGGCTGAAGTGTCCTATGACCGGGAAATTTCTCAATGTGATAAGGTGGATAGTGAAAGTATGCATGAGTAGCAGTTGTTTAACATATGTGGCAAGGTTTATAAAATAAAACATTCATGTCCCTTATTAGCACAAACATAATAATCTCAGTAAATGAATAGATATTCCCAGGTTTGGATAGTCAGTTTCAAAATTGTCCTAACTATTTTATTTGTGGGATTAACCCTTGCAATTACAACAATTATGAAGGAAACTTGTGAGGCAGACTCAAAGCTTGATTCAGAGATTGTAATCCACAGAATGGCTTTGGTTATAATAGTTTAGGAACTCAGAAATAGAAAACTAAATGCTTGAATATTGTTTTGTCCCCCAAATTGCAACTCCCAGAAGCCATGGTCACATACCAGCACCGGGATTGTGGCACAGCTGGCTGAGTGTCAGCTGCATTAAGATCACTCTGATCAAAAAGATAATGAGTTCGAAGCCAGCCTGGATTGGAGTGGGTTTCCAATCAATTGTCGACATGTTATCGACCTTTGCAACCCGAAAGACTGTTGCATCTGTCACGTAGGAAAATAAGATACCACCTTAAAGTATGGGGAGGCTAAATTAACTGATTTATGAGGCCATAAAGAAGACTCCAGCAAAGCATTCCAGCGGGGAAGCATGCGGGGAATGCGGAAGTGCTTCATCAGTGTCGCAGATGGACGATGAAAGCGACAGCTCCCCTGGGGGCCAGAAAAAGTTAAAAATAGCCTCTGTGTATGTCTGTATATGTTTGTATGTCAAAAATTGTCATTGAATGTTTGCCATATATGTGTACACTGTAATCCGCCTTGAGTCCTCTGCGGGGTGAGAAGGGCGGAATATAAAAGCTGTAAGTAAATAAATAAATAAATACCAGTAGTGAAAAACACTACTGGTATATGGTTTGGCTTTATTGATTTTTTTTTTGTATCAGGAGCAACTTGAGAAACTGCAAGTCGCTTCTTGTGTGAGAGAATTGGCTATCTGCAAGGAGGTTGCCCATGGGATGCTCAGATGTTTTGATGTTTTACCATCCTTGTGAGAGGCTCCTCTTGTGTCCCTGCATGGGGAGCTGGAGCTGACAGAGTGAGCTCAACCCTCTGTCCCCAGATTCAAACCGCTGACCTGGTGGTTAACTGTCCTGACAGCACAAAGGCTCTGGTGGGAGCTCCACTGATGCATCACTGATATATATAAAACGGATTGTTTCTCTTTCTCTCCCTCTTAGCAGGGTGACAATATCTTTAAGAGCTCTATGCCAGGGAAGAATGTCAACAGCTGCATCCTTTCCCCATCATAGAGATGCAATATGGGAAAGGTTATGCCAAATACATTTCTACTAGTCAGGTAGCTTTCACAGTAAAAGGAGCCTGCCAAAACAACTCATGTGAAACTGTTCCTGTGATTATATGTCTGGCTCAGAATTGTGTTACATTGAATTCTAGTCTTGCAATGCCAGTGGTGAAGTCCATGCTATATCCCACTAAGAAAACATGAATGTTACAAGGAGAATCTGGCCATTGTGTTTGTGACTAAAACACTGGCATGGACTCAATGGGCTCTTTTGCCCTTTGTATAACCCCCACCCCCAGATGAATAAAAACCAAAAGCATCATGGCAGGCAAATGTTAATTTACTAATGATGTCGATTTCATGGGCACCTGCTGAAAGAATCAAAATGGAAATCAGCAGTCCCCAACAACTGTGAATGGTAATAACTAATCAGTATTAATGTATTCAGGCAAAAGTATGCACAGTTCTGAAAATGTAGTAATTATCTTTTTTAAATGGGTGTTAATTAATATAAAATGAAAAGGAGGGGTGTGCAAAAATCCATTGTTTTCATTCTGTTTTTGTTTTGAATTTCGGGTGCTCCCCCCTCTCCAGTTCTGTTTTCTGAAGAATCTTCCCAAAACAGAAACGGAACTCTGGATCCTGAATTCAGAATGCCTCCCCATAATCTTCTGGAATCTTCCCAAAAACAGAATGGGGAGGGATATAATAATAATAATAATAATAATAATAATAATAATAATAATAGTAATAATAATAATTTTTGTTGTGTCAGGAGCAAGTCGCTTCTGGTGTGAGAGAATTGGCCGTCTGCAAAAACGTTGCCCAGGGGACACCTGGATGATTTGATGTTTTTTTCATCCTTGTGGGAGGCTTCTGTCATGTCCCCGCATGAAGAGCTGGAGCTGATAGAGGGAGCTCATCCGCCTCTCCCCGGATTCAAACCTGCGACCTGTGGGTCTTCAGTCCTGCCGGCACAGGGGTTGAACCCACTGCGCCACTCCAGTGGATATTTCTATCCAGTCACTTCTCTACCCCCGAAGGGGGACTCAGGACGGCTTACATTTAGTAGTGCTATGATACCACTACATAAGAATTACAATAATAAAATCACAGTTGAATACAAAATAGCAAACATTAAAACAGTAAATACAGCATAATTAAAACCATAAAACAATATCACAATATCCTCAGCCATAACGTCTATCCAGTCTATATCCAGTCCATATCCAACTATAGTGCTCCTTATGTCTGTTGTCCAAAAGCCTGGCCCCAAAACCAGGATTTTAATTTCTTCCCGAAGGCCAGGAGAGATGGGGTTGACCTTATCTCATTTAGAAGTGCGTTCCATAGGCGGGGGGCCATGTCTGAGAAGGCCCTGTCCTTCGTCCCTGCCAAATGCATTTGCGATGTTGACAGAAGTGAGAGCGGGGCCTCCCCAGATGATCTTAGATTACGAGGTGGGACATAGTGACAGATGCGTTCGGACAAGTAAGCTGGGCCAGAACCATATAGAGCTTTATAGGTCAAAACCAGCACTTTGAATTGAGCTCGGAGATGGACCGGCAGCCAGTAGAGCTGACATAGAGGGGTGGTATGTTCCCTATATGTTGCTCCAGTTAGTAATCTGGCTGCCACCCATTGGACTAGTTGGAGTTTCCAAACCGTCTTCAAAGGCAGCCCCACGTAGAGTGCGTTGCAGTAATCTATGGACGACCGTAGCCAGATCAGACTTCCCAAGGTACGGGCGCAGTTGGCGCACAAGTCTTAACTATTCAAAAGCTCTCCTGCCCACCGCCGAGACTTGGGGTTCCAGGGTTAGTGATGAATCCAGGATCACCAAGTCTCCAAGGGGACTTGGGATGGCTTACATGAGGCCAAGCCCAACAAATACATCAGCACAACAACAAAGCAAGCAAGCAAATAAAATTTGAAACTTACTTACTTGCTTAAACTAAAACACAATTAAAACAGAATGGATTTCTGCTGTTTTTCACACCCCTAGGTTTTGTCGTTTCTAAGAATGTTTAATGTTTAATGTTTAATGTCCAGTCTCGATAAAATAGTGAAGAGTAGAGACATCAGACTGGCAACAAAGATCCGCCTAGTCAAAGCCATGGTATTCCCTGTAGTAACCTACGGATGTGAGAGCTGGACCTTAGGGAAGGCTGAGCGAAGGAAGATCGATGCTTTTGAGCTGTGGTGTTGGAGGAAAGTGCTGAGAGTGCCTTGGACTGCGAGAAGATCCAACCAGTCCATCCTCCAGGAAATAAAGCTCACTGGAGGGAAAGATACTAGAGACAAAGTACTTTGGCCACATCATGAGGAGACAGGAAAGCCTAGAGAAGACAATTATGCTGGGGAAAGTGGAAGGCAAAAGGAAGAGGGGCCGACCAAGGGCAAGATGGATGGATGGCATCCTTGAAGTGACTGGACTGACCTTGAGGGAGCTGGGGGTGGTAACGGCCGACAGGGAGCTCTGGCGTGGGCTGGTCCATGAGGTCACGAAGAGTCGGAGACGACTGAACGAATGAACAACAACAACAAGAAGAATGTTTAGCATGGAGGCTTCAATGTGAGTAAGGCAGTGAATCCATGCAAGGCTTTAGTTTGCTATCCAAATGCTGAATCCATTTTGGGAAATAGGGTTCAATAACTTAGATAATTCCAAAAAAATCCAAATTAAAACTCATTGTGGATTTAGTGCCCCATTGACATTGAAGCCAAGGGCTACCACTGATGTTTAACACTCTCTTTTTTGGTAAATTTACAGCCTTTTAAAATAACATTTTAAGACACTATCACAGCACCTGCCCTTGGTGAAATCGCATATTAGATATTTTCCTGGATATAATGTGGATAGGTAAATAGCAGACAGAGAGGAAACAAAATGTTTTGTAACACCCTGAAGAGGAATCCCTTCTCAGCAATTCTGTGCATGACTATGTATTATGGAAAGGACAAGACTATGAAGGAGAGCTTAGTTGTACTATCGTTTATTACCAATCGTATATTACAACCATGGATGAAGAAAAGGCACCCACTTTTTATCTGTATAGCAACATGCTGATTTTCACCCTTTTGTATTTCAGAGAGGGTCAGCAGTCACCAGAACAATGGCAGAAAATGTACGGCAGATGCTCTGGTAATGAAGTCTATCACATTAACCTGGAGGAGAGTGTGTTTTTTGCTGAATATGAGGGAAAGAGTTTCACATATGCATCTTTCCATGCACACAAAAAGTATGTTTCATTTCTAACAGTGGAATTTAACATGACTTCCTTTGATAAATTCTTGCTTTGATCCACTGGAAATGCATGGGCTTCCTGGTCTGATGGGTGAAACCTGCATGGTGGCTGATAGGTTGCAGACCCATCTGCTTTGAACATTTTGCAATATTAAACTGTTAAATCTGCACTCCTTTCCTGAGTCCAGTGCTAGAACACTTATCATTTACTTAGTGAATTCCTAAGTGAAATTAGGAGCAAGAGTTTCTAAGGAAGTGATGCCCTGCCTGAACTCTATTATCCCTGTCACCATTGTTTTTATTATGCTACTAGCTGTACTTGCCATGTGTTGCTTTGGCTAACCTTCCCTCCCTCCCTCCCTCCCTCCCTCCCTCCCTCCCTCTTTCTTTCTTTTTTGTTTCTCTCCTTCCTTCCCTTTTTTCTTCCTTTCTCTCCTTCCTTCCCTTTTTTCTTCCTTCTCTCCTTCCTTTCTTCTCTTCCTCTTCCCTCCCTTACTCCCCTTTTTCCCCCTTATCTTTCTCTCCTTTCTTTCTCTCTGCCTATTCTTGGACTGCAACTCCCAGAAATCCTCCTGATCAATTTATCTATCTATCCACCTACCTATCTCTATCTAATCAAGCTATCTTATCTAACTGGAGGATAGCTGTAAGTTGCAATCCAAAAATAGGAAATTGGAAATATGAAGGGATTGGGATGCTCTCAAAGAAATCCAAGGAGAAGAAAGCTTGCATCTTGGAAACAGTGCATTTGGATCATCCTCCTCTCCTAAAGGGTCTGGTCTAGGGGATGCTGGGAGCTGTAGTCCGGAAGAGAGTGTAGATATGCTATTGTGTGGTTTGTTTGCCAAGGAGAGTCGTTTTTGTGCATGTGCTATAGCCTATTTTTGCTTTTTTGGCTTTTTAAGTCCTTTCTGCTGGGTTTTTATGAGTGATGGTCACTCATTGGCCTGATAAGTGTATTGTGTCCAAATTTCATGTCAATTTGTCCAGTGGTATTTGAGTTATGTCAATCCCACAAATGAACATTACATTTTTATTTATATGGATGATTATATCGCACCTCAGAGTAGAACCACCTTGCTTAAGACACCAAAGAACACAACAGCAGTTGTCTTTGTAGTTTTATTTAAAATAAAAGATAAAAAGTTCAAAAAGCAAAAGTATATTTCAAAAGATCGATCCAAGGTAACATAGGCAAACAAGATCCATGAAGACACAGGCAAGGCAAAGTCCCTTAAGTGCATGACAAACTCCTAAAACATGAACATGAACAGCTACAAGATAAATCCCAAGGTCCCTTGGTTAAAGTGTGAAGTTGCTCTGACACTGGGGCACATTCAAACAATCTGTTTAACACTTTTGGACCAGCATGAAGGCGTTCCTATGGCCTCAAGCCTCTCTCTCTCACGTCCCGGCGATCCTGACACTCCTTCACACTTTCCATTCCAAGCGATCAGCCCTATCTAAATCACCGGCCCCATCGAGGTCAAATCCCTAGTTATCTGGCTGAGAACTATCCTCCCTTTCTACATCCTTCCTTCATCAGGCACCTGGCTCTCAGTCACAGTAGTTTCACTTTCCCGAGTGTCAACCCTTGCTGTGGGAAACAACTGAACTCCCTGATCCTGGTCTTCCCCATTTAAAACAGGAACATCCTTGCTTCCCATCTGATCATCCCCATCAGAATCATTGATACCATCACTCTGTGATTCCAGCTGAGTCACAACAGATTCATGTTAAACAGAGAACCAAGATTTTGGTCTTTGGAAGACATATTTCACCTTCATTCCCATGCACCACAAACAGCTTGACAACACTGCTGTTTCACCATTCTAGCTAGAACTTCCTCAATTCCTTCTTTGATTTCCACTATATTACCAATGCTACGGTATATCTACTCATAAATCCAGTAGATTGCTGGCTTGAGCTTTTTTTGGCTTTACAGGCCCTGGACCCAGCTGATGTCTCTTGCTCACATGAAAGGGTCAGGTGCTTTATCTCATTCTAAGTAAACAAAAGTAACAAAGTGCAAAGCAATTACCTTAATAAGGTAAACTTGACATTTCTGCTGATTAGTTGCAATGTATTTTGCTCAGCCTTGTTCTTCTTCAGGGATTTTAATTAGTGTTCTGACCCAGTAAGTGGCATTTAGGAAAAGTTGCTTATACTTCAAAAGTTAATTCAAGTATTGCTTCCTTGGATTTCTTATCAAGTGAAAACGGAGGACAAATTCTCCTCGCCCTTTGGTTAACCAACATAAATTAAAAGCATGTATTATCTACCACTGTGATAGTTTTCCTTTGATAACCAGTTGTTTATATACATGATTGAATAAATTATATTTTAGAGTGGGCTGCTCTCATCTTCACATATGAGTCTCAGAGATGTAACAAATTATAAAGTGATGATTTAAAATTGAGAGACAATTTTTCCCTTTACCTATTCTCTATAGTTTATAAATAGATTCTAAGAACACATTATAGTTAGAAAAGTGTCTGGCAGTAGATCTTTACTCAGAAATATAATACAGTTTTACTTAGATGATTTCTGTTTTTGCAATAGAACATTATACTTCAAATTATTTGTCCTCAAAAGAGAAATATAATTTTTATTTACAGAGGTAGCTGTCTTAACATAGAAAAAAACTCCTGTTTCCCTCTTTACTTTGCTGTTATAACAGAAGAACTGTATTTGATCTCACTTTACTGTGTTCTCAGAATTTGGGGAAAACCAATTTTTGTGCAATTTTGGGTTCAGAAATAGGCCAATTGTATGTCTGTGGATGGAGTTCTATTAGCAAGACCTCAATGCCGTGGGGTTTTTGGCAGGATGCCTGGGAAAACCACCTGTTCCATGGAGCAATTTTTTAGGCAGCCTTTGCACAATCTCCACAATTGCATTAGAAGAACTACTTAGATAAGAGATGTAGGTGAAAAAGTCTGTTTGAAGTTGGCAGCCTTATTCTCTCAACAAAATACCACGCGTTTTGCCTACTTCCCCTTGAGCACTGCAGCAATGTAACAAAGTAATATACCTGTAGTGCCAACAGGATTCTTTCTAGGCAATGTGTGTAACATCTGTATATACTCTAAATGCTAGAGTATATAATTGACATCACATATTTGACCAACTGAATGCAGGTTTTTACCTTGAATGTCCAAAATCCTAAAAACCTGAAAGTATCTTCAGAAAAACAAATCTTGTTTCAGTTTTGTTTCTGTTTCTCCAAGTCACTGAAATATTTTGGGATGAAGTTTTTAGACTTGTTTTCCAAGGGAACTAACCCAACCTTCTGTGGTCTAGCACGGCAGTTTTCTATCATCCTCCCAAACCCAATTTGCCCGTTAATTTGTAGGAAAATCAATCAGAGTGTCCATGGCTGCATATTTTGCCATCGTTCCTCCATCTCAATAATATAACAATGCGACAATAACATCTTGGATGCTCTACTTGCAAATCAAAGTAGTATGTGGTAGATGATGTATGTGGTTCCTTACAGACTCTAATGCAGTTGTGGTTGCAGAGCAACCCACAGACATTTCACAAACTCCAACTCCTTGCCACTACCATGTCACCACAGTGAAATAGTTGGAATTAGAGTGGCCAATCATAAAGTACCGGTTATCTGGATTAATATTCCCATGCAATGGTTTGATATATCTCATAGAGTGAAATATCCACCATGGGTATTCTGGTGAAAACATGCTGTAAGGGAGATAAGGGTCTTTTATTACAAGTGACAGGGGGGAACCTTTCTTTGCAATCCCACCGCTGCCACCACTGTAAAGGAATATACGAGGGAATTACAGGTGATGAGAGAGAATGGTGTGTGTGTACTGGTAGGTTTGCTGCCACCACCCCAAATTACAGTTTGAGGAATTGTCTTGTTGTACTTGAGGTAAAATGTCCCTATACACCAGCTCTTCCTTTTGGCTCCCTTTCTGGTGACTGAACTATAGAGAAGTGAAGGCTTACTGGATCTAACCTTATATGAAGAAACAAGACTGAAGTAGATTAACAGTAAACTAGAGAACAGGTTTATTGAAGTATTTGAAGCAAACACCTGACTACTGAGAGGTACATATGCATAATTTGTTTCTGAAGCACAGACTTATTAAGCAAATGGTTTCTTTAGAAGGAGTAACTTTTCCTTAACATGAGCTACTTTCCTCACACTATCCTGTAATATGTAACAGTGCGTTTCTTTGACCAGCCGCCCCTGGCTGCCTTCCAGAGTATCTAGGTTTCCTCTAGACTACTCTGACCTTTAGGGAAATAAACCCACTTGTATTCTGCCCTAATACAAGTAAACAAGCCTTCACTTTGACTACCCTTCCCAACATGGAGGCCAGCTCACTGACTTCCAGGCTGCGGCCTACTAAGAAAAGGTATGAGTTCATTACACATGCATTTTCATACCATGAGTTTCTGTGCATTCCACCCTTCTTTCTGGGACCAGCTTCTTCTAGAGACAACTCATTATGTCTTCTGCTGTTACTGCACATGTGGAGAGTTAAACAAGTACTTCCAGGGATAGTTCCTCCATAAGCTCTCTTCTTGGAAGTGGGCTCTGATTCTTGCTAATCTTTTCTCTTTCATCTTTAGTGGAGTTATCTATTTAACATAACATTGCAGTTTCTCTCTTTGTTTCTTTAGTCTGATTCATGAATTGCTTTTTCTCCATAATTTCACTCATGTGCTAGTTATCACACGTGATCTCCTTTACCAAAGCCTGAATTAAAAGTGAATTTCGCAACTTGGGAATAATTGTGAATACTTCTGGAATCAACAATTAGTCAAGCTTAAGGGAAAAGAAAAGAAATGGCACAAATTCGCTACCGAAGAAGAAAGGGGGAAAGAGCCCAATGATGAGGACAGAGATGAGGACACTGGTTAAGAAGAAAAAAGGGGGAAAGAGCCCAATGATGAGGAAAGAGCCCAATGATGAGGACAGTTGAACAATCAATGGATATTTGAAATAGTCTTAGATCTGTGTTTAGACTAATCTCCAAAATCCTATTATTACTGTTTAAAACTAATAAACATATTTATGTTAAACGTTGGATGTTTAGCTTGCTGCTTTGCTTGATTATTGTACAAAGCATGATACAACCTGGTGCACAGTATGAATTGTACCTTCTGTATTTGAATAGAGTTTGTCATGCAAACATTGCAGAGATTTACACAAACCACAGATAATCTACAGTACCTTTGAGACTGCAACTAACTAAACAATCTACTGGATTTATGATAATCTTTGCATGGTGTAATAAAGAGCATGGTTTCCTAGCTTATGCATGCAGAGGCGGCCCTAGGTAATTTTCAATGGTAAACAAACAGTATTTTGCCCCCCCCCCCCCAACCAATCACTGATATATATTTTCTGTTTGTCGTGGGAGTTCTGTGTGCCATATTTGGTTCAATTCCATCATTGGTGGAGTTCAGAATGCTCTTTGATTGTAGGTGAACTATACATCCCAGCAACTACAACTCACATATGTCAAGGTCTATTTTCCCCCAAGAGCGCCTCAAGAGCGCCCCTGGGCAAAATCAACTGTACTGCAAATGCTTACTTTGCGTAATGGGTTGAGCCGCCCCTGTATGCATGTGAGATAAAGTGTAATTCAGTCACGCTGCATGGACAGTCAATAAAAGTGATCCTGTCTCATCAAAACATGAGTTGCATTCATGGAATATTAATGAAAAATTGCTTGCCTATATCACTTGTCACATTCAAAAGCATGTTAGAAGGGATGTGATCACGGTCCCTTTTCAATCACAAAAGTATTTTGCAAGCCCCATAAATATCTAAATTGTGTTGAAGTAATTGCAATCTGGGTTTCTTTAATCAGATATTATATCAGTGTTATTAATCCAGTTCTAGTAAATCATTGTAGAAAAGGCAATCTAGTGAATAGTTTATATAAATAATCTTTCTATTGATCATTCTTCAGATGCTTTTTTCTGATAATGGTGTATAAAACTTCATTGACCGTATGAATGAATATTGTGAATTATTTTGGTCATTTTTGAGGGGTTGGTGTAATGTATTTTCATATTGCTCAGCTTGAGGTTTTGACAGAACATGATATACTCTCAGAAGTGACTATACAAATATTGTAATATCCTATATTTTGTTTAATTCTTGCTAACCTCATGTTATTTTTTCTGTTTTAAAATTAAGGTTTGGTGTCTGTTTAATTGGTGTTAGAAGGGAAGACAACAAAAACATTTTGCTGAACCCAGGTCCTCGCTATATTATGAGTGCCTCAGACATATGTTTTTATATCAACATCACAAAAGAGGAAAATTCAGCTTTCAAGAAACAAGAACAGCACCGGAAAAATCACTTATCTAGATCATTTTACCATGGCCCTTCTCGATTGCCAGTGCACAGCATAATTGCTAGTATGGGTAAGAAAAAGAAAGACCACTCAGTCAGTCAGTCATTGCTGTGTTGATCATAAATTATAACAAAAACAAACACACATGTACCCAGTGAAAGTGAAAAAATTACAGCAAAAAGTTATTAAAAATAATGAGAGAAACAACTTTTTATCACTTTCTGGGAAAGCAGGAGATTGGTTCCAACCTTGCAAGCTAACAAGTTAAACCTGGCATTGACAGTAAGGTTACTTGTTACAAGAAGCCTCCAAAATCCGGAAAGAGAAGATATTTTCTTAAAATGTAGTTTACTGGAATCCTTTTTTAAATGAAATAATCATAATAAATCTAAGTACAATTACAAACTAAGACCCGCATTTATTAGGGGTGTGCAAAATTTCGAGGGGTAATTGGTAAGTCATATAAATTTGTATTAACAAAGTTTACTTACGATTCAAAATTGAGCCCCTCTGAATTGAAACAAAACAAAATATCCCCTTGGGATTCCAGGAAAAAAATCATTAAATTTTGTTAATATTTCACTGATTTTTTTCAAAGTAGACTGAGACTCTGTGGTATAAAAGACAAAGGCGAAGGAGCTGAATCCCATTCTCAGCCAATTACAATTTGGACTTCAAATCCCAGGATATTCTGCACCAGATGGGAACAGCAACTGTGTCTGTGTTTTTCCCCTGCAAGCTCTTCCTTCTCTTCTCCTCTCAGTATGAGAGAGAAAAAATTTAAACAAATCCTAAAAACCAGTGTATGAACGAAATGTTCTGAAACTTGGGGGGCATAGAGTTGTAAATGTGTGCTGCAATTGTAGCAAGTTTCATCATGATATCCCTAAAACTGAGGGAGGGAGGCCAAATAACATTATGAAAAACTAATGATGCCCACAGAACTCCGTAATAGTTTGACACAGAAACCTTACATTTTTTCAAAACACTTAAGAATGCAAGTTGATTTTCATTAAGACAAATGAAGCAGGTTTTTTGAGTCATACACACCTCTAATATTTCTACTAGGGATGTGTGATCCATTTTAAAATGGTTCAAAAGTCATTACTGAACTGGGAGCACTGGCATTTTATTTCTAAAGTGTTTGTAAAGTATAGTTAGTGAAAGATTTATTACAAAGTGTTTGTAAAGTATAGTTAGTGAAAGATTCATTACTATTTCATTACAGTAATTGTGCATAAATTACTATAATTGGGGAAACTTTAGGGGCTCCTTTCATATTCAGCTCTCTCTGGCTGCTGTTAGGGAGGGATACATCTCTCTCTCCACTACTCTGATTGTTGCTTTCTGATGCTGATGCATTCTGGGAAATGTAGTTTAGGGCAGGGCCTTTAGATTTCTCTGGCATAGATCTCCTCCCTTCCTAATCTACATTTCCCAGAGTTCTGTGCTGTTCCCAGCAAGCACCGCTCTCTCTTTTTCCTGCTCCCAATGCTGAGACTCCATTAATTTAGAGGGAAAAAAGGCAAGGCACTAAGAAACTGACTTTGAGAGCCTTCTGAGATTTACATAACCAGAAAAGTATGGGGTAAGTTTTGATTTTTAAATTTTTGGCACAGGCTACACCCACATGCCAGATATTGCCTTGTAAGTCCAATTATGAGGCAAATGAATTATGAGGCAAATGAAAAAAGTGCACATCTCTAATTTATACATCTATACCACACACAAAAATGCAGGGGCCTCCAAGGTGGATGGAGGAGGGGTGTGCTGGCACGGCAGTACCAGGAGATTTGAACCTTTTTTTCTTGCACTGCTAGTTTGTATTAATTTATTTAAGCCATGCTTTTTGCAATCAGGTAGCTTCCCCAAGTTGCAGTGATAGGGCCAGCAACCTGGCAATCATTGTTAGAGTCTTTAGACCCGCCCTTTTCCCAGGGTTTTGGAGGCAAAAGAGGAATTTTGTTCAGTCTCACTGTTTGGAGCCTAACAGCAGGAAGTGTGGGTTTCTCTATCCCACCTGCACAAAGCTCTGCTGGGGGAGTAAAGGAATTGTTCCACAGTTTTTGCTGGGGGGATACAGCCAGCCTTTGCTGGGGCAACAGGACAGTTCCTACAGCCTTCGTGGAGTAATCTAAAGGACACCTCTCAGCTTAGCAGATCTACAGAAATCTTGTCTGGTAAGGGACCACTCGGGCTATTCATAAAGTAGCTTGGAGCCAGGAGTAGGGMCCTTACACCAGCAAGGTAAAGAAAGATTGCCCAAGGAGGGGTCAGAAGATTTCCCTAAGGAAGAAAGGAACAGTTTACCACCAGTTGCCTGCCCCTTGTTGGCAGATTGAGAAAGCTATTAGTTTTCTAAGGTTATAAAGTGTTTAATTCATTTGTTTGAAGATTTAAGCCCAAATAAAGAACTTTGTTGAATTTATTTTGAGACTCAATAGAACTTTGTGATGGGAAATCTAAGGGGCCCTTCAGCTGAGGCACCCCAGTGTCCCGTTGGGCATACAGAAGGCACGTACTGTAAACAGACATTATTTCAGACCCAGCATGCGACAGCACAAGGGGAGACTTGGGACTTGTAGTGTAAGGGGGACAAGGAGAGTGGGTATGGGGTCTGCGGTAGTGACGCCTATGGTAGTGACCTCAGAAGATGTGGACTTAATAAGAACTGTAATTTTTTTATAAAGTATCCTTTCCCCTGCCATTTGAATTCCATGTTAAGGCTGGATCCAGTGTGGCTGCCAGCATAAAAGCAACTTCTGCAACCTATATGAATGGGATACATTCAGACAATTGCATTCTGGCTAATGTATGTATTATTTGGACTTGAAATCAAGACTAGTATTTACCCAACTGCCAAGAAGTATTTGTTCAGCTGCCAAAGCAGAGAAATGGTATTCCTTAAGAGAATATAAACAACCCTTTTCCTGCTTTATTCCTGATGTGCTAAGTGAAGACTCAACTTTGACTAGTCTGACAAAATTCAAAAGGGATTTTCTCTTGATTTTCAAAGAGCTAAGCTCAGTCGAAAGAGGATTCAGTTCCCCACTCGCCTATGTTAGCGTAAAGACATAATTCTGTTCGTAGCCTGCTACCATAAGTGGCTGCAAAATCTTTTTGTCCCTATTCCTCTTGATTAAATGAAACATGTTGATATTTTTCCCTCCGTTGTTACTTAAAGCTTCGGGGTTGTCTCTGCTTTTCTCCACAGGTACGGTGGCTATAGACTTGCAAGATACGGGATGCAGATCTCCAAGTGCAGCTACTTTAACCCTTCCTTCAGAAGCAGGCAAAGGGGGCAGAAGGCCAAGCATAGCACCTGTGTTGGAGGTTGCTGACTCTACAGCTCTTCATACCTGTGACCTCTTAAGCGACCAGTCGGAAGATGAAACAACTCCTTCAGATGAAGAAGTTTCAAATGGCTTAGAGTAGGTACAGTTCAAATACCAAATTTTGAATAAGGAAATTCATGATATTGTGATGGAACTCATTAGAAGCACTTCATTAATACTTGCATCTCTACGAGCTTCTCGAATGCTAAAGTGCTTTAATCAAGAAAAATGTAACTGAGAAGGAAAAACGAAGAAAATCCTGCTTTGATCTAGAGTTTGGAAAATTATTTTCAGGAAAAAGGAGTATAATGATAAACTGAGCTGTTCTCTGGCACCCAGAGTATCATCGTACTATTGCTAAAATATGAATAGCTCCAGAATATTGTTGTATTCATTCTTCTTATAAATAACTTCCAAAGCTTTGTTTGTAAAGCAGTAGACACTATACAATACATGCAATTTAAATAGCTACAATTAAAAAAAAAAAAAAAAAAAAAAAAAAAAAAAGAAAAAAAAAAAGAAAGAAAGAAAGAAAGAAAGAAAGAAAATTTAAATAGCTACAATTGTATGAGCATGTTTGGCATTATGAAACTTGTGGCACCCACCAAAAACATTCTACACTGCTCTATAATGCAATTGGAAACTATGTTATATTTTATTTATTTCATTATTTATTTAGAACTTTTGTATACCGGTCTTCTCACCTCCGTGGAGAGACTCAGCCTGGTTTCCAACAATAGTATCACAAACAATCGTTTAAAAACATCACATTCCATTTAAAAACATCACATTCCGTAATACACTAACACATTAAAATACCAAAAATACAATCATATAATTACAATGGCCAAGTCGTCACAATAAAATCGTTGTTCATCACCATCCATTCATATAGCCACGAGTTATTGACTCACTCGTCAAATGCCAGTTTCCAGAGCCAGGTTTTCACCTGTTTTCTAAAAGTCAGGAGAGAAGGGGCAGTTCTAATCTCCAGTGGGAGGGAGTTCCAGAGCCGAGGGGCCACCACCGAGAAGGCCCTGTCCCTCGTCCCCACCAGGCGCCTGAGAGGCTGGTGGGACCGAGAGCAGGGCCCCTCCAGACGATCTTAACAACCTAGATGGTTCATAGGGGAGAATACGTTCGGACAGGTAAACTGGGCCGGAGTCGTTTAGGGCTTTATAGGTTAACACCAGCACTTTGAATTGTGCTCGGAAGCTAATTGGCAGCCAGTGGAGCTGGCGCAACAGAGTAGTATGCTCCCTGTACCCTGCTCGTGTTAGTAATCTGGCTGCCGCTCGTTGGACTAATTGAAGCTTCCGGGCAGTCTTCAAAGGCAACCCCACGTAGAGAGCGTTGCAGTAGTCTAAGCAGGATGTAACCAGAGCGTGGACCACTGTGGCCAAGTCAGACTTCCCAAGGTACGGGCACAGCTAGCGCACAAGTTTTAATTGTGCAAAAGCTCCCCTGACCACTGCCGAGACCTGGGGTTCCAGGCTCAGTGATGAGTCCAGGATCACTCCCAAGCTGCGAACCTGCACCTTCAGGGGGAGTGTAACCCCGTCAGTGTAGACTCATATAATGAAGTTTGAAACTGCATTATTGGGCAGTGTAGATGGGGCCATAGACTTTGGTAACTGTTATTCAAATGAAAAAAAGCAATTATTTTTACAAACCAAGCAGAAGGGTACAGTCTTTATCAAGAGCAAGCTAACCGCCCAAAGTGCCAGAAGTCAATTAGATGAACAAGTCAATGATATTTATATAGCAACAAGGTCAAATACTTGATTATTTCTTCTCCAAGAATCCAAGAAAGATGGAATCAACAGATGCGATGAAGAGACAAATAGATCAAAGAGAGCAATGTGACCAGAGAAGATACAGTCTTTTGCAGCTATATGACAAATTCAGGTTACTATAAAGAGGCATTTCATGAGTTTATTTAAGAAAGAATCACAGTCCCTTGTTGCTCAGTATCAGAAGTCTTAATTGTGAAGCCATATCCTTAATTGGATTAACATTACACTCATTTGAGTGTAGTAATAGCAAAATCTTTGACCTGTTCAAACGTCTTGTAGGATTATTTATAACTCACAGCAACAATAACATCAATTATTTCTTGTCCTAGGTATTTGAAAGGCTATCCTCCTTACTCCCCTTATATAGGAAGCTCTCCCACCTTCTGCCATTTGCTTCATGAAAAAGTGCCCTTCTGCTGTCTAAGGCTAGATAAGGTAAAATTGTTGTTGATTCCTGCACTGCTGTTTCTCATTGTAGGTTTGGCACATGGAAGGATGGAAAGAATATAATTTTTTGACAAATTTTGGGTGTTCAGAAATCTAGATTATGAAAATTTCATACTTACCAGAATCTTCGCAGTTTTGGATTTATTTTCTGCAAAAAATGTGGTTATTTTGCACAGAAAACAGCCTTTTCTGCAAATAGATTATCATTTCAGTATTAAAACATTTTTCATCATGTTGTTTGATATGCAGAGACGTATTTTTCATGTAAATAAACCATGTATGTTTTTATGCAGAAGAAATTCCTAATTACAGCAATATTTTGATCTGTCCTGAACTGCAAATAATGTTGAAAAGCTTTATGGCTTTCATAGATTTCCTCACTGTGGAAAGAAAATTGCTGAAATTACTCATTGTGAAACCTAAAGCCATCTATCATATTTTCAAAACACAGTCGGATTTAGTTAATACATGGATGGGAGTTTGCCAAAAAATACCAGGTGCTGAAGTCTTTATTTCAGAGAAAGATTGGCAAAGCTGTCTCTGAGTATTCCTTGTCTAAAAATGCATAGGTCACCATAAGTCAACAGTATGTGTGTGTGTGTATCCGAGGGGTATTTTTTAAGTAAGGTCTGTTTGAACATAAGTACACAACGAAAGTTTATTTCAAAAAAGTAAAATTATTTTCAGAAAGTACATACTTCACTCTATTTTTTTTGACATTGTTGCCAAGTTTGTTCAAACACTTATCATACCTCTGAACCAATTTTAAAATACCCTCTTCATAAAAACTTGCCGCCTGCTCCGATAACCAAGAGTTCACTGTAATCAAAGAAGGGTGACTGGAGCGGTCCTCATCATGGACGTTGTCATGGCCATCTTTGAATTGTCATACCCACTTACACACTCTGCTTTCACTCATAACAGTATCACCGTACACTTCACAAATCTGTCGATGAATTTCTGCAGCAGGCAAGTTCCTTGCTGAAAAAAACCGTATCACTGAGCGAACCTCACATGCGGAGGGTGAGTTGATAGTCTTAAACATTTTTAAAGCACAGAACAAAACTGTACAGAGCGGAAACTGAGCACAGTTGTTCCCGAGGCATGCCTGTACACGACGCACACGCTCATTGCGGTATGCGCGTGAACTACTTGTGTCTACAACAAAACGGACCTTACTTAAAAAATACCCCTCGTATGTGTGTGTGTGTGTGTATATATATATATATATATATATATATATATATATATATATATCAGATTTCAATATTAATATGAAAAATATGTAGTATGATTTAACATAGGATTTGTGCTACATTAGAACAGTAAAGACAAATATCACTTAAGTAAAATAAACCTTAAAAATTAAATAACGAGAAAAAATAGAATAAGGTGTAAACACTAAACTAATCTGGGAATCTGCTATTGCAACACATCCAATTAAGTGGTTTAAAACCAGTATAAAAAAAGGTTAGGACAACGTTCTAGTCTACTTGGAATACACAAAGCTCATTCCAGAAGCTTTAACCATACAACCATACATCCAATAAGAAATTTGATGAACAATTGCATCCCAAATATTGAGAGAAGTTGTGGTATTTATTTATTTATTTATTATTCAAACTTATATGCCGCCACTCCCCTGGGGCTCGGAGCGGCTTACAAGAATGGCTAAAATCTAACACAATTTAAAAACAATTTAAAACAATTTAAAACAATTTAAAAACAAAGATCAAAGGCCTGTCGAAACAGATATGTCTTACATGCCCTGCGGAAAGCTGATAGGTCCCGCAAGGCACGGACTTCAGGTGGCAGAGTATTCCAGAGTGATGGTGCCACTGCTGTAAAGGCTCTGTGTCTGGTTGCTGTTAGACGCAAGGTCTTGACACTGGGAATTTCCAATAGATCTTGGTCCTCAGAACGGAGGGATCTCTGGGGTTGGTAGGGGTGAGGCGGTCCCTCAGGTACATCGGCCCCAGACCATGCAAGGCCTTAAAGGTCAGTACCATCACTTTGAAAGTGATCCGGTGCTCAATTGGTAACCAATGCAGCTGTAGTAAGATTGGTGTTATGTGGCATCTCATCAGAATTCCTGCAAGAAGCCGAGCAGCTGCATTTTGTACCAACTTGAGCTTCTGGATCACCGACAGAGGAAGGCCAATTTGTAGCTACCTGGGCTTAAATATAGTCACGGATGTATTGTAGCCATTCCCAGAAATTATTTGTTATTCTTGTTTTTCTGAAGGAGGCAACTGAAATGTTGCCACAGAATTTTACACAAGAGGAGCTTTCACTTCAAAATCATACTGTTGGGAGCAATAGATTCTTTAGAGAAGCTTCAGAGCTGTTTTCATTAGTTGACAATGAGGCATAATAGTTATTTTCATTAGTTAGAATGTTTGCATATAGCTAAGAAAAAATACTGTCCAAAAGCATTTTGCTGCTTTATGCAAAGAAGATTAGTGCATTCCCACCTTCCTTGAATGTTATTTTCTGTATTGACATCTCCCAGAAAACTTTGCATTTGTGTCCAGGATCAGAAAAACTCTCCTGTATCGCTGATAGGTTAAATGATGTGATCCGGCATCTTGTTATTTAGATCTCAGTGTTATTTTGTTGTGCTATTCAACATGCATATAATTCCTGCAGCATATAACTTTTGAGTATTCTCATAAAGGTAACAAGCTAGTTGATACTATATTGAGTCTTCTATGAGTCTCTTCTCTGAATAGAAAACACTGTGCCTTGTTTTATTTACTGGTTTTAGGGATGCCAGCATAATTACTATGAAGATGCCAAAGCGTATGGCTTCAAAAACAAAATCATTATTGTCGCTGCCGAGACTGCTGGGAATGGACTCTACAACTTTATTGTTCCTCTCAGGGCATATTACAGACCAAAGAAAGAGCTCAATCCTATAGTCTTGCTACTGGATAACCCGTAAGTGGGTTGTTTGTTTGTTTGTTTGTTTGTTTGAAATGCTTACTGCTTTGTCACACAGATTCAGGATTCACTCTCAGAACATGGCATGTTGTGGTGAACCAGTTCATTAAATTAGTGATTTTAAATTGGAAGCATTGTGGCATTAGATAGTGTGGGAAATAAGAACATCATGCCCCAAAGGAAAAATTCAACTACTATTTTCTTGGAGAAAATAGGAAAAGTAAAGCTCATTGTTATAGTGGTACAAATATGAAGATCATTAGCATTAATTTACATTGTTGGAAACTGCAAGATATTACATTGCAACTTGAAAAATCATGCTTGCTCCATCCTGTTTCTGACTTCATCCACAGATTCAAATAGAAGGTTTTCATTTTGCTTTCCTTTTTTACTTAGAAAAGTAAGCTACATGTTTGACACAATAGCATCGATTATTTATATTTCTACTGCTAAAAACTCAGTGGAACTCTTCTCCTGAATCTAATTTAATTCCTTTGATGTATTCCTATTCACATTATAACAAAGAGTAGCTTTCAAGATGTTCAAAAAGGAATACAAAATGAATGGTGATTAGAGAAGCAATGCTTAACCGGTTTTGGCCTACAAAGCCCTAAACGGTTCCGGCCCAAAATACCTTTCCGACCGCATCTTGGCCTACGAGCCCACGAGGACCTTGAGATCGTCTGGGGAGGCCCTGCTCTCGATCCCGCCTGCCTCACAGGCACGTTTGGCGGGGACGAGGGAAAGGGCCTTCTCGGTGGTGGCCCCCCGGCTGTGGAACACTCTCCCTGCACACATCAGACAGGCGCCCTCCCTCATGTCCTTTCGGAAAAGCCTCAAGACATGGCTTTTTGAGAGGGCATTTAATTAATCTAGTGCTAATAATATGGTTATGAGAACTGGAATGGAACTAGGAGTATGAGACCGGCTATGATTCCACTAAGAGGCGAAGCGGATTTTAGTGTAGTCTGTAGTTGTTGTATAGTCTGTATGTTGTGAAACTGACTTTTGTAATTGTCTTTTATGTGTACTGTACACCGCCATGAGTCGCCCGTATGGGCTGAGAATGGCGGTTAATAAGTGCATCTAATAAATAATAATAAATAATAATAATTAACCGGTATGGTTTCACTTCTTATTTGTGTAGCTCCATAGCATCGACTTTCACTAACAGCTGACTATGATTTTCTGGATCCTTCTGTCTAGGGATCATTGTCATGAATGACTTTTCAATTATTTTGAAGCATAGGTTCTTTTTATTGCAATTTCCAGTGTGAGAAGGTATATCAGATTACAGAAAACATTAAGACAAAAAATGACATTGGACATACAGACATATAGATTCTATGCAACTACATTGGATTTACAATTACACTGGTTAACAAACAAACAAAGGGGAATTACATTTTCAGTCAACATTCACCCACATGTATAAGCATTCATCCACATGCATCCAAGTATTACCATATCCTTTTCTCCCTCCTTGGAGAAGCACCTGTAAGGCCAGACCCTGCTTTCCTGCAGCCTGCCAATGCATAGTTCCAAAACTTCCATAACGCCAAAACTTCAAAACGCTGAGATACCAAAACTTCTTTCTCTAAGAACAATGCCAAGGACCAGATCTCTGTTTTCCATACAGCAGAACCTGACTCCCTGCACAAAATCCAAGACTCCAAAAGCACACTTCTTCCTCTTCCCTTGAGAAAGAAGCCCCAAAGTGACCAGACTGCTCCCGTGCAGATCTGCCACTCTCCTAATACACCATCTCTCTCCTTCCATGGAGCKGAGCATGGCGGGTGGAACAGACTCTTCTGTCTGCCACGATTTGAGCATTATTAGACTGAGTCTTTTATAGCAATATTCTGTTGATGTAGTCCAAAAGTTGTAAATTAATGATATATGTCTTCCATCCTGGATCCATCTCAGTGTTGATCTTCTTGATTGATGTTGACAAACACAAGGCTTGTGTTGACTTCCTTCTTAATATAAGGAAGGTTGCAAACATTTCCTTTATCACTGTCCTGTTCTTATCAGAGTTTACTCTTCAGATCTCATTAGCAGGTTTTAATCACAAAGCAGCAAGCAGGTAGTTAGTCATTGCAGGCCTTAATATTATATTGGTGTTTCCAAAATTATTAACTCCATCCATACATCCTTCCATTCCTCCATTCATTCCCACACATCATATTAAATTCACATTTATCAAATTTTCACATTGAATTTCTTATTACATCATAATATATGAAATGATTTTGAAATATTGTTTTAACTTCAGCTTTCCATATTTCATGGGCATAATTCTATTCTAAATCCAGAGCGCCCTCTAGTGCTCGCAGTGAATTCTAGTCTAATTTATTTTAGGGATATAATTTTTAAAACAGATCTTCTGCCAGAGAGTTTTTAGTACACTTTATATATTTCCTCTGTTGCCATGTGTCTTCTCCCTTGCTATAATGGAAGAGATTTATGTCCTCACTGCACAAAAAATTAATGTGACAAAAACTTAAGATTTGTGAGTATCACCAAATATAGCAAATTTGTTTTCTGAACATGAATTTTGGTTGTAAGAAACTTATAGTAGAAGATAAAACTGACTTAATACAATAAGAGTGCTAAACAAGATTTAGATATGCTCAAGCTTTATTACTTTCAAGAGGATTTATATCCAAGTAATTGTACATGAAACCATTTATATTATGAGCTTTGAAAACTTCATGGTAGATTGATCTACTTCAGTAAACCCCAGGGAAGTGTGAACTATATGATAAAATGTTACACTCCAAAATTACTGCATCAGTACACTATTAATCTACAGCTCTCAATAATACTGGATCATGACACAGAAAAGTAGATTCCATAAAGTGTGCATAAAAGAGTGTCCATATTAATCAGTGAAATGTCACCAACAGCACAGGGATATTCTGTATTTCTGTGTTGTAATGCTTCTGATTTAGATACTTTTGTTTAAAATGTTCTTATGTGCATTAATTTAATAAATGAATAAAATCACAGAGAATCGGATCCATACTTAATCATGATTATATAGACCCAATAAAAATCCATGGACTTACACTAATCATGACTCATTGAACTCACATGAATTTTCTTGGATCTGCTCTATGTATGACTAGAACAAATCAAATGTTTTCACTACTTATAACGAAATGAATCACTGTAACGGAATGTATAAACCATTTATATGTTGTCTCAGAATGCACTTGTATTTCCTAGGTGGTTTAAATGGTTTTTTAATTGATTTAGCATTGAATACTTGCCAAGTGCCACACCCCATTTGTGATGTTATCTTTCACTTTGTGATTCATCTGCTGCTTAGGCCAGATATGCATTTTCTGGATGCAATCTGTTGGTTTCCAATGGTTTACTACATGGTGGGCTCCATTGACAAGTAGGTAAAATAATCCTTGGAACACTAAGTATTGTAGTGTGGTGTGCAGTGCGGTGCTTTGTACATGTGTGTAATGCCAATGTGCATGTGTGTGATGCCATATTTAAAAGGTGACATCTTTGCATGCATATTTGTTATTTACCTTTCTGAACCCTTCAGCTTTGTGAATTTAGTAATCTATGTAAATAAAAATGTAATGTTCGTCTGTGGGATTAGCATAACTCAAAAACCACTGGACGATTTGACATCAAATTTGGACACAATACACCTATCAGGCCAACAAGTGACCATCACTCATAAAAACACTGAAAAACACAGCAGAAGAGACTTAAAAAGCCAAAAAAAAAAATAAAAGATGCTACAGCGAATGCACAAAAACGACTCCCCTGGCAGTCAAAACACACAATAGCATATCCACACTCTCTTCCGAACTACAGCTCCCAGCATCCGCTAGACAAGGCACTTTAGGAGAGGAGGATGATCCAAATGCACTGCTTCCAAGCTGCAAGATTTCTTCTCCTTGGATTTCTTTGAGAGCATCCAAATCCCTGCATATTTCCAATTTCCTATTCTGGGACCGCAACTCCCAGAAATCCTCCAGATAGATAGATTAGATAGAGATAGATAGGTAGGAAGGTAGATGGATGCACTATTTCCAGATTTCCTAATTCCGCTGGGCTGCAACTTCCCAGCAATCCTCGCAGATAGATTATATAGATGTTAGAATAGGTAGGTAGTATGATCAGGAGGACTGCTGGGAGTTGCAGTCCAAGAATAGGTTGAGAAGTAAGAAAGGGGGAAAAGAGGAAGGGAAAGAAAAGGGGGGGAGGGAAGAGGAAGAGAAGGAAGGAGAGAAGGAAAGAAAAAGGGGAGAAACGAAGGAAGGAAGAGAAGGAGAAAAAGAGGAAGGTTGGCCACAGCAACACATGGTGGGTACAGCTAGTAATAATAATGAATTTGTACCCACTTATGTGGTTTTTCATGACTACTTCTGAGATGTAAAAAGATTATATTATTTGAGACAAAGCCAGTAAAATACAATGAGAAGTAGGCACCAGTCACATCCAAGAGGGAGATTATTTACGAGTCTGTCAGTTTTATTCATGCAAGACTTAAAAGAGGCCACAGGTTATTCAGGATCATTTCATCACTAACAAATGAAGGGTTGGACAAATCTATTTTAAATAAGGAGTGGGATTGGCATCTGCACAGAAGGTAGCTAAGGATTATTTATTTATTTATTTATTTATTTACTTATTTATTTATTTTCTCATCCCGAAGGGGACTCAGAGTGGCTTACAAGTAATATACAATACAATAAATATAATAAATGCAATATCTTCCTGGACCCCTCTCTTTACTCTGGTCCCAGAGTAGCAGTTGGTGTTAGGGGCTCCCAACTGATGACACTAAAGACAAGATGGCACTGTCTTCTTGGCCCCCCTCTTCACCCTGGTCCCAGAGTAGTAGTTGGTGTTTGGGGAAGGGAGAAGTAAACTAATCATAAGCTTTGAGATTTGGATGATACGAGATTTGATGAAATAGAATCACATCTCCTCTTCTAGGTCTGATATCTCCCTAGTTAATGTTCGAGGATCCAATCTTTTTATTTTTATTGTGTGTGTATGTGTGTGTTGCATCCAGATTAATGTGAGTTTGAAAAAAAGGATTTCCGTGGCCCTGCTGACTTCCTGAAAATATTATGCAAAGTGTCAGGGAACACTGCAGAATAGAGTGATGTATAATGTATAAGGAGTCCTTAAATGTCAGGCAGAGGGGCCTTCTACAAATAGAGCCCTTCTGTTCATGAAAGGCAAATCCTGAAATCAACTCATATTTATTTAGACAAAATCATGTCAATATATTTTCCCTTTTTTGACCTCATTTCACCAGCTCCTTCACTGGCATATGTGCAGATATGAATACACACCATTAAAATGAATACAAATGTGACATCTTTGTCATTTTAACTGTTTAGCAGATGGTGCTGCCCAGGCACCCACCAAATGACTATGAAAGAGCTCATAATGGATGCCCTTCTAAAGTTGTTTAATTCATTGAAGCTGTCAAAAGAGAGTTCAAATGTAAAAAGAAAAGGGGTCCATAAAGCATTAGAGTGAGCTCCATCTTTATTGCCCATGTAATCCTTCAAGTCTAATAGCATATGGATCTGCTCTGTAAGAGTGAGGTCCCCATCCTACATAACTAGTGTCTTCTCACCAAACTAGTAGGATGTTTCCTACATTACCTAATAATAATAATAGCTTTCTTTGTGTGCCCCACCTCCATCTCTTCAAAGGAACTCAGGGCAGCTTACATAGGGACAAGCCCAAGTTCAACATAGTTAAAATATAACACAACAGAATTCATAAAAATAATTTCAGTAGTATAAAAATAACACACATAATACAATATATTGCCTACAACTATCCTGCCCAATAACTCTACAAAGATAAACCTAACTGTGACTAACTCTGCTACATACCATTCACTCCCAAAGTTCACATACATATATAGATGTGTTGGGTTAATAGAGAACTGGGAAAGTGGCAATAGCTGATAGATTTAGGGCCCTTTCAGACAGGATTGATAAAAAAAAAAGAAACCAAAATGTTAAATCCTGATTCCTTTTGATATTTCGGCCATACAGCTTTCTTCCTCTTGGAGAAAACTCTTGATGAGACATTTTGACACATCTGGAGCTTTCTCTGAGTGGCCTGAGGACACAGAGAGGTCCTTCTGGTAAGTTTAGAAGGGAAGTGGCAGGGGGAGGGGGGAGGTGCCATCCCATTCCTTTAGGCTCTTAGAGCCTGAAGAACCTGGATGATAATGGAGATTGGTCCTTGGGACCATAGAAGACCTTACAGGTCCAGAACTGTTGAGGTGTTGATTTTTTTTAAAAAAAATGGAGTACATTGGGAAATCCCAGTTTACTCATTTAAGGGACTGTTTGGATGTGACTTAGGTTAACCTAAGGTATTGTTGGACACCTCAAGTTATTCCAGAATGCATTATGGGTTTTGGGCCTGTCTGGAATGGCCCTTAGAGATTGAATTGATCTAGAATAATTCTTGAACAGTTCCATAAATTGCACCATATGTGTTCATATCTATATTGTGTCTATTCCAGCATTCCATGCTAGTGGCAAGTGTCCTAACAGCAAGTAGTGCAGATAAAAGTCTCATGCCGTCTTACCAATAGCCACATGTACACTGTTTTTCTTCCTTCTTTTGTCAATCCTGGTCTAACTGGAATAGGATTTGGCAAAGACTCAGCTCAGGGGAAGTATTTTTATGTCTCTAGCATGAACTTAAAATTATAAATTTCTTCCATGATCCACTCCATAGGCCACTCCACTAGTTGATTCAGCTGCTTGGCTCCCAGGATGTCGTTGTCTTATGGCATAATTTATCAGTGAATTAATTTCAAGACAGAACTCCTTTTCTGTTTTTTCTCCTTTCCTATAATTAAAAACGAATAAACCTGTAAGACCCTAAAAGAATGCAATGATTATTTAGATAGGGTAGGGATGAAAAAGGGGGAAAGTTGGCTTTGTAATGTTCATCTGTTCCAATAGTATTAAGCCTGCCTGTCTAATGTTGTCACTTAATTGTTTGTATAACAGATAACTGTGTTTGCACAGTAACCTAATTACATTTGAATTTGAAGTAGGAACAACTTTTGTTATCTGCCCAGTAAGCTTCTCACCTAATTATCAGTAAATCTTTATTGTTCCAGCCATACATCACTATAGCAAATAACCTAATTGTAAATATGCCAGTGCTGTTTTATGGATTTGTTGTCTGAAGAATCCATGCACATTCTGGAACATATTTTGATTTGCATTCTAGAATATCCCATTTAAAGAAGACTTTATTTTTTAGTCCTTCAAAGTTTTTCAAGAGATGGATAATAATTGAAAACATTTCTTATGTGACAAATTCCAAAATTGGGTTGTTGTAGGTTTTTTGGGCTGTGTGGCCATGTTCTAGAAGCATTCTTTCCTGATGTTTCACCTGCATCTATGGCAAGCATCCTCAGAGGTTTGGAGGCTTGTTGGAAACTAGGAAAATTGGGTTTATATATCTGTGGAATGTCCAGGGTGGGAGAAAGAACACTTGTCTGTTGGAGCTAAGCGTGAATGTTTCAATTGGCCACTTTGATTAGCATTTGCTGGACCGAGTTCTTTCTCCCACCCTGGACCTTCCACAGATATATAAATCCAATTTTCCTAGTTTCCAACAAACCTCACCTGTTTTTATATCTTATCTTATTTTCATTTTTATTTATTATATTATTATTATATTTTTATTTTATTATTTTATTACATTATATTCTACACTATTCTATTTTTTGAGCCCCAGTTTCCTATCCCTGAAGGGTGGGCAAAGCTTGGGTGCAGGTCGAAAAAGGGCTAGAAAAAATGCCAAGAATTGTCGAAGTCTTTCATGGCTGTAATCACTGGGTTGTTGTAGGTTTTTCCGAGCTATATGGCCATGTTCTAGAGGCATATTTTCTCCTGACATTTCACCTGCATCTATGGCAAGCATCCTCAGAGGTAGTGAGGACCTCACTACCTCTGAGGATGCTTGCCACAGATGCAGGCAAAATGTCAGGAGAGAATGCTTCTAGATCATGGCCATGCAGCCTGAAAAACCTACAACAACCCTGTGATTCTGGCCATGAAAACCTTTGACAATACACTTCCAAAATTATAATGCATATAGATATGTTACAACATCAGTCTTACACTATTGGGTGGAAAGTATCTATGCCATCATAAAATCATGACTCTGATACAAAGAAAAAGATACTAAAAATAAACATTTTTAAACATAAGTGAGTGGGAGAAAATAGTGTGTGGACTGACCTAAAATCCTTCCATTAATAGAGGTATTTACTTTGTTTCTCTGCATTTCAGTACTTTCTCTATGCTTCATGGATGAGGCACTGCCAATTTTTACACATTAAAAACGATCATGTAAAATGTTAAGATATGTGCAATGCGCATAGGAATTCATTTTTTTCAAATTATAATGTGGCCCTCCAACAGTTTGAGGGATTGTGACCTGGCCCTCTGTTAAAAAAGTTGTGGACCTCTGGTCTAAGGGTCATTCCTACCAAATTCAATAGGAATACAGTAAACATCTACACTGTTTGTTAATTTATTAATAAATGGATTATTATTTCTGAGGTGGAAGTACATGAGATTTTTGGGACAGAATGTGCATTCCTGCGATTGACTCTTATTCATCATTGTTAAGATAGAAACAGACTGATATTTGTGTTATCATGCGTTTGTAAAGCGCATGATAATTAGGTACATGGTAGCCATTTTGAAAACCAGTTAAAAACTGTAAACTTATAAATTCACCTCAAGGGTTCTACATTCCTAAGTGTTGTATTTTATAGTCATGTGAAACAACATTACATGGTTAATAAGGAATTACAAATTTTTGGCATAACTTCACTTTTTGTCCTGTTTACAAAAGCCTAGATGATTTGCTAAGATGTGGTGTGACCTTTGCTGCCAACATGGTCGTAGTGGACAAAGAAAGTACTATGAGTGCTGAAGAAGACTACATGGCAGATGCTAAGACTATTGTAAATGTACAAACCCTCTTCAGGTATGTAGTAGTACAACTTCTCTGTTCCCTGTGTTTTCTTTTACTATGCAGTAATGCATAGATTCTTGCTATAGTGGCAAAATCAGTGATCTATGACATTGTTTAAAATACCTCTCTAAAAGAAACAACCTACTTAATAGCTGATATCTGTTAGCAATATACAAAAGCAAAAATCCAGCATATATCTGCATATTTATTATTTATTATTATTTATTTACCTTACTTATGTTCTCAGCCCAAAGGCGACTCACAGCGGTTCACAACAAATACGAACAGCAAAAATTCAGTGCTACAGTATAAAACAGTTAACAACCTAACACATTACACAATTAATAAACAGTTACTACAATACCCATTCACTGTCGTCTCGTCATCAAAAACATGTTCCAGATTCGTCATCCATTGTTCCATTCCAGTGTTCATTAACCAATCATTGCACTAATTATTCGAACGCCTGCTCAAACAGCCAGGTCTTCACTTTTTTGCGGAATACCATATTTTGTTTTGACCATTGTGAAAGCTAATATTCTCTTCCATCTTCTGCAATGATCAAATTCACTGTGACAATTCCCTCCTCGGTGGACATTCATTGTCTGGTGGGTATGTGCAGGATAGGAGAAGCATTTGACTGTGTCCACATAGCTAGACATGCTACATCATCAGACGCGCTGATTTGCTCATCGTATACTGCTTCCTCTCCACTTTAAGTGTCATGAATTACTTTTCAATAACATTAAAGRATAGGTTCTTTGCATTGCAATTTCCAGTGTGAGAGGGTATATCAGATTACAGAAAAACATTTAGACATAGAATGACATTGGACATACAGACATATGGATTATTTGCAACTACATTGGATGTACAACAACTTACAGTTACATTGGACTAACAAACAGACAAAGGGGAATTACATTTTCACTCAGCATTCACACCACATGTATACGCATTCATCCTCAGGCATTCAAATATTACCATATCATTTTCTCCCTCCTTGGAGAAGCACCTGTTAGGCCAGACCCTACTTTCCTGCAGCCTGTCAACATACAGTTCAAAAACTTCCATAACTTTAAAATGCCAAAATTTCTTCCCTAAGCGCAATGCCAAGGACCAGATTTCTGTTTTCTATATAGCAAAACCTGACTCCCTGCACAAAATCTAAGATTCCAAAAGCACACTTCTTCCTCTTCCCTTGAGAAAGAAGCCCAAAGTGACCAGACTGCTCCCTTATAAATCTGCCACTCCATGGTACACTATCTCTCTCCTTCCCATGGAGCAGAGCATAGCGGGTGGAACAGACTCCTCAGGTCTGCCACACTTTGAGCATTATTAGACTGAGGTTTTATAGGAATATTCCACTGATGTAGTCCCAAAGTTGTAAATTAACGATAGACATCTTTTATCCTGGCTCCATCTCAGTTTCCTGGCCATATGTTGATTCTTCTTGATTGGTGTTGACAAACACAAGGCTTGCGTTGGCTTCCTTCTTAACATTGTAAACATTTCTGTTATCACTGTCCCACTTCTTATCAGAGTTTACTTTTCAGTTCTTATTAGCAATTTTTAATTACAGTCCATCAAGCAGGTAGTTAGCCATCACAGGCCTTAATATTGTACTGGTATCTCCAAAATTCTTAACTCCATCCATACATTCTTCTTCCATTTTTCCATTCATTCCCACACATCATATTAAACACATTTATCAAATCTGCACATTGGATTTCTTGTTACATATGTACCGAGCCCATTAGATGACCCACAGGGCCAGACTCCATGCAGAAAGAGGAGAGGGAGTGGTAACGCTTCCCCCATCTGCAACTTTTCCATTAGTTCATATTTTAGATAGAGTCATGTTAGAGGAGGGCTCGTTTCTATTTTGTCAGGTGTAGGGGTTATGTAACTGATATATACCAAAATTAAACAACTTCATTTTGTTTTCAGGCCCCAGTAATCTTTGAATTTCAGAACTGAGTGTTGGTGTCTATTTTGCCAAAGTGGCATCATTCACCATTGAGTCACACTTCTTATTACAAAAACCACCTGGGGATCTGAGGGAAAGGCCTTACCACCCTTGATGTGACAGATCATTTTAAATAGGAGTGTTAGTGTTCTGCATGCAAAAGTTATATTGGGTTGTTGTAGGTTTTTTCGGGCTATATGGCCATGGTCTAGAGGCATTCTCTCCTGACGTTTCGCCTGCATCTATGGCAAGCATCCTCAGAGGTAGTGAGGTCTGTTGGAACTAGGAAAAGGGGTTTATATGTCTGTGGAATGACCAGGGTGAGACAAAGGACTCTTGTCTGCTGGAGCTAGGTGTGAATGTTTCAACTGACCACCTTGATTAGCATACAATGGGCTGACTGTGCCTGGAGCAAACATTTGTTGAGAGGTAATTAGATGTCCCTGCCTGCTTCCTCTCTGTTGTTGTGCTGTTGCAATTTTTTAATACTGGTAGCCAGATTTTGTTCATTTTCATGGTTTCTTCCTTTCTGTTGAAATTGTCCACATGCTTGTTGATTTCAATGGCTTCTCTGTGTAGTCTGACATGGTGGTTGTGAGAGTGGTCCAGCATTTCTGTGTTCTCAAATAATATGCTGTGTCCAGGTTGGTTCATCAGGTGCTCTGCTATGGCTGACTTCTTCTGGTTGAAGTAGTCTGCAGTGCCTTTCATGTTCCTTGATTCATGTTTGGGCGTTGCGTTTGGTGGTCCCTATGTAGACATGTCCACAGCTGCATGGTATACGGTAGACTCCTGCAGAAGTGAGAGGATCCCTCTTGTCCTTTGCTGAATATAGCATTTGTTGGATTTTCTTAGTTAGTTTGTATGTTGTGTTTCCTCATCAGCTTCCCTATGCGGTCAGTGGCTTCCTTGATGTATGGCAATAACACTTTTCCTCTGGGTGGATCTTCGTCTTTATTCTCGTGGCTTCTTCTTAGTCTTGCAACTCTTCTGATGTCTGACCCACCAAGAAAATCCAACAAATGCTACGTTCAGCAAAGGACAAGAGTTGAAACATTAAAACCTAGCTCCAGCAGACAAGAGTCCTTTGTCTCACCCTGGTCATTCCACAGATATATAAACCCTTTTCCTAGTTCCAACAGACCTCACTACCTCTGAGGATGCTTGCCATAGATGCAGGCGAAACATCAGGAGAGAATGCCTCTAGACCATGGCCATATAGCCCGAAAAAACCTACAACAACCCAGTGATTCCGGCCATGAAAGCCTTTGACAATACAAAAGTTATATTGCTGTAGATAGCAAAATATGTGCACACTTTCCACAAAACCCTTTATGGAACTTATTATAGAATCATGGAATCATAGTTGGAAGAGACCACAAGGGCCATCAAGCCCAACAGTTTGCCATGCAGGGACACACAATCGTTATTATAACTTGTTATGAACACATTGTAGTTAGCTGGGCTTTAGTTACAGCACACACTCACTAGATGGCAGGCTTTTCCTATGTCTTTAATATTAGAACTCTTATGATCTGTATTAACACAAACACAAGAGCATTAAAAAATTTAATAAATATTTTATTCATTTTTTGGAAGAAATAAAAGAATTATCACAGAAAAAATATGTTTAGTCAAATTTAGGGAGTTGGATGAACGGTTGTATGTAAAATATTTTGTATTTGTGAAATACATGAACATGAAATGCAGACTCCCAACTGTTCAGTCAGGCCAAACCCAGGTCAGCCCTGGTGGATGGTCACCCTTAACTTTTCTGTCATTTGTCACCACAGCAGTTCTTGGCATTGTTTGATACCCTTGCTGATGCTACAACATTGAAAAATTGATTATTGTGCATATTTACAAGTATTCCTTCTTAAATAAAATACCCCTGGGAAACTGAGTCAATATGAGTGCTTGTGTCCTTTATTGATGGCAATCTGCTCAAATTTGCTTCTGTAAAGGTTTAAACATTTCTAATGTTCAAATATCAGAGAACATGCATTCAAATGCATCATCTCTTAACACATATATGGTGCATGTTTTGTATTGTAATCCTATACATGGTTTCACAAAAGTCAGCACTACTGAGTTCAGTGGGACTTATTTTCAAGTAAATAGATGTCTAAATGCAATTAATTGCTTTGGGAGGTTACTACCTAAAAGCAAAGCAAAAAGCAAGACCACAACAGAGGCAGCATCTATAGTGAGACAAATAACACAATAACAGGGTCTGCAGCCATAATATGCTTTCGTAGCATTTCCACTTTCCACATTCCACAAGAGTGCGCCCTTGGCTAATATAAGAAATGTTATATTGAGTTAGCGAGATGGGGATGTTTTTGGTATGGTTATGTGCTTTCTGAAGCTGTGTATTGAAATAATTATTTTTTATTGTTATTAAGTGCCTGTACAATGGAGAACACTGCATTGCAACCTTTGCATTATCCTGATAAGTTGAGTTGCTAGATTAGTTTGGAGGGGCCAACTGTGGGAGGTAGGGGCACACATTAGCCCCCAGGAGACCTTGAAGGGCTATACAGAAATAGTACATGAACAACCCTAGAAATAGTATTTTGCCTGAAAGTGTCACAGAGGGCCAGATAGGCCCAAAATGTGGGATCTGTCTCGGTTTTACCAGAGGTGTCCAAATGATGCCTATGGTAAAAGCGAATTAATGCAGAGCAAACTGGGCTTTCCCTGGTTTACTCCACATTAATTGAACTCCTAATTAAATCCAGATCTTTATGAAAGATCCAGGCCGAATGAGGTTCTGGGCTTGTGGGATCTGACTCCTGGGACTGCTTCCACAGTCCTGGGGATGAGTCTCCATAATCATGCTGCTTCTTTGGGCTTTTCAAATTCCAGAGGAATGGGATGGCACCAACCTCCTTCCCCCAGCCCCCGATTTACCCCCTGAAACTTACTGAAAAGAGTTCCTGGCTAGCATGGAACTTCTCCTTGCATTCACCAAAGCGTCATACAGGGAGCATACCACCCCTCTATTATGTCAGCTCCACTGGCTGCCGATCCAGTTCCGAGCACAATTCAAAGTGCTGATTTTGACCTATAAAACCCTATACGGCTCCAGCCCAGTGTGCCTGTCCGAACGTATCTCCTTCTATGTCCCACCTCGGAGTTTAAGATCTTCTGGGGAGGCCCTGCTCTCGGCCCTGCCTCTATCACAAGTGAGGCTGGTGGGGACGAGGGACAGGGCCTTCTCAGTGGTGGCCCCTCGCCTGTGGAATTCACTCCCTGGGGAAATTAGGTCATCAACATCCCTCCTCTCCTTCAGAAGGAAGCTGAAAACATGGATATGGGACCAGGCCTTTGGGTAATCTGGCAGACTGACAAGATAATGACGACCAGAAATTGGAAAGGACTATGGTAATGCTGAATGGACTTATGGATTTTAGAACTCGGTGAACGTTGGCCACCAGATTGYCTTTTAATTGTTTAATTGTTATTGTTTTAATTGATTGTTTAAACTACTGTGGTTATTGCTGTTATGTAATTTATTTGTTGAATTGTTGGCATCGAATTGTGCCGGTGTAAGCTGCCCTGAGTCCCCCCTCGGGGGTTGAGAAGGGCGGGGTAGAAGTGACCGAAATAAATAAATAAATAAATTGTGGCACAAGAAAATGCTGTGTGAGGAGATGGGGGTGCAGAGGGATTTTCCTTATCACCCCCCCCCCCATCTCCTCAGGTATCATATTCTCACACCACGAGTATGCAAGGAGAGGCTCCATGGAAGCCAGGGATGCTTTTCCATACATTTTAGGAGGTAAATCAGAAGCTTTGGGGTGCCGTCATGCTATCCTGATTTCAATTAATATATCCACTTCTTCTATATCTTTGCTGAATACTTGTCTTGTTTTATATAGGAACATATTTCCTTTTGCCAAACACTGTCATTGCAACTAATTAAATATTTTGAGCTATAAATAATTAGGTTCTGCAAATGTTATCAGGTTTTATCTTCCACAGCTGATCTTACTTGAGGAATAACATCATTATCTCTTTATGAAAATATTTAGGTTGTTCTCCAGTCTAAGCATAATCACAGAATTAACTCACCCAGCCAACATGAGATTCATGCAATTCAGGGCAAAAGACTGCTATTCGCTCGCTCTGTCAAAATTGGAGAAGGTAAGAAAATAACATCTGGTTTATGCCAATCAGGATTATGAAAATAAATGTGACACAAAGAGAAGTATTTATATGTTAAATAAAAAACAATGTAATATTGACACTAAATTTGTACATTTATCAAATACTAGCTGTACCCACCATGCGTTGCTGTGCCCAACTTTCCCTCTTTCTCTCCTTCTTTCCCTCCTTCCTTCACTCCCTCGTTCCTTCCTTCTTTCCCGTCTTTCCTTCTCTTCTTCCTTCCTTCTCTGTCTCTTTCCTTCCTTCCCCCTTTTTCTTTCTCTTCTGCTGTCCCTCTTTTCTTCCTTCTCTCTTTCCTTCCCTCCCTCTTTCTCTACATCTTCCCCCTTCCTTCGTTCCCTTTCCTTCCTTCTTTCCTTTTTTCTTTCCTTCTCTCCTTCCTTCCTTCTCCAACTTTCCTTCCTTCCTCCTTTTTCTTTCCCTCCCTCTTTCTCTCCTTTCTTCCTTCTCTACCTCTTTCCTTCCTTCTCTCTTTGCTTGCATGCTTCCTTCTCCCTTTCCTTCTTTCTTTCCCTCCCTCTTTCTTTTCTTTCTMTCTTTTTTTCCTCCCCTTCCCTCCCTCTTTCTTCCTTTTTTCTGTATTGTCATGTAGCTTTTCGTCATTTAGCTTTTTGGGTCTTTTTAAGTCCCTTCTGCTGTGTTTTTCAATGTTTTTATGAGTYAAGGACATACATTGGGTTGTTAGGTGTCTTGTGTCCAAATTTGGTGTCAATTCCCCCAGTGGTTTTTGAGTTCTGTTGATCCGACAAACAAACATTACATTTTTATTTATATAGATTCCAATTTCTGGAGCTGAAATATTAAATGAAATAATTCAAAATTCATCTAGTTTTGACTCACTAGAATGTCTTGGATTTTTTTTTAGAGATCAGTACATTCTGGGTTGAAACTTTTAGACCTGTAATTAGCCTAGTATACATTACCACACAAACCTATCAGTGGTTTTCTGTATTCTGAAGAAAGTTGATGTCTTCTAAGATAAAAGATTATTAATCAATTTTCCTTGAATGACAAGTTGTATATCATTCCATTGATCTTCCTCTGAAGCATTAACTCATGAAAATGGTGGTATTTTATTGGACGAGCTTTTAGATCATAGCTGACCAGAGTACCTCATATAATATGAGTATGCACTTTAGAAAGGTACCCAATCTACAGCGTCTGGGGATTAATTTCAAACAAAGATCACTACCGAGTCAAAGCAGAAAATGTTCTCCCTTAACATAAAAAGTCTGAAAAAATGCTACTACAGTAGAGTCTGTATTGCTTATCCAACTTTCGCTCATCCAACGTTCTGTATTATCCAACACAGTCTGCCTCCTGCCTGGATCCACAGCTTTTTTAGTACATTGCAATGTTTTGATGCTAAATAATTAAATACAGTAATTACTACATAATGTTACCGTGTATTGAACTGCTTTTTCTGTCGATTTGTTGTAAAACATGATATTTTGTGCTTAATTAGTAAAATCATCATGTAATTTGACATTTAATAGGCTTTTCCTTAATCCCTCCTTATCATCCCACATTTTTGCTTATCCAACATTCTTCTGGCCCATTTATGTTGGATAAGCAAGACTCCACTGTATATGAATGACTGTATTCATGGAATTCTGGAAATAGTATTTACATGAGTTATCTATCTGAGTCTTATCCATATACATACTGTATATATGAAAATATCCATATACAAATAGACAGCTTAAGCTGTGAATAAACATTTAAGGCAGTTTGGCAATCTGTCCAAACTTACTTGAAAGTGAACGTGAGATAGTTTGATTTTTAAAAAATTGCTTCAAATACTAGTTACATTTTATAGGTTTTTAATGGACTTAACGGCTTTTCTATCATTTCCGATTGTATGGGTTTTATACAAGATTATATCAACTCTGTGATTAGACTATTCATATACACTTTGACATTTTGTGAATAGATGAGTGAGTGATCTTACCTACAGTTAGGAAATATATGGTGAATATTGAACAAATATTTGAACAGACAGAAAAGGCAAGATTTACTCCTTCCCTGTTGTACTCATGATAGTAAATGAAAATGTTTTTTTTTCCTGACAAGTCTTTGGCACATAAGCTGTCTCTGTTGAACAGAATCTAATTTATACTGGCTTTTGTTGTTGTTGGGGTTTTGTTGTTATTGCATTTTAATTGTCTTTAATTTATTTACTTCAATTCTCTCTTTTGATATTTGTGTTAAAATTTTGTTTTTAAGTTTCTGCTTGTTTTTTTTGTTGTATTTTATCCTTGTTTGGGATAACCTGAGGACCTTTTAGCTCTCTTTCCATGTACCAATTTCCTTTGTCTATTGGTGGACCCCTTAATATTCACCATTTAATGAGGGAAACTTAGTGCATTTCATAGAATCTGGTTTTGAAAGACACTCCTAGGATACAGATACATGTGGCATCTGGATCTGGAGTGGGGTACTCTAGATCAGTCCAAGAGAATCTGCATAGTTAGCTTTTGAGCTGGCTCAATGTCAGGATGATGTCCTCCTGACAAAGGGAAGGACTTTATATGTCCTAGATCCATCTTTTCTATTCTCGGATAGCTCTGGTACTACAGCCAGCATTAGTACTTGTGATAAGTGACAACCACCAGCAATTTCACACACCACTATGTTGAGGATAGTATGGTGACAATAAGTGCCATCCCCTGTACCTAAGCCCAGAGAAAGTGGTATGGCTGCATAAAAAGCAGCAACCAGTTCCAAATCAGAACTGATTCAACTGTTTTCACATGGCCAAAGTGATGATGAGTTCTGGAGGTCAGGACAGGCAAGGCATCCCAATTTGCTTGGCTTCGCAGAGGAAAGAGAGGGGCAGTGGGGCAAATCCATCTTCTGCATACAGATCCCTCTTGGTAATGCTTTCCCCATCACACATGGGAAGCTGTAGTGAAATTGCTACTCTATGTTAAAGTTTTGGTGTATAGCTCTATGTTTACATATGGCAGATAGGGAAGAATAGGCACAGACAGGGTAGCAACAGCAGAGATAGTATTCATTTGCATATGGGAAGCCGATTGGTCATATGCAGATTAGTGTAGGGCCAGGATTTGAAAAGGCTGCTAGGCCAAAATGACAGTTAGGGAGAGCAGAGCTGAACATTCCAAAGGGGCGGAGCCAAGGTTCTGAAAGAGGCAGTTAGAGTGAGGGAGTTTGAAAATGATAGTTAGGAATCTGTGTGAAAAGGAGAGTTGGTTTTTGAGTGCCTGATAGAAATAAGCAGTTATGAAGATGTGTTAAAGACTTCTGATATAGAGAAGCAGTTAGTTAAATAGAACTCGAGTTTTAAGGAACATAAAGAAGGCTAGTGTTGCCTTAGTTCAGAATATAATTCAGCCAAGAGTGTGTAAAGCAAGTAACATGTTTGTGAATGTGAAACATTGATAGTTTATTCAGAAAAGTTAACCAAGTAAATGATACTGACTGTAAGCCTCAAGATTGTAACAAAACACAAATGTAACCACAAGCGTTGGAGCCAGAAGTTATAAATAAACTGTGTTACTTGGTTATATACAAGAGTGTTTCATTGCCTGCGTTATAAAGTACAAAGGTTTAACAGCATACAGAAAGTCCCAGCCAATATAAAAGAAGAAATTGAATCAGTATAAGGCAGCAAAGAGGTTTATAAAGAGGAAATAGTCTCTCTCCCTCGCCTCAGAAGCGTTGCCCTTCTGGGAATGATCGGTGGGGGCTCCATTGAAGCCAGCACAACACAGGAAACTTTCCGTGTTGTGAGAGAAGCATCCAAGGATGCTTCCACCATGGTTGGGGGCAAGGCCTCTGCTGGAAGTCACATGATGTTGTATGATGGCTGGCATGGGGCTCTATTCCCAAAATAGTCTGGAAGCATCCTAGAACATTAATATTGATGTGTGTGATGAGGTCGAAAGTTCCTTTCCAGGCATGTATGGGGAATCCACCTTATGCATCATGTGGATGCCACAAAATTCATTCAGCCCTGCCCACCTCATTTGGTCTGTGTAGATGGGCCCTTAGTCCACATTGGTTAATCCTCATCTATGAATTAATGTCCAAGATTGACAACTTCCCACTATTATATTGACTGTCGGTGGTATCTGTAATACAATTTGAAAAAAAATTATTAACATCTATTTATTAAAATTTCTAGCAGAGTTTTTGTAACTAATGAATCCATATGGGTGTGGGCATTTTTTACAAAATTAATCTGATTTTTTTCAAAGTGGAATGTTCCTTTGAAAAATCTGCTCTTTTAATTTTGGAACCAAATATAATGTGTGTCAAAATAATTTTAAAATAGCAACTCTAATGTGATACTTTGAATATCAGTTAATTAATTGGAAAAATATTAATGCTAGCGTGTGCATTTAATATATGCACATTAATTTGGATAAGAGGGACAAAATTAATTTCATTTAGACTACAAATGTAACAAGCCAAAAGTTGATACTCTCTTCATAATTAGCTTCATTATGCCTGTTCTGTTTTGAATGCATTTATATTTGTTTCTTTCCCATTACTGTCTCTCAATATCTTCTCTAATACACTGTGAATATATATGAGCGGCACATGAACCATAAGAATACTTTAGTACTATGAAGAACATTTTTGGGATGTAGAAGAATTGTGTTAAATAGCTGAGCTGCTGAACTTGCTGGCCAAAAGGTTGGCAGTTTGAATCCGAGGAATGGGGTGAGCTCCTGCTGTTAGCCCCAGCTTCTGCTAACCTAGCAATTTGAAAACATGCAAATCTGAGTAGATCTATAGATACCACTTCTGCAGGAAGGTAATTGCACTCCATGCAGTCATGCTGGTTACATGACCTCGGAGGTGTCTATGGGCAATACAGACTCTTTGGTTTAGAAATGGAGATGAGCACCACCCCCCAGATTCAGACACAACTAGACTTAATGACAGGGAAATATTTACCTTAACCTTTAGAGGAATAAAGGAAAATGTTCATTAGGGGAAAATGCATATGTGAACTGAGTAAATAAATGATTCCCAAATGTTGGTTTTTCAATTGTTTGTGACTTCAATTCCCAGAAGCTCTAGCCAGCTTATTCACAGGTCAAACATTTGAGGAGCTAAAGTACAAAACACCCGGAAGGCCATTGTTGCTAATCACTAAATTAGATGAATGGGACTATGGCAATCACAACATCTTAGTTTGGAGATATAATCTGTATACACCAATATAAAAAGTGAAAACGTGAAGACACAAACAGCAGCAAAACTCTCAATATTCTCTGTTGTTATAAGGACCGAGACACAACCAGTGGTGAAACTTTTCTTATTCTTCCTTAATTATCCTATTCTTGTAGACCCTAGAAAACTATTTCTTGATTTAAGTTGAGTCACTTGCTGGAACACCTCAGCATCAGCCAGCACATCAACGACTTAAATCAAGAAATTGTTTTCTAAGATCTACAGAGACAGTCACTGGAACACCTCAGCAAGCGAGAGTCCAAAAGTGGCAGGATCAAACCCAGAACCTCAATCAATGGCTGATACCCAATGAGAGACTCCCTCCTGGGCACACAGAAGACTGGGCGACTTGGAAGGTACTGAACAGACTGCGCTCTGATGCAGAGCCAACCTTACAAAATGGGACTACAAAGTGGAATCCATGACATGCAAGTGAGGAGAAGAGCAAACCACTAACCACTTACTGCAATGCAACCTGAGCCCTGCCACATGCACAATGGAGGACCTTCTTATAGTAACACCAGAGGCACTCCAAGTGAGCAGCTACTGGTCAAAGGACATTTAATAGAATACCAAGTCTGCAAACTTTGTGTTTTGTGTGTTTTAATGCAATACAGCTGTTTTCGTTCACTCCTGATACGATAAAGAAACAAATCCTATTCTTAATCATCCTTAATCATTCCCTGGCAGAGGCGGCCCTAGGTAATTTTCAATGGTAAGCAAACCGTATTTTGCCCCCCCCCCCCAAAAAAAACCAATCGTTGATATGTATTTTCTGTTTGTCATGGGAGTTCTGTGTGCCATATTTGGTTCAATTCCATCACTGGTGGAGTTCAGAATGCTCTTTGATTTTAGGTAAACTATACATCCCAGTACTACAACTCGCATATGTCAAGATCTATTTTTCCCCAAGAGCGCCCCTGGCAAAATCAACTGTACAGCGAATGCTTACTTTGCGTAATGGGTTGAGCCGCCCCTGTTCCCTGGTGGCACAATGTGTTAAACCCTTGTGCAGGCAGGACTGAAGACTGACAGGTCATAGGTTCGAATCCAGGGGGAACATGAATGACCTCCCTCTGTCAGCTCTGTCTCCCCATGTGGGGACATGAGAGAAGCTTCCCACAAGGATGGTAAGCCATCAAAACATCTAGCCATCCCCTGGGCAACGTGCTTGCAGATGGCCAATTCTCTCACACCAGAAGCGACTTGCAGTTCCTCAAGTCTCTACTGACATTTAAAAAATCCCATTCCTGCCATTTTCCCTTTCTTCTTATCCTGTTTTGTTTAACATGCAGCCAGGCAAATACATTTATTAGTTTTTGGAAATTAGGTTGCTCACTCCTAGACTAAAGTTTTTGGGAAAATTAATGAATGGTTACTTAACAGAATATCTCAAATGGTTTCTCTTTCATGTCAAAGAAGTCAGATATCTCGACTGCTGTGTTCAATTCATTTCTTCTTTAACAGTTACTACAGTGTATTTTTTTGCAGGTGGAACTGTCATTCATTAAGTTTCTCAACCTTGTGAAAAATGAAATGCAGTTAAATTTTTGAGAATACTCTATCTTGTATTGTCCAGTATGCAGGTGCTTGCTACTTTCCCTTTACAAATGGGCTTTAAAAATAGTTTAGTTGCCTGCAGCTAAAGCATACAAACATACATGGAAAATTGACTTCATGGCTTAATGGGCTTCTGAACCAAGAAATCCCTGAGTCATACAAGAACTCCATCTGCTGCTGCATCTGCAACTTCCCTTGTTTTTTCTCTTTGGAAATAGCTAAACTATCACAATTGGCATCTGAGCAAGAAAAAAAAGATATGGTGGCCATATGTTCAAAGTCAAACTTTCTCCTTTCTGTTTCTTCATGGAAATTAACATTCAAGAAACTCCATTATCTCCCCCTGTATATGCACGAAGAAAGAGAATCGGAAAGATATTACTTAAGCATTATATTTCTCATATTACCTGACACCAATCCTATGCATCGATATACTGTTTCTATTCTGCTGTCTTTGTTTGATTTAAGCAATATAGGGCTAAAGACACAAAGGCATGGAAATGATTTGATTACCACCCAGAAGGTGATTTGGAACTGAATATATTAAGGGATTCCACTGTGATAATGAAAGCAGGCCAATGTCCAAGGTCATTCAATGGGTTCTCAAGGCTGAGCAGGAACGCTGTTTTTTAGTCATAGATCTACACTGCTATTTGCCTGCCAACCCCCGAAATAACGAGACCGCACACCAGTATTTGTATTTAAATATGGGCAACTTTTATCAATTGTTACCTATTGGACTTTGACTAGATCTAAATCTAGGGATCCTGAACTTGGTGGCAAAGCCGAGGTAACATCCCTGCCCGGCCTACCCCTTGGCTAGTTAGGGCAAAACACCTGGGTCCCCAGAGAATCTAATCCAGGCAACCTCAAAGGGAAATGTGTTGGAGAAATCCCTCTCAAGGTATCTGAGACCTGACTCTCCCCATTCCTAGGACATTCGAATTCCCCTCACCTCATCAAATTGAACCTTAGGTGAATGTTTTAGTTGATGGCCTTCACCCCTGAAGCCTTGGGCGTACACCCATTTGTGTTTAGATGGGCGATTTCCGAACACCATTATTTTTGACTTGGATTTGTTTATTGTCAGCTTGTTTTTGTGGGCATAAGTGTTAAGTTTACTCAGTAATCTTCGTAGTCCTATTTGAGTATTTGACATCAAAATCATGTCATCTGCGTATAAAAGAGTGTTTACATGTCTGTTACCAATTTTTGAGCATACACCAAATTTTACCTTTTTCTAACTGTTTACCATGATCACCTATTTAATGTTACACTGTCCCAATTTGCCCTGCAACCTTATAGTGTAGGCGAAAAAACCCTCCTCGAGAATAGGAGGGGAAAAATTTCCTACCTGGCCCCTTAACGGCAACCCTAATATACTGTTTAATGGGCAGGAGTGGTGGGTTGATGCTTGACTCCAGAATGAAAAAGGGGCAGGCGAGTGCCAAGGGCCTGGCTCTGCCCCCTTCAAAGTAGTTCCGCAGAACTCATTGTTCTCTCCTTGGGTGAGGAGGCAAACATCTCTCCCCCCCCCCAGCTGTGCCAGGGTGGGAAAGTTTCATAATGCAGTTTCAGAATTGAACTGGATTATATCAGTCTACACCAGGGGTCATCAAACTAAGGCGACCCTCCAAGGTCATTTACCCGGCCCTTGCTCATGGTCAACCTAAGTCTGAAACAACTTGAAAGCACACAACAACAATCCTATCTCATCAGCCAAAAGTAGGTCCACACTTCTCATTGAAACACTAATAAGTTTATATTTTTTAAAATTGTTCTTCATTTTAATTATTGTATTGTTTTAAGTGTTGTTTTTGTACTACAAATAAGATATGTGCAGTGTACATATGAATTCATTTATGGGTTTTTTTTCAAATCGTAATCTGGCCCTCCAGCAGTTTGCGGGACTGTGACCTGGCCCTCTGTTTAAAAAGTTTGTGGACCGCTGGTCTACACTGTCATATAATCCAATTCAATGCAGTTAATTTGCATTCTGAAACTGCATTATATGACAGTGTGGATTCAGCCATAGTTCCAATCACAATACCTCATTGGACGGGAAAGTTAAAATGTCTTCATATTTCTTAAAGTATACATAAACAATTTAGGAGATTATATCAGAAATGGGAGTGGAGAAGGAGATTCAAGCCTTCTACCTGTATGAATGAAAGGATCTGCAGTATAATCCAGACATTAGAGAACACTCCTTGAAAACATTAACAGAATGAAACAGGAAGCTATATTTCCCTGAAACTCACAAATTTAATTTTCCTTCAATTTTGAATAATAGATGTCAAACATTTGATAAACAAATATGAAAACAAAAAAAAGATGAAAAGGAACTAAAGCCACAAATACTCCCCACACCCCAAAAGGTGGTGAATGATATTGTAGTTACACTTTGAATCCAACTCATAATTTTTTTAAAAAAAATACTTCTAAGTAAAATCTAATGTATATTCCCGATAGTATAGTGAATCCATTTATTCCCCTCTCCTTGCATTGAATTTTCGCCATTAATGCTAGATTAATTTTGTGTCAGTCAGAATAGATGCAGTACAAATTAAACATTGCCTCCTCCTTGCTGAAGTCCTTTGTTAGCCTAAGGCATTTAGTCCCCAATCTGTTGGTTGTGCTATAAGTATGGTCACATTATTAAAATCCTTATGCACAAAATAATTAGAACGAAAAAGTTCAAAAGGAATTGCAGCCAAAATGGTTTAAAGGAAAAGTAATCTTAGCAATGTAAAGAAAAAATAATTGTTTTATTAAAATATGAGTGAGAGCCAAATCAAATCAAATCATTTATTTCAGTCATAGACCAGCATAGGAAATAAAGATCACAGTTTCATACAAAATCGGTACATTTAGTACATTTAAATGTAAAGATAGATACTGAAGCACAATAGGGGGGAAGAAATGGAGGGGGAAACGGTAAAAACACACAATGCACAGGTCTATCAGCATATTGTAGAATCACGGGAGATGCTTACCGAATACATAGCTAACTTTTGTATGCTGCTGCACAAAACTTTGCAACATTGTAGGTTGTAGCTGTATTAGTATCTACAAGTAGCAGGGAGGTATAAAATTGTCCTGAATGGCCTGGGTGTTTGTGGGAGCCAAACATCTTTTTAAAAAAAGCAAATGGATGCTGACTATTAACATATGTAGGCCTGAACCTTGGAATCTCTATGATAATTTCACAATGTGTCATTTCATTGTTCACATGGATGCCTAATCTTTTTCTTCCGCATTTGTCTTGCTTGATGGCAGGGTCTGCTTTACTGGTTTCTTGATGCCATTTTACCTGGTTGTGCACCTGATAAGGGTGTATGCCACCAGATTTCAGATCATTGTGCAATGTGTCCAGCCAGTGTTGCTTTGGTCATCCTTTTGACCAAGGAGCCCCTGGTGGCGCAGTGGGTTAAACCCCTGTGCCAGCAGGACTGAAGACCGACAGGTCGCAGGTTCGAATCTGGGGAGAGGCGGTTGAGCTCCCTCTATCAGCTCCAGATCCTCATGCGGGGACATGAGAGAAGCCTCCCACAAGGATGATAAAAACATCAAATCATCCGGGCGTCCCCTGGGCAACGTCCTTGCAGACGGCCAATTCTCTCACACCAGAAGTAACTCCGGACACGACAAAAAAAAAATCCCTTTGACCTTTTGCCAGGCAAGAGCAATCTTTTGAATGGACCTCAGAGAGTATGACCATACCATCTGTGGCCTGCCTCTCATAGTTTGTTAGCAATTGAAGCAATGCCAAAGTGTTTTCAGATGTCACAATTGCGAATATGGTCAAGGTGTGTGACACCAGCTGTAAGTCGTAGCATCCTCATCTCCATAACCCCACAATGGTGTTCTGTCTCCTTTGTTGCACTGTGTGTGTGTGTGTGGGGGGGGGGGTTGCGCCTCCTCCATGGGCCGGGTAAGTGCCCTTGGCGGGCTGGAAGTGGCCCGTGGCCCGTAGTTTGAGGACCCCTCCTAAAAATGGTAGTGCACCTGACCTACATTTGGAGAAACAGATCCAAGAGCACCCCCAGTTTGTGGACAGTCTTTCAGGGGAAGTGTAACCCCATCCAGGACTGGTTGGTACACCTCTCTCCACAGGTTATGGACCTTCATGGCAAGCACCTCTGTCTTGTCTGGATTCAGATTCAATTTCTTTTCTTCATCCAGCCCATTACCTCCTCCAGGAATTCATTCAGAGGAGACACACGATCCTTAGCTAAAGCAGTTTTTGAAGGCATGGGGAAATATATTTGGGTGTCACCAATGTACTGATAGCACCCCATCCCCAAAAAACCTTAGAATTTGGTAGTCATTTGGACCTGAACAGATCTCTAGAGTGCAGCTAAGCTGTTTCCCGTCTAAAGGTACATAGTGCCTTTTTCAATACATTCTTTTCTCTTGCAATCTATCCACTTATACTGTGAAATATGTAGGAGGATGGGATGATGATTTTCTAAATAGTTAAAGCTGTTTTGGTAGCTTTCATTGTGCCAAGGAGTACATTGTATCTCTATGACTATGCAGCTTGAAGATCAATTAAAAATGCATGAGAGCAATTACAGCAACTATTCGAAGTATCCATTTGGCACAATGGATGAGGCCAAAGTTAATATCCAGAAGCATGTTTCATTATGCATAAAGCAGATGTAAACTTGGATGAAACTCAGTTGACATGCAATGCTGTGAAAACACTGGCAGTTCTGTAATTGCATGCAAACATTTTTTTTTAAAAAAGTATTTTGATTGGGGGGCCTTTTTTGCTCATCATTTTAACAAAAACAGTTGATTTTACACAACAGGGAGCTTAGATGTGCGATTCATGGTCAATACTTGTCTATGGCCATTGATTCTGAATAACCTGGACTTATCTCCATCTTGTTTCAGATCAACATATTTCACAGGATTGTGTTGAGAAAAAAAACCCCATGAGATTTATTTATCGTGTCATCAGCAACCAGACCATTGTATTACATTTCCAACAGAACAAAACAAACAAACAGATAAAAAAACACAAATTTTGCAAACTTGGTAGTTGATTAAATGTCCTTTGACCAGTATCTGGCCACTTGGAGTGCCTCTGGTGTTGCCGCAAGAAGGTCCTCCATTGTGCATGTAGCAGGGCTCAGGTTGCATTGCAGCAGGTGGTCAGTGGTTTGCTCTTCTCCACACTCGCATGTCGTGGATTCCACTTTGTAGCCCCATTTCTGAGAAGTTGGCTCTGCATCTCGTGGTGCCAGAGCGCAGTCTGTTCAGTGCCTTCCAAGTCGCCCAGTCTTCTGTGTGCCTAGGGGGGAGTCTCTCATCTGGTATCATTCACGGATTGAGGTGCTGGGTTTGAGCCTGCCACTTTTGAACTCTCGCTTGCTGAGGTGTTCCAGCGAGTGTCTCTGTAGATCTAAGAAAACTATTTCTTGATTTAAGTCGTTGACGTGCTGGCTGATACCCAAACAAGGGATGAGCTGGAGATGTCACTGCCTTGGTTCTCTCACTATTGGCTGCTACTTCCCGGCGGATGTCAGGTGGTGCGATACCGGCTAAACAGTGTAATTTCTCCAGTGGTGTAGGGCGCAGACACCCCGTGATAATGCGGCATGTCTCATTAAGAGCCACATCCACTGTTTTAGCGTGGTGAGATGTGTTCCACACTGGGCATGCATACTCAGCAGCAGAGTAGCATAGCGCAAGGGCAGATGTCTTCACTGTGTCTGGTTGTGATCCCCAGGTTGTGCCAGTCAGCTTTCGTATGATATTGTTTCTAGCGTCCACTTTTTGCTTGATGTTCAGGCAGTGCTTCTTGTAGGTCAGAGCACGGTCCAGAGTGACTCCCAGGTATTTGGGTGTGCTGCAATGCTCCAGTGGGATTCCTTCCCAGGTAATCCTCAGAGCTCGGGATGCTTCTCTGTTCTTAAGGTGAAAGGCGCATGTCTGTGTTTTAGATGGATTAGGGATCAGTTGGTTTTCCCTGTAATAGGCAGTTAGAGCACCTAGAGCTTCAGAGAGCTTCTGTTCAACCATCTCAAAGCTCCCTGCTTGAGCTGGGATGATCGTCAGCATAGATGAAACTCTCTATCTCTTGCAGTGGCTGGTCATTTGTGTGAGTGTTAAACATTGATGGGAGAAACACACTCCCCTTAGGCAGGCCGTTCTTCTGTCTTCGCGATCCGCTTCTCTGCACCTGGAACTCAACAAAAAAGCTCCTGTTTTGTAGCAGGTTTCCTATGAGGCGGGTGAGGTGGTAGTCCTTTGTGATGATATACATTTTTCTCAGGAGGAGGCGGTGGTTCACAGTATCATAAGCCGCTGACAGGTCTATGAAGACAGCTCCTGTGATCTGCTGCCTTTCAAAGCCATCTTCTATGTGCTCAGTCAGGTCTCTCCAGAACTTTGTAGAGGTGGCACAACAGGGAGATTGGTCTATAGCTTTTTGGATCATTACGGTCTTTGCCTGGCTTAAAGATGGCAATGACTCTTGCTTTCCTCCAGGTGCAATTCAGTTTATTAGCTCCAGCAGCCAACACCTGCTGGAACAGAAGCAACCAGAAGCAACCTATGAGATAAAACAAATGGACAAAATCAAACATATTGATCATTTTGAAGTGATTATTTTTGCTGTTTTTTTGCTCTTGTCATCATTTGAAATCCCTTTATAAGAACATTAATTCCAGTAATAGTAGATAAAGATAATGGTTTTCCCCTGACATTAAGCCCAGTCAGGTCTGATACTGAGGGGTGGAGCTCATCTCCATTTCTAAGCCAAAAAGTCGGTGTTGTCTGTAGACACCTCCAAAGTCATGTGGCTGGCATGACTGCATGGAGTGATGTTACCTTCCGAAAGAAGAGGTACCTATTGATCTAATCACATTTGCATGCTTTCCAAAAGCTTGCTTGGCAAAAGCTGGGGCTAACAGTGGGAGCTCATGCCGCTCCCCAGATTCGAACCTGTGACCTTTAGATCAGCAAGTTCAGCAGCTCAGTGCTTTAACCCACTGCGTCACCGGAGGCTCTCGTAATAGTACAATGTCCTAAAATGAAATACCCCCCCCCCCCATTTTTGAAGATTGTTTTTATGGATATAAAATAATTCCTATATTGAGTAAATCAGTTCTGTTGAGAAAATGTCTTTGAAAGACACCCTACGCATCATCACCAGCCTCTCCTGTACTAACATGTTCTGTAGAAAATAACTTTTCATAACCCTGTGCTTACAAATATATTTTTCAGAGGCTAAAAATGTATTGGCCAGAGTCTTGAATAGAGTATTGTTCAATAAAAATGGCAAGAATTCTGAATTCCTTATAGTTGTCCCCAAATGTTGGTGGATTTGTGTGTGTGTGTGCATGGGCACGCTGATTTTTCTTGGTGTAAGCATATAACTTTTCAAAATCTAGAGTAAGAATGAGTAACTTTGGAAGGTCTGGGGGCTATCATCTGCCTCAAGGGACTACATAGAGATAAAATGGTCCTCCAAAACCTAAAATAAAACCTAAAGTGGCAAGAGATCCACTTCTAGTTTGGAAAATTGTGGTCTATTAAATTTAAAGAAACAAGGCTGATCAAATGCACCCCACTTTCGACAAATAAAGAGTGGTTTGTGGGAGTCTGGCAGACATGGGGCTACAATGGTCCCACTAGGTAGATATGAGACTACTGCAACACACTCTACATGGGGTTGCCTTTGAAGACTGCTCGGAAGCTTCAAATAGTCCAACGAGAGGCAGCCAGATTAATAACTGGGGTGGCATACATGGAGCATACAACTCCCATGTTACGCCAGGTCCACTGGCTGCCAGTTTGCTACCGGGCACAATTCAAAGTGCTGGCTTTGGCCTATAAAGCCCTAAATGGCCCTGGCCCAAATTACCTGTCCAAACGCATCTCCCTCTATGTACCATCACAGAGATTAAGATCCTCCGAGGGGGCCCTGCTTTCCGTCCCGCCATTGTCACAGGTGCGATTGGTGGGGATGAGAGACGGGGCCTTCTCGGTGATTGCTCTCCGGCTATGGAACTCCCTTCCTTGTGAGATCAGGTTGTCCCCCTCCCTCCTGTCCTTTAGAAGGATGGTAAAAACTTGGCTGTGGGACCAAGCTTTCGAGACAGGGCAATGAAGCGACAATGGGAAAGATGACAGGGCCGATTGGATTTGATGCGGATGGCTAGGACGGTTTTAAATTGTGCTATTTTAAATGGTGTATTTTAATATTTAGATAAATGTTTTTAATGTTTATGTATTGTATCCAGGCATTGAATGTTCGCCATGTATATGTTGTGCTCCGCTCTGAGTCCCCTTCTGGGTGAGAAGGGCAGAATATAAGTGTTTTAAATAAATAAATAATAATAAATAAATGCAAAAGCATGCCCTAGGCCACATGTAATCCTGCCCTGATCTAGAGGTTCCCTAGTAAGCGATAGCTGTTAGAGAACTGCTAATATATTTTTCCAGTAGAGTATGAACAAATGAATCATCATCACCATAAGGAAAATTTTACTTTAGCAGACTGTTTCCCGTGAAAGCATCCTATGCCATTTACATAATGTGTTGAAGTATTTATGGATTTTTGTTCTCTCTCTTTTCTTCCTTTCCCTTGACCAAATGTTGAATAGAAAGAACGAGAGAAAGGCTCCAATCTGGCATTCATGTTTCGTTTGCCCTTTGCAGCTGGCAGAGTTTTCAGTATCAGCATGTTGGATACCCTGCTGTACCAGGTATTTTGAAAAGCAGTGTTTTTTGGGGGGAGGAGAGGGCATAACTATCTCATGCTCATTATTTTGCCTTTCTCTGTCTACACATGTGAGAGTCACAGTACATGAACAAAAGCTTTTCAAGCCAAAATATTGCCCAACTGAAGTCATGATTGCAAATAACACCATAAAAACAGAAATAGTTATGAAGCTCAAAAAAAAGATATTAATCTTGAGGACTGCCAATATATTTTTCCAGTAGAACACATTTTTGAGAAGGAATGTTGGAATGCAACAATGCTTAACACTGAGGAGTGAAGAATGCAGCACCACGGACAATAGTAATAGGGTTAGATAGTTCAAGGGAACTGAAGTATACTCCCTCTATGTCCACTTATGCAACTCCTCTGTGATATAAACTGAAACTCTTAAAGATGTATCTTCACCTCTTCTCTTTCTCATTAATCATCTCTCAACCTTCCAAGATGTAGCTAGATTAGGTCAGCACTCTGAGCTACTCTCCTGTTTTAGAATGTTCCTACAATAAAGCTGAATTTATTTCTCTAAGCAATTGGGTGTTTGCTCCTCAAATCAAGATCTCTAAACCTCTGCATGCACATGTCACACTCTTTGTCTAATGCTGTTTGGTTCAGGTTCACCAGTTTTGTTTCCTGATTTGCTGATTAGTACTGATTTCTGGTTCACTCAAGACTTCTTCCTGCCTTCCTAACACTGCCCTAAGGAAGAGAACGAAGGAAATGCAGTGCTCAGTTTCATATTATTGTGTAGTATGACTGATGGCTGAATATGGTTAAATATAATTTTAAAAACAATCAAATTTGGAATCTTTCAGCAAGGTATATTGGTTTTTTTTTAAAAAAAAAAGATTACATGAGAATGAACAAAATATAGAGCAGTGATTCTATTTCAAATATATGATTAGGTCTAAAATTCAGCATGAATTTTGTCAGGATTAATTTAGTTATGTATGTGTTTTGAATGTGCTTCTATGTATTGCCAAGATGGATGCTACTGTGAATTAAAAATGCTGTGCAGAATGTTTACACCATGAGGCTGTGATTAAGTGAACTTGAGAAAAGTAAGATAAGGTTTGCTCTTGCTGGGAACAGAAGGGAGTAACCAGTCTCAGCAAGAAGAGATAAGCAGATGTGAAGAGGCTTTCGCTTTGACTAGTTCCTGATTGTAGCTCGCTGTAGTAAGATATGTCTGTTGAATGTGCTTAGTAAACTTAGTTTCTTTTGTAACTCAAAGCCTACAGAGTCCTTATTTTACAACTCAGTGTCTGCTGATCTAGCATTCCTTCCGCTGGGCATCGTCTGAACTCTGACAAATTTTGTTGTCTGTACCTTTTTTAATACCATGCTAAATGTGAGAGAAATAAGGTTGAAAACTGTGAAAGCCATCCACAACATGGCTACCAGCCTCCTCCCAGTAGGCTCAAATCAAGGAAAAGCTTTATGAGAGCTTCCACTCCTCTTGGTGTCCCCCAGCAACAGCAAGGGTATCCCTCTGGGCAGCTAAACCAGGAAATCCCACTGGATGGTCCCCCACGAGGATCTTCCTCCAGGGGCAAACCAAGAATGGAAGTCCCTGAACATCATAAGTAGAGTGGGCAGATCGAAAGACAACCTGGCACTACCTAAAAGAATCCCACACCTTGTGTGACTGTAGAGCAGAACCAACAACTCCACATCTGTATGCTTGTCCACTATGCCCTGCTTCATGTACAGAGGAAGAATTGTTGGAGGCTACAGACAATGCCATTGCTGTTGCCCATTTTTGGCCAAAAGACATTTAGCTGCCTGCGATCCTTCTATTTTTATCAGTTTTATACTAATTTATGCAATGCTTTTAATACGAAATAATTAAATAGCATGGGTTTGGCTTATTTAATAAAAGTTTTTATATATACCACCAGTGTTTAGGGTTGTCTTCTGAATAATATGGGAAACAAAATGGGCTAGAACAGATTTTTAGAGTTTTCTAGTGTTAAATTGTGTCTTAAATTCACAGTTACTAAATCCAATTTTTCACTGATTGTTTTCACATATAAATGTTTTGATTTTGATTTTTGAAAGAAAAATCAATATCCAATTCCTTTGTCCATCCTTTCAACACCAAGACTATTTCCAATCTTCATATCCATGGGAAAGAATGATCTCTGGTGCTCTAAGAGAATATTGCTATCCTTTAATGGTTCACCTCATCTTATCCTTTCTAACTATATTGACTGCTTATGGTTGTTCCAGATATGAGCCTACAAATCTATACCATCAAACCTGCCATCAAACAGCCAGCTCTCTCACTGGAATGGGAAGCATTGCTGTGGCTGAATCAAATAACTGGAAATAAAATCAGGCTCAGAAGAACACAAAGCTAGACACATAATAAAAAAAACCTCAAGACACACACTTATCACAACTTGCTGCAGAGTTAATGAATATCCTGCTGCTGAGAGGTGATTGGGGAGCTATGAGGTTGTGAACAACTCTGCCATGCTGTAATCCTGCTATTTTTCTGCCACTAGCAGTAAAAATATAACACTGAGGATTTTTTGCTGTGTGTTTAATCTTTGAACAGCTGAATTATGTTCTTGGCCTTTCCAAGCCTTGCTAGTTGCCTTTAAAGATAAGTTCTGGATCCGAGGAGATTCATCTGTACCAAAAAATTGCTTATGCTAATTGATATGTTGAAGTACAAGCTGAGTCCTATTTTCAGAGCCCCTCCAACTTGAATCCAAAAGTAACAGTTGGATATTTTATTACATCCTATTTTATGAGTCCGTGTATGACGAAGGATCAAGCTATGCAGTACCTGCTGAAGTTGAAGAAGGGAAAATGCCTTTTTCAAGCACAGCCTGCAAGAGACAAATGCAGCATGTTATAAACCAAATATTTTTCCTCAAAGGAAACTTCTATATAAAAAGAAGACCACTTGCCCGACTGGTGCAGAGCTTTGGGCTTGAGTGCCACCAGTACGCTGATGACACTAAGCTCATTCTGAGGATGGAGGGCTGGCCGGACTCTCTACCCAAAAATTTCCATCAGTGCCTTGAGGCCGTTACTGGATGGTTGTGTGCCAGCAGGTTGTGGGTGAACCCAGCGAAGACGGAGATCCTTTGGCTGGGCCATCTGGGTGGGAGGGAGATCCAGCTGCCTACCCTGGATGGCGAGACACTACGTCCATCACCTTCTGTAAAAAGTCTTGGTGTCTTATTGGACCCGCTGCTCACAATGGAGGCCCAGGTCTCTGCTGTGAGCAGATCTGCGTTTTTCCACCTACGTCAGGCTAGGCGACTGGCTCCCTTCCTATCTAGGAACGACCTGGCTACGGTGATCCAAGCGATGGTCATCTCGAGGCTTGACTACTGTAACGCCCACTACATTGGCCTTCCTTTGTCAGTGATCCGGAAACTGAAGCTGGTGCAAAATGCGGCGGCTCGTCTTCTCGCCGGGGTGCCGGTGAGGTGTCGTATCACCCCAATTCTACAACAGCTGCACTGGCTTCCGGCTGAGTACCGGATTACTTTCAAGGTGCTGGTACTAACCTTTAAGGCCTTATATGGTCTGGGGCCGGCATATCCGAGGGCCCGCTTATCCCCCTACCAACCCCAGAGATTACTTTGGTCCGAGGACCAAAATTTTGCTTGAAGTCCGGATTTATCCGGATTTATCATCTGTCCTCTACTAGGCAGAGAGCCTTCTCGATTGTCGGCAGAACCATCCGAGAGCTACTTGCTTTTTGGAAAGCCTGTAAAACCTTTCTTTTCCGACAAGCTTTTGATGGGTGAATAACTTCGGGACTATGTCTGTTCCTGTTTTTATTGTATTTTAAAGTTGGTTGTATTGTTTTGATCTACTGCTGTAAACCGCTCCGAGCCAAATTGGGAGTGGCGTTATACAAGTCAAATAAATAAATAAATAAATAAACAAATAAATAAATATAGTCATGCTGTGTGAATGGTTACTGAATAATTGTTAGATCTAAATAACTTTTCTTCTCTTTTTAAAATCTTCACAGTCATTTGTTAAGGATTATATGATCTCCATCACAAGACTTCTACTGGGACTAGACACTACCCCAGGATCTGGGTTTCTGTGTTCTGTAAGTGTGAAGCCTTTTTTTTAAAGTCAAACTGTACATCTATTCAATTTGGGATCATTCTGGTTTTTCTTTTTCTTCTTGTCCTTCAATCAATCAATAAATCAATCAATGATTTATTACGGTCTATGAACAGCACAACATAGAATGGGGCACAGGGCCCAAGAAAGGGGGATCGCAGTTCCCAAGTAGGTAAAATATAAAAGCAGATTAAAAGCATGTTATAAAAAGAAAACAGATTAAAAAACAAGTTAAACTTAGTTTAAAGATCAGGTATGGGTCTAAAGGAGGAGATATCAAGCCACTGGGAGGCTTTGGAGGGGGTTGAGAATCTCTTCCCATTTTTTGTCAAGGAAAATTATTTTAACAAAAAGAGTACAAAATCATCACACTTTTAGTAATGCAGAAAGCTGGGGTTTTAAAAAACAAAGGGATACAAGCCTCCAGAAATCTTCCAAGACAACTTACTTACCTAGGTGATCCCTGGTTGTGCGAGTAGGATAATCCTCCAGGGTGGATCCATAGGTGACTATGGAGCCCTATTCTTGATGTGCATCATCTCCCGCAGTGAGGGCATTGGTTTCCAGGTGGAAGGAGGTCCCGGTCGGGGTTGGCTTGATGTGCCTTCCTCTTGGCACGTTTCTCTCTTTCGCCCTCCGTTCGTGCCTCTTCAAATTCTGCAGCACTGCTGGTCACAGCTGACCTCCAGATGGAGCTCTCACGGGGCAGGGCTTCCAGGTTCTCAGTGTCTATGCCAGAGATTTTAAGATTGGCTTTGAGCCCATCTTTAAATCTCTTTTCCTGCCCGCTAACATTCCGTTTCTTGAGTAGAGCAACTGCTTTGGGAGACGGTGGTCAGGCATCCGGACAACGTGGCTGGTCCAGCGGAGTTGATGGCGGAGGACCATCGCTTCAATGCTGGTGGTCTTTGCTTCTTCCAGCATGCTGACGATTGTCCGCCTGTCTTCCCAAGAGATTTGCAGGATTTTCTGGAGGCAGCGCTGATGGATGTTCTGAATGCATTTTATCTTAAGTTAAAGAGAGTCTAATCCAAGATGTAGGATGCCCATTTCTTTATTTAGACAGTAGTCTAATATGTATTTTCCTGTTGGAAGTCATATCCTTAAATACTGGCCTATCTTTAAATAGAGGTTTGGTTTATTGAGTAGCAGTTGGAACATCTATTTTATAGATAGTATGAATAACTGGGGTACTTTATACAATACCCCAAAGGTAAATACAATCTGAAATAACATTATTATTTACTAGCTGCCCCCTGCCACGCATTGCTGTGGCCCACATGGGGGTTCTGTGTGGGAGGTTTGGCCCAATTCTATCGTTGGTAGGGTTCAGAATGCTCTGTGATTGTAGGTGAACTATAAATCCCAGCAACTACAACTCCCAAATGCCAAGATTCTATTTTCCCCAAACTCCACCAGTGTTCACATTTGGGCATATTGAGTATTCTGTAGAGTTTGGTCCAGATCCATCATTGTTTGAGTCCACAGTGCTCTCTGGATGTAGACGAACTACAACTCCAAAACTCAAGGTAGGTCAATACCTGACCAAACCCTTCCAGTATTTTCTGTACGTCATGGGAATTCTGTGTGTCAAGTTTGGTTCAAATTGTTGGTGGAGTTCAAAATGCTCTCTGATTATAGTTGAACTATAAATCCCAGCAACTACAACTCCCAAATGACAAAATCAATTTTTTGAGTGAAGGACATACATTGGGTTGTTAGGTGTCTTGTGTCCAAATTTGTCCAAATTTGGTGTCAATTTGTCCAGTGGTTTTTGAGTTCTGTTAATCCCACAAACGAACATTACATTTTTATTTATATAATTATTATGAACAAAAATAAAACTTGGCCACTCCTGATGCCCACATTATTGTATATTGTATTGTTGCGCTGATTTAACACGCCTCTTTTTGTGAGAAGAATAGCGCTGAGGTTCCAGTTGTCTGGTTCCAGTTGTCTATCCTAGCCCAAACAAATGTCCTCTATGGATGAATATGAGCATAAACTTCTCATGTTCACATCTAGCTTTAATGCTATACCCATACAATATAGATTTGGCTTCTGAAATTATTACATGAGAATAAACAAAATATAGAGCAGTGATTGCATTTCATATATAACATTAGGTCTAAAATTCAGCATGAAGCAAAATGTTCTATATTTTGTTATGGCTTCTACTCTACCTTTCCCTGTGCCAGATGACGCATCATTTCAACTCCCTTTCATTGGAGGTCCAGTTGTCCCTCGCCTCTTTCCAAAACGTGAAGCCATTTTAAATTAGTCAGACATTTGAATTGTAAATTATAATTATGGGACTGTAATGTGCAATTGGTGTAATATTTTAGTCCTTTGTGCTAGTTTTATTATGTTTTTAAATTACATTTTAAGTCTTTTTAACTATTTTAACTATAATGCTAATCTATCAAAAATTAATTCTTTAAATTCTTTTTAATTGTTTGTCATCTAACCTTTTAACTTTACTCATTTTAATTATTTAAACCACCTTGGATGTCACTTTGAAGGAAATGCAGGATACAAATTTACTAAATAAATAAAATAAATTTGAAAATATCCATTCAGTGGCAGCAGAGATGGGAAATCAGCCTAGAATTTTCGTATTATGAATAACAATAAGTTTGGGTTGTTGTAGGTTTTTTTGGGCTATATGGCCATGTTCTAAAGGCATTTTCTCCTGACGTTTCGCCTGCATATATGGCAAGCATCCTCAGAGGTAGTAGTGAGGTCTGTTGGAAACTAGGAAAAGGGGTTTATATACCTGTGGAAGGACCAGGGTGGGACAAAGGACTCTTGTCTGCTGGAGCCAGGTGGGAATGTTTCAACTGACCATCTTGATTAGCATATAATGGCCTGGCAGTGCCTGGAGCAATCTTTTGTTGAGAGGTGATTAGACGTCCTTGTTTGTTCCTCTCTGCTGTTTTGCTGTTGTAATTTTAGAGTTTTTTAATACTGGTAGCAGATTTTGTTCATTTTCATGGTTTCCTCCTTTCTGTTGAAATTGTCCACATGCTTGTGGATTTCAATGGCTTCTCTGTGTAGTCTGACATGGTGGTTGTTGGAGTGGTGCAGCATTTCTGTGTTCTCAAATAATATGCTGTGTCCAGGCTGGTTCATCAGGTGCTCTGCTATGGCTGACTTCTCTGGTTGAAGTAGTCTGCAGTGCCTTTCATGTTCCTTGATTTGTTTGGGCAATGCTGCGTTTGGTGGTCCCTATGTAGACTTGTCCACAGCTGCATGGTATCTGGTAGACTCCTGCAGAGGTGAGAGGATCCCTCTTGTCCTTTGCTGAACGTAGCATTTGTTGGATTTTCTTGGTGGGTCTGTAGATTCCCTATGCTGATGAGGAAACACACAAGGACATCTAATTACCTCTCAGCAAAAGATTGCTCCAGGCACTGCCAGGCAATCAAATGCTAATCAAGGTGTTCAGTTGAAACATTCACACCTAGCTCCAGAAGACAAGTCCTTTGTCCCACCCTGGTCATTCCACAGATATATAAACCCTTTTTCCTAGTTCCAACAGACCTCACTACCTTTGAGGATGCTTTCCATAGATGCAGGCATAATGTCAGGAGAAAATGCCTTTAGAACATGGCCATATAGCCCGAAAAAACCTACAACAACCCAGTGATTCTGGCCATGAAAGCCTTCGACAATACATTGAACAATAAGTTTAATCACTGAGGAACAGAAAGCATCTTGATATGCAAGTATATGATGTAGTTGTTAGGCAACTATTTTCCATACTATTTTCCTCAAAATTATCATAATGGCTGAGTGGGATATGAAGTTACCTTGTCATAACAGTATACTTTAGAGAACGTTGTTTTCCTCCATTGAGAAACCAGAATAAAATGAAATTATATGTTACAGAGTTATATGTTAGGTGCTGTTTTATACATTTACAAATAACTTGTACCAACAGAAAGTGACAAACTTTGTAATGCTTACTTACATTATCTAGGTTTTTTTTTATGTTGCAGCTCTAAAGGGAAATGAAAAAAATCTTCCCTAAACTAAAAGTACATTCTGTTCCCAGAAATTATCATGTTCTTCTATATCTCTGTTCAGGTACTTTCAATTCTTGTGACCATTTCCCTGTCCTTTGTAATCACTGCTTGGTTTTAGGCACTGATTATTTACGAAACCAAAAGTATTTATCATCATTGAGCATGAACAACAATAGTATAAAAGATTTCATGTCTTGCGTGATGTTTGAGAACAATAACTAGTCTTTTGCTAACTGTAATAATTTTTGCAATTTTTCAATTTTAGCATTTTTAAAAATTAGACTGTCTTTATTACTTTTGTTGCTACTTAGATGAAAATTACTGAAGATGATTTGTGGATCAGAACATATGCCAGACTTTATCAGAAGCTTTGTTCTTCTACAGGAGACATTCCTATTGGTATTTATAGAACTGAATCACAGAAGCTTACAACATCAGAGGTTTGGATAGTTTACTCTTCTCATATACATATATATAACAAGTATTGCAGGAGATTAATACATATGATCATTGTAATGTACTGTGATATCCATGTCTTACTTTTGCAATGCTTTATGTCATGAACAAGTCACACTTTGCTGTGGGGTGTCATTTATACCCTATAGAATCCTGTATTTTTCTCTATAGATGTTAAGTATGGGTATTATACGTCTTCAGATCCCTGAAAACCTGCAGTAAGTATAATTCATAGAACCATAGTTGTCTATAAGTCCTGGTGCTATTTGTTATGGGCTTGGAGTTCTCTGGCACATTTTACATCAGCAATTTCTAAACTCTTGTAACATAGATGAATAGTGTGGTTTCAGAAATACGTTTCTTAAAGAACTATTTATGTGAACAGGAAATAAATATTTGTTTACACAGGAAGCAGAACTTCTGCATTTCTGCAACATTTACCACACTTTCTTTCCTTCTTCCCAATCAGACTTCTGCTAGGAGAGGGTAATTCTATCCTGTATTGTGTAGTATTGGATTGACATTTGGTTTTTACCAGGACAGGGGTGCACCTTTATTGCATAGTTGTATGTGAGAATTTCTGCTCAGATGTAGCATTTTTTCAGTTAAGAAGCAGACAAAGGAGAGGATGAGATAGGTTATACTAAGGAGTGATAGTCACTTTCAGATATTCTAAAAGATAAGGTTTGACAAACAAAATGGGATTTATCAAGGAGAAAAAATGTATCTCACTTATCAGAAGTTTGGAAACAGCATTTCTCTCCCCCCCTACAATTACAAAAATTCATTAATAATAATAATAATAACAACAATAATAATAACACTTTATTTGTACCCCGCTATCATTTGCCCAAGGGACTCGGTGCGGCTTACATGAGGCTGAGCCTAAACACAACAATACAAGCAATAATCACAACAATACAAGCAATTAAAATAAAAACATAGACAATAAACATATAACATTATCAATAAGACAACATACAATTAAAACTGTGGGAAGGCCAAATGTAAAATTAAAATTGGAAATAGTGCTGAACATGGATGAGAAGGTGATAGTGGTGTTTGTGGAAAGACATACGAGCAGACCTAAAAATGTAAAGTGCTTTAGAGGGACAAAGTGCTATGGGATCATTATTCTGGGAAGGCACACTGGAACAACCATGTCTTCAAGCTCCTCCTGAAGACTGCCAGGGTTGGGGCCTGCCTGATGTCCTTAGGGAGTGAGTTCCAGAGTCGAGGGGCCACCACCAAAAAGACCCTCTCTCTCATCCCCACCAATCGCACCTGTGATGCAGGTGGGATCGAGAGCAGGGCCTCTCCAGATGAACGAAGAGATCGTGTGGGTTCGTATACAGAGATGCGGTCACGAAGGTAGGCAGGTCCCAAACTGTTCAGGGCTTTGTAAGTAAGAACCTGCACCTTGAATTGGGTCCGGTAAATGAATGGCAGCCAGTGGAGCTCCTTGAACAGGAGGGTTGACCTCTTTTTAAACAATACATTTACTGGTCAGGCTAACTGTAGATACTCTAGAGATGTAATTCTTCACTACATTTCTTCTCAAAGGTCACAATGAATAATTTCAGTTCTTTTTTTCCCACCTCAAGTAAGTCCTCAAAAACCACAAAGTTTTTGAAGGCGATTTCCAATTCAAGATTTCGATGGGGGAAAAAATTGATCACCTTTAGTTGTTTTGCCTGCACAGATATATTTCTGCACAAAAAGCAGCCTCTTCTGTATGAAAAATGTTTCAACACAGAAATATGAATTTCTGCAAATAAAAGTGCTTTATGCTGAAAAGGTTGTTTTCTGTGCAGAACAAATGTCATTGGGGGATTTATTTTGTATAAAATTTGCACATGGTTTGTTTGCATAGAAAACAGTATTTCCTGCACATAAAACAGATATCTGTATTTTTACATTGCGTAGAGGTTATTATTTCTGTACTGAAATATTATTTTCACTCAAAAAAAGCTGTTTGTTCTGTAGAAAATACTGATTTCTACACAAAATAATTAAGTCAAACGGTGAAATTTTTCTTTAGTCAGTTCTTCTTGTCAAAGTTTTTCAACCCTCAAAAAGATATTTTGACAATTTTTCAAAATGTTGTGAAATAATTTCTGATTTCTAAGGGATTCTGGCCATTATAATCCAAAAATAACCTTTCCACTTTCCGTCTGGAACTTTGTACAGAGTCGCCTAATGGCTGAGAAAAGCGGTATGTAAATGAAGTAAATAATAATAATAATAATAATAATAATAATAAATGTGCATATATTGAGTTCACATATATTTATTTATTTATATGGTTAAATAATTTCTCCCCATCCCTCCAGCTGAAAAGGCTGCCTGACAACTTTATGTAAGATCAATAACAGCCAACAGAAACCTTTTTTCTAGGTTTATCCTCTCATGGTAGAAAATGGTAAAAGAGGAAGAAGAATAATGAGAAGATAACATTACAAATTATTATGTTTCAAAAATATTTTAATTGCTAACTTGAACAGGCATAGGGGGATAAGTTGGAACTTATGGAACAACGGATAGTAGGCTATTCCATAATTTTCCTATAAAAACATCTCTTTTTGTTCCTCCTTCAAGCTAGTTATGTTAAGAGGTTTTTTGTGTGTGTGTTGATGCTAAGATCATTTGCTTCTTTCCTCCTTTTTGCTGAATGGAGACCACAATGTTTGCTATTGATCCACTCCAGACATCTTTTTTGGTAGCAATGAGACAAAAATATTTCAAATATATAAAAGATAATAATATTTAAAATATATAAAAGATAATAATATTTTAAATATATACAATGTAAAATAATTAAGATATATCAAAATGCATATTTATCCACTCACCATCTTGTCATATGTTCATTAGTTTTGATTTCATAACCTGTTGAAATGCCATCGGACATTGTTTTCATTTCACTAAGCTATTGTCACATAATGTATTTATTTATTTATTTATTTATTATTTGAACTTATATGCCACCACTCCCCTGGGGCTCGGAGCGGCTTACAAGAATGACTAAAATCTAACAGAATTTAAAAACAATTTAAAACAATTTAAAAACAGCAATATCAAAAATCAAAGGCCTGTCGAAACAGGTATGTCTTACATGCCCTGCAGAAAGCTGATAAGTTCTGCAAGGCACGGACTTCAGGTGGCAGAGTATTCCAGAGTGATGGTGCCACTGCTGTAAAGGCTCTGTGCCTGGTTGCTGTTAGACGCAAGATCTCAACACTGGGAATTTCCAATAGGTCTTGGTCCTCAGAACGGAGGGATCTCTGGGGTTGGTAGGGGGTGAGGTTAGATTTCCTTATCTAACTCTAGGTAGATAAGGAAATGAAGAATGTTTAATAGTATTGAAATATTATTTACTTTTCATACACAAAGAGAGAGAAAAAATGTGAAAATACAGAAAATTAAATCTATGAGACACATTTTAGCATTGTAAAATTGGTTGGAATGCATACTTCATCACACAGTATGCTCTGGGTAATGTCAAGAGATTAGAGCAATGAACCTGAAATGATAAAATGTGCATTTGCAATGCTCTGATAAAAGTTTCAGCTGACTACATTTTACACAAAATTACCGTAACAAACAAACAAATATTATTGCATAAAACATGTATACAAATATACAACAATAGATGTATTGGAAGCCCATGAATGATGCACTACATTTCAACCATGTTTCACATATGTGTAGATTTTTCATACTGAATATACAAAAATGTTCACATTATGGTGTGTGATTGAGGAGGTTCAGTGCATGTAACAGGGCAGGGGAGTTGTATTTCCTTGAAAATAATAATAATAATAATAATAATAATAATAATAATAATAATAAGAAGAAGAATAAGAATAAGAAGAATAACAACAACAACAACAACAACAACATTTTATTTGTACCTCGCTACCATCTCCCCAAGGGACTCAGTACAACAGTACAACAGTACAAGCAATTAAAATAAAAGCATAGACAATAAAATATACAACATTATCAATAAGATAACACACAATTAAAAACAGGTCTTGGGAAGGCCAAATGTAAAGTTAAAATGGAATTAATGCTGGGACATGGACGAAAGGTGATAGTGGCGTTTGTGGAAGAGCATACGAGCAGATCTAAAAAATGTAAAGTGCTTTGGAGGACAAAGTGCTATGGGATCATTATTCCAGGAAGGCACACTGGAACAACCACGTCCTCCTAAAGACTGCCAAGGTTGGGGCCTGTCTGATGACTTTAGGGAGTGAGTTCCAGAGTCGAGGGACCAGCACCGAAAAGGGCCTCTCTCTCGCCCCCACCAACCGCGCCTACAATGCTGGTGGGATTGAGAGCAGGGCCTCCCCGGATGATCGAAGGGATCGTGTGGGTTCATGAATGTGAGTAGAAGTCTCAGTAGGATTGATCACACAAATAAAACGTGATTTACAATTGCACAAAGGTTTCTACTTATCCTCAGGTTTATCTTTGTAGAAGACATTTTTAGTACTTTCACTTCAACATCAGTAAATCTGAGACTGGGCAGCTGGACCCCGACATTGGTGTGTGTGTATCATTACCATCTTCCCTTCAACACACTCACTGCCAGTTGAAAACCTGATATCTAATGTGTGCCAAGAAAGGTTAGAATCCTCCAGGAAGAGCTGTATAGCACGAATCTATATATAAAAAAACAATTAGATTGGTAGTAGATATTAAATATTTCAGCTTTCTTTTAATTTCTAGGGATCTGTAAAATCTTTGTGAACAGAAAAGTAAACATTCCCTAGAATTTTTTTCAAGCCTACATCCTTTTGTTTTTACCTTAAATGTAGCCATAGGCCAAATTCAGCAACAGCTTTGATTTTATTTATAAAGCTACCAACAAACATTTATGATGATAGAATCGTAGAGTTGGAAGAAATCTTATGGGCCATCCAGTCCAACCCCCAGCCAAGAAGCAGGAAAATCACACTCAAAGCACCCTTGACAGGTGGCCAAAGAAGGAGCCTCCACCACACTCCGGGACAGATAGTGCTACTGCTGAACACTGATTCACAGTTAGGAAGTTATTCCTAATGTTCAAGTGGAATCTCCTTTCCCACAATTTGAAGCCATTGATCTGCATCCTAGTCTCCAGGGTAACAGAAAACAAGTCTGCTCCCTGTTCCCTATGACTTCCCCTCACATATTTATACAGGGCCAGCATGACTCCTCTCAGCCTTCCCTTCTGCAGGTTAAACATGCCCAGCTCTTTAAACCATTCCTGATAGGGCTTGTTCTCCAGACCCTTGATAATTTTAGTCACTCTCCTCTGAACACATTCCAGCTTGTCAACATCTCCCTTAAATTGTGGTGCCCAGAATTGGACACAATATTCCAGATGTGGTCTAACCAAGGCAGAATAGAGGGGTAGCATGACTTCCCTGGATGTAGACACTATCCTTCTATTTATGCAGGTCAAAATCCCATTGGCTTTTTAAGCTGCCACATCACATTGTTGATTTTTCTTTTCATAATAGTAAATAGTAAATAAATAGTAAATAGTAAGTGTGTTTTGAGACAATGTTAATTTCTGTTGGAATCATAAAGTATTATTTTTGCAACAATCTTGAACCCTTTAGAGCTAGAATGATCTGGTAGTTACTCCAGCATTTTATTTTTTTGCTGATGGATAATTTTAGAGAATCAAAATAAATGAAATACGAGAGGTATTTTTTAAGTAAGGTCCATTTGAACATAAGTACACAACGAAAGTTTATTTCAAAAAAATAAATTTATTTTCAGAAAGTACACACGTCACTCTATTTTTCGACATAGTTGCCAAGTTTGTTCAAACACTTATCATACCTCTGAACCAATTTTAAAATACCCTCTTCATAAAAATTTGCCGCCTGCTCCGATAACCAAATCATCTGTAATCAAAGAAGGGCGACTGGAGCGGTCCTCATCATGGACGTTGTCACGGCCATCTTTGAATTGTCGTACCCACTTACGCACTTTGCTTTCACTCATAACAGTATCACCGTACACTTCACAAATCCGTTGATGAATTTCTGCAGCAGGCAGGTTCCTTGCTGACAAAAACCGTATCTCTGAGCGAACCTCACATGCGGAGGGTGAGTTGATAGTTTTAAACATTTTTAAAGCACAGAACAGAACCGTACAGGTTAGCTACAGAGCGGAAACTGAGCACAGTTGTTCCCGAGGCATGCGCTCGTTGCGGTATGCGCACGAACTACTAGTGTCTACAACAAAACGGACCATACTTAAAAAATACCCCTTGTAGTAATGAAACCGATTGTACCAATTAAAATAAATATTTATTCATATAAAAACTAGCAGATCCCTTATCAATGAAATCTAATTTTCCATCTTCTTTTTATTCATTTTTTTCTGCTTTTGTGTAAAAACTGTCTTTTACTTCCCTGGGTTGACATCTGTTCTTTTAGATTAGCTGCAAATATATACATCACTGGAAACACGGGATATGCTCAATTATTTATTAGTATCACAAGCAGTTATTTATTTTTCAGAATAAAGCTTAACAACCACATTTCATTTAAGAATATGTTTCTGATGTGCTTATGCAATTTTTAAGTAACAATATTCTTCACTGACAAATAAAGAACAAATTATATTAATGCATTCAAAACAGGCTATAAAGCATAAGATTAATCACTTCTCTTTTTATCTTAATTATAGAATTAAGTGGCCCTACAATTCAGTTTCATATTTGTTATGATTCAATGTAAAGTAAATTTGTGCAAATTCTTTAATATGCAATTATCACCAATTTTATAAACTGTGGCATTGCAGCACGTCAGATACGTAGTCACATATACATTAAATTCTACTGACAATAGGCCTGTGGTTACTTTTACATGTATTCAGACATAGGCTTTAATAATCTACAACTGTCTATGACATCAGTGGTCCCCAAGAACTAAAATATGACCCATGGCCTCATTGTTACTACACCGTTGCAATGAGAGTGAATGGTTTCTCAAAATCCTCTTATAGTGCCAAGGCAACAGGGATGTTGGGAGGGGAATAGCTGACTACCCACGAAAGGCACAGCAAAAAGCCTCCTGACTGTTGCTTCACATCCTCCCCCTGAGGGAAGCTGTTCCATGTGGCACCTGGAAGTGGGGGCTCCTTGATTTCATTGGAGTTATTTGGGGTGCTGATTCAGAAAATTGCATTGGATAGACCACATCAACTCTAATATGGTGTTCTGTGGGAGAGTAGATGAGGACTCCTGGATGGCATATGTTCTGTATCAGAAACTCGAGCTGACGTGGTTTATCCAATGCAATTTTCCAAATCAGTACACCAAATAACAAGTCAAATCTAAAGTTGACCAAAAAGCAATTCATAACCCTTTTAGTACTAATGTTGGAAAGTTGGCCCATAGTCAATTGGCCCCTGGCCAAGTGGTCCCTGGTAAAAAAAAGTTGGGAATAACTGGTCTATGGGAAAAATCAGGAAACACAAGTTTGTCTTTATTTTAAAGGGAGAGGACGTAGCCTTCCTTAATTCTCAAGACAAATGAATTAGGTTATAAACCACAAACCCCAGATAAATGGTATCCAATTTAGAGCATGAGAGCTTAAAACACAATCTTCCCCTCCTCAAAATGTCTGGCCTGATGGTGATACAAGTCCACTACCTTTCAAGCTTAATCTTACTTCACAATTGGTTCCCAGATAATTTTGGTTGTCTTCCCCATCTATCAAGGATGTAGCAAATCACAAAAGACTTGTGGCCTTTTCGGAGCTTTATTTGTCGTGTCAGGGCAACCAGTCATTTATATTACATTTCTAACAGAAAAAAGCAAACAGACAGAATACAAAATTTGTGATTTTGGTAGTTGATTAAATGTCCTTTGACCAGTATCTGGCCACTTGGAGTGCTTCTGGTATTGCTGCAAGAAGGTCCTCCATTGTGCATGTAGCAGGGCTCAGGTTGCATTGCAGCAGGTGGTCAGTGGTTTGCTCCTCTCCACACTCGCATGTCATGGATTCTACTTTGTAGCCCCATTTCTTGAGGTTGGCTCTGTATCTTGTGGTGCCAGAGCGCAGTCTCTTCAGCGCCTTCCAAATTGCCCAGTTTTCTGTGTGTCCAGGAGGCAGTCTCTCATTTGGTATCAGCCATTGGTTGAGATTCTGGGTTTGAGCCTGCCAAGAAGTGACCTTTTCGGAGCTGTAAAGAATCCACCAATGTAAAACTGATTAGTTTTACCTATGGCTAGCCATGAATTCAATGTGAAAATCCTCAGTGTCATTTTTGGATGGGCTTTCCATCATTCCAGGCTGGAAATGGATTCATCACACCATTTAGGGCAAGGTGAAGTCATTGTAAGTCTCCTCCTGTGTTGAAGTGACACAGATTGACCCAGAGTATCTTACACTGGTGGCTCCATTACAATTCTCCTTGTTGCTTGTATTTTAACACAAGGTAGAAAGTAAAAGGAAAATAAATTGGATAAAACAGGGAGAGAAGGGGGAACCATGCACAGTGATAACATTATTGGTGGTCTTACATTGTACCTTTTTATTACATTTGAGTCCCTTCCCCCCAAAAAGGTAGGATAATATAATATAGATTTTCTATATATTTCATCATATATGTCATTCTAAAACAAATTATTACCCATATACTTAAATTCTATGAAATTAATCCGTCTGATCTGTATATAACAATATAAGTTGATCAAGTACAATTTGAGACATGACAGGTTACATGATGATCATTTTATTCACGTTCTTGAATTATTTTAAATTTAAAGTAGGAATAGACATCACACTAAATAAGTGTGTGTTTACTTGTAGAATCCCTAAATCATGATCACTGTCTCTGTATATTTCTTGTTCAGCCACAGTTGTTGAATGGTGTTTTGTTTTTTCTCCTTTTCCCCACTTCCCACTTTGTGTCAGTCTCGAGAAATGGCTTCACAAGTAAGTATTTGTCATATGTATGCCTAATGTTGGCTGAACACAACTCCTTATTCCTGCTACGTGAATAAGAAAAATTGTAAATAAGAATGGGCACTTAATATCCTAGATCATATGTTAACAGTGCAATCTAGTAAAAAGAATGTACACAATTTTTTTGTCATGTCAGGAGCAACTTGAGAAACTGCAAATCGCTTCTGGTGTGAGAGAATTGGCCATCTGCAAGTACGTTGCCCAGGGGACGCCTGGATGATTTGATGTTTTTATCATCCTTGTGGGATGTTTCTCTCATGTCCCTGCATGAGGAGCTGGAGCTGATAGAGGGAGCTCATTCGCCTCTCCCCGGGTTCGAACCTGTGACCTGGCGGTCTTCAGTCCTGCCAGCAGAGGGGTTTAACCCACTGCGCCACCAGGGGCTCCAGTACAAAATGAAACACTGCAATTGTTTCAAGGAATTACTAGTGCTTTGTATACAAATTCACATCTAATTTAACTAAAGATAAATTCAGGCAACCCAAGAACCTTTTCTTTATCTCCTCCTTCTAAAAAGTTATATACTCAACAAATCAATAAGAATTATTTTTCAGGATGGAGTGGGGTGCTTTCTGTGAACTCCAGTACCGAACACAGTTTACTGAATCATAATACTTAAATGTGCTCCTTTAAATGCCTTGATCTTACCATAGTAGAATTATCCCACTTTTGCTATGTGTATTGCTTGAAAGTATTTATTGTGCAAATAAAATAAAATAAAATAAAAATACAAAAGAAAAGGTACAATTTTCCTGCAAAAAGGATCTACCCATAACTATTCCTCTACATAATGATATCCTGAAACACTTTGAGATGTTCAAATAAATATTGGATGAAAATCTCACTTCTGTATTATTCTTCCCAATGAGGTTTCCTGAGATTTTGAAAACTTAATTACCTTAGGAAACAAGGAACACTTATTCCCATTCTTTTTCTACTATTATTAACAAGAAGGGAAGGAAATGATGTGCATTAAGACTGTCCAGTTCCTCCCCAGAAATCGTCACACAGATAGCAATTTTCATGGTAGCGAGTCATTATCCTCATTTTCCATATGAACAAAGATCATGGGTGTATTGGTCATTCTGTCTCCATCTTTCTGTGTGTGTAGTGGGGGTGGAAAGAATATTTATAAATATTCAAAATAGTTTGAAAACATGTTTTCAAAGGTTGAGAAATTCTGACAAGATGAATGCTACTCTGAAAACTGGGCTTAAACTGAGAAAAATATGCATCTGATTATTTTGGGCTAGGAAGCATAATTTTCCGCATGTAAAGTTATATTTTAACACAAAACTACTAATTCCTGGGCAGAAAAACCTGTCTTCTATGTAGAAATTGGGAAGTTGTTCTGCTTACCACTCATGCATGGTTGATTTGCAAGGCAAATGGCATAATCTGCAGAGAAAAGAGTATTTTTTCAGGCAATAATGAATAGTTCTGCATTGAAGTACCCTTTCTCACACATCAAATGTTGTTTTATGCTCAGAAAATGCAGTTTTCTATAGAACAAATCCACAATGACAGCTTTTTTTCTCATGCAAAAAAAAAAAACATTTTCTCCACAGGTATTAATCGTTCTGCACTGAAATATTTTTCATACCGAAAATGCTATTTTCTGTGCATAGCAGCTATGTGCACATTTTATGCAGAAAAGGTCCTGAATATCAAATAGCTATTGAAAACAGTGTAGTTTTAAAATATTTTCTCATAGCAGGAAAAAAATTACTGAAATTACTTGTTACTACCTTCCTGAAGAAACTTAGTGGATTACACCCCTAGTGTATGTGCTTAGTTGCAAACTCCAACTCCATAGCCAGAACTATATGCAACTCTTGGTGATAAAAGGTTTATTGGGTTGTTGTAGGTTTTTTTCTGGGATATATGGCCATGTTCTAGAGGCATTCTCTCCTGACATTTCGCCTGCATCTGTGGCAAACATCCTCAGAGGTTGTGAGGTTTATTCATCCTGTGCACCCTACACATTAAACTTCACCATAATCAGGGCTATGTTCCAATTCTCCCAATCAAAGGTGTTATGGAGTGTACACTTTAGTATGAACAGATAAAATAAAAGCATGTGATTACATTGAAAGCCCCCTCTGCCTGTTTAAGTAATAAAACTGCTTATTTCTATCTCATACTATAACATATATTAACATATAATTGTCATTATGTACAACTATAATCTCTCCTGATGTTGTCAGAGAGTTTTGTGACCTTTATCCATGCATTCTACCACATGTGAAGATCCAGTTCCCACACATAAATTTATGGATCCTGGGCTTGCCTCCTTAACAGCTTCACAACTAGAACAAAATTCATTTGAGCTGTACCATTTAGATAATCTTTCAAATAATATACCGATATAAATCTGATCCCCACCCACTCCAGAATGGATTCAATAACTTGGATTATCTCTTCAATTTAAGTAGTTTTAACTTGTAAGTGCTTCCACTATGATTTATCAAACACTGGTGCTGTAAACATATTTCATAGGAATAGTGAGAAAAAGTGAGATAAAACCATAGCTGTGCAAAGACAAATTAGCAAAAACATAAAAGTATTTGAATATTGTAAATCTGTTTATTGGGTTAGATAGATAAACATGCACACACATTCTGTTGAGATTAACTTCACAATTCAGCAGCAGATCAGTTGCACAACTTCAGCACTTTCCAGTAGCTTCTTCCTGCACAGTATTTTCAGTCAACTGCTCCCACAGCCTGCAGTCACTCTGGAACCTTTTACAGACACTTGAGCACATGCCCGGCCATTGTCAGTTTTACCATTGTCTTTCCCCCAGTCTAGATGATATTACAAACTTACCACAGCATACAGTTATATCTTGTCTTAGCAGACAGGTTCTTTTAATTACATATAGCCTTCGACGAACAACATCACAGCACAAGGAGAAATATACACTGTACATGACTTCCTCATATACAATTTATTTACACATAGCAATCACTGATTGGTTCCCAACTCATTGACTTAATTCAAACCCAGGATTGCATAATTCACAATCACCTGGACTAGGCCAGAACACATTCCCCAAATGAAGTTCTATATACAGTTAATGCATGACTCAGCATTTCCAATAGAAACCTATTAGCAGTGCATGACTCAGCTATATTACATTACAATACATTGTAAAACCTGACACATTCCTTTTAATATTTAGCTTCTACCTTCATATTCTTCGTGCCCCCCCCCCAGCATTTCATTAATTATGCATTTGGTGCAATGTGGTCTGAAGTGTTTCCCTATCACTAAACTCAATGTTATTAATTGTGGCTTACTCTATTTACTCATATATAAGTTTTGAGACATTTTGACAAAAAAAATCAACCCCCAAAACCTTGCCTTTTCTTTCTGAGTGGACCAGGAGCTGGTTAACCTTATCACTCCACTGGCTACACACATCTCATGTTCTCTGCTATTACCTCTGCCTCTCCAACACAAATGTGGTCATTGTTTACCAACATCTAAGGCAGTTGCCCACTACCTAGCCCTTCTCAGTCACCTTCCTTTAACTTCCAGTCTTTGTGCCACCTCTCTGAGACACCTATCTTTGATGGCCTTCCCAGTCCTCTTTCTGATTAAATTAGTTGCCTCAGTGGTTCGCTAAGCTCTGTCAGTTCAATGTATTTTCTACAAGAAAATACATGGTTTTCTTCAATAAAGTTCACTCTAGAGGTCCATGCTCATAAAAATGGTTTGTATTGTATACAAGAACAAAAGAAAAGAAGACAGGCATGGGTGTGGAATTGAGAATTGGAGTGAGTGTTGTGTGTTGAGAAAGAATCAAGGGAAAAGAAGATGATTTCAGAAATAATTTCATTGTTGCAATGGTTTTCTTTTTACAGTCTCAAATTTCTATCAGTGTGGAAGAATGGGAGGACACAAAGGACAATAAAGAACAATTTAACTACCGAAGCAACCATCGCAATTCAACATCCAGTGATCAGTCAGATCATCCTTTGCTACGACGAAAAAGTATGCAGTGGGCTCGACGACTGAGCCGGAAAGTGCCAAGACATTCCGCAAAATCAGCAGAGAAAATAAGTCAGCAGAGAATGAATCTTTATAAAAGATCGGAAAGGCAGGAACTTGCTGAATTGGTGAAAAACAGAATGAAACACCTTGGACTTTCAACAACAGGTTATGGTAAGACAACCTCCATAAATCGGGGTCGGGTGGGAATATGATTTGGGTAGTAAAGCCTTAGGTGAAAGGAAGCAAGAGCTTTCTAATTCCTTCTCACCAAAGTCTCAAAAGTAAATCTAGCAATCATTATACTAGAAAGAGAACCTGTTATGAAATAGCTAGTTAAATAATAGGAATCAGAAGACAAATGTAAATAAAGAGTCCTCACAACTGAGAAACTGCCGAGATATTTAGTAGGTTCAATGATATTTAGTTTCTTCAAAAAATACCTGGGATTATGAATGAATGATGAATTTTCTAGATTTATACATCAGCCCCAATTTGTGAAGTAAAAACTCCAAAAGAATTAGGATCTATGGATACTGGAACAGGGACAATAAAATGGCAAATGAAGTTTAATGGAAATGGAAAGTAGTGTACACCTAAAATTTTCTCCCTAATAGCCATGTCATCATTTTTAATCACCACACCAGTAGAGTTTGTAGGAAACTCTTGTCAGATGTAAATGGAAACTACAAGTCTTCAGATTTTAGACATTCTCTGATCTAGTCTATATGATAAAATCCTGTCTTCTTTTGCCACTGAGTACTGTGAACATTTTCTTGTGCTGATCCATTGCAATCAAATACTTACACCTGATTTATTTTGCATATGGAGCACTGGTATTAATAATCATAGTGGTAACTACAGAACTCTGTTACAGAAAACAATGAAGTTTTCATTTTCCAATATGCTGGTTTTCAGCTGTTCACAAATCGTAATCTGTTTTGTATATTAGCTGAATGTGTTTTGTACAATTTTGTATTTTATTTTATTTAAACAAAGGAAATGGGAAAGAGTGGACATAAAAGGGGTATATATGAGGAAAACTTTGAAGAGAATGTTATATTCCAGGTTGAAGTCAAGGACAAATCTTGGGTCTAAAAATGAAAAAAAAATCCCCATAGGAAAACTGATAGAACATGTTTTTCTTTGTATGGCAAGTTGAAAAATGTCTGCTATATTTAGAACTTGTGTGCAGGTACAGCTGTAACAGGAGCTCCAATTTTGTTTGCTTCGCACTGAATGTTTGTTGTAGTCCTAAGTTTCAGGGACTCTGCAGATAGGTGGCTTCTTTTGGCTGCAATCATAGGGTAAGCCACCTGTCAATTATAGTTAGGTTCCCTGGTCCCGCCCCCTTTTTGGGTTTTGGAGGGAATAGGAGCCAGTTTGGGTTCAGTCCACACAGAGAAGCTTGTCATGCAGGACATAATACCAAGAACTCCTGTAGAAAGCTTCGTCTTCTACAGCTTGGCTGGGGTTATACAGCCCACAGCTTGGCCGGGGAGAAAAGGCTCTACAGCTTGGCTGGGGTTATACAGCCCACAGCTTGGCCGAGGATCATACAACCTTACAGCTCCTTTGCTGAGGGACTTCAGTCAGCCATCAGTGAAACCTGAACTCCTTTTTCCCTGGAAGTCTACAAAGCTCTGCTTGGTAAGGGTCACTCGTGGAAGCCAGAAGCAGTTGGTACCAGGTGTAGGGGCTCCACGCCATCAGAGGCAAAGACAAACTGGCCAGATTAGAAGTTAAGGATTTCCCCATTAGTTACAGTTATGAAGATAGTGCCTGTTCCCTGTGGACAAGATTGAGAGAGAGCCAATAGACTGTTAAGAAAGCCTTAAAGTACCTGTTTGTTTTCATTAATAAAGAACTTTGTTGAGCCTTTAAGCAATCTAAAGACTCTGTTTAAGGAAATCCAAGGGCCTTTAATCTGAGGTAGCCCCGGCGTCCCGTTGGGCACACAGAATTTATGTCCTGTCTACAGTCTTGTGCACAGGCCCAGCGTGCGACAGCACAACTTGTAATACATTTAATTATGGCCTTCCTATATAAGTCACCATTACCTGTAAGATTCGATTTAATACTTATGTATACTTCATGTTTTAAAGTAGTATGGTCAATATGTACAGTAGACATGACTCAAACATAGAGCAGAGTCCCAAAAAATGCTATGCTTACAGCTTTTGCATCTGAAGTTTGTTTATAAAATTGTATGTTTTCCATGGTTTATATCTGTACCTTACTTTCTCTGAATTCTCCCTCATAGTATAGGTGTAGTATGGGGATGTGCCAGTTTCCTGAATGGGATAAAAATTCAAGCTCCCTCAAACTTTCTGCATTGTCAAGACTTTTTTTCTTCTTACTGAAAATTGTTCAGTTTTGACAGCTGATTTTTTTTCATAGCCTCTTGTCAGGTTTAGAGCTTGGAGAGAGGGAAATTGCAGGAGGAAAAAGAAGAATGAGATAATCAACTGTCAAATATCCACAACTTTATCTCCCCAATCTTTCACAGAAATCCTAAATAGATGTTGTGGAAAGATGTTTCAGTTTCCATCCCCAGCCCTTCTCTGCCTACTGGATTGACAACCGAAAAGCCTTTTCAAAGCCCCTAGAGAGGATTTCTAGGAAAGATGGGTGACGAAGTTTTGGACAATCTGACAGGCAGCTGACAATCTAATTTCTGATTTCCTACATCTTTCCTTCCCCCAAGCTTCAATCTTTTATAGGAATCCTCACTGGAGACTGTAAAAAAGACTTTTCAGCTTTCCAAGCTGCTTTGACAGCTAAAAAGTCTTATCTCTTCCGGATTACATAGCTCATAATTTCTGTGAATCTTTGGAACTGGGAGGGAAAAATTGCGGAAAAACAATCCCCAGTACATATAGCTTAAAATGTTCACTTTTCAATGGAAGTTATGCTGTTTTCTAATTGAATGAAGTTGTCATTTGCTTTTTCAGAGCCTGGTCTATCCTGTAGCCTAACAAGCAATAAAAAAATAAGATCTGCTCTTACCTGTTGATCAATTATTTGTCCTTTTCCCCTCTACCCAACTGTATCTTGTTTTTGTCTTATAAAGAAGAATAAAATAAAATAGTAGCAGTATTTCAGCTCTGACTCATTTTGTGTTATCTTATTGTGTGAAACAATTTTTCGACACAGCCTTTTTTCATTTCCTTTATTAATTTTCTCTTTTTTTCCTGTAGATGAAATGAATGATCACCACAATACCCTTTCATACATCCTGATCAATCCTTCTCCAGACACACGACTTGAACTGAATGATGTTGTGTAAGTTGAGACCATAAAATACAACATTCCAAAAACTGAGTGTTTTCACTATCCTGTAGCACAGGGGTCCTCAAACTAAGGCCCGGGGGCCGAATGTGGCCCTTCAAAGTCATTTACCCAGCCCTTGCTTAGGGTCAACCTAAGTCTGTAATGACTTGAAAGCACACAACAACAACAACAACAACAACAATCCTATCTCATCAGCCAAAAGGAGGTCCACACTTCCCATTGAAATACTAATAAGTTTATATTTGTTAAAATTGTTCTTCATTTTAATTATTGTATTGTTTTTATGTGTCTTTTGCACTACAAATAAGATCTGTGCAGTGTGCATAGGAATTCATTCATGCTTTTTTCAAATTATAATCCGGCCCTCCAACAGTTTGAAGGACTGTGACCTGGCCCTCTGTTTTAAAAGTTTGTGGACCCCTGCTGTAGCAGAAGCTGTTAATTTTATAGATCGGGTTGAATATTCTTTTTAAAAATTAAATTCAAAATAAGAAGATTGAAATGATTAAAAGAATTTAACCTCCCCCTCCCCCCCCCATCAAAACTGCTGTGTGTTTTTATGGTATTTGGTGGCCACCACAGTGGCTAGAAACCTTTACTTCTAGTTGTTTTGTATGCATATTGAAAGTGTCTGTTTGGCCATATAACAATTTTCTAATGCCACATTAGAGTAAGAAGCAATGTTTCTTCCGTGTCCTTTAAGTAAAAGAACATAAACATATCCTCCTACTTCCACAAAAATATTTCCCCAAGTTCAGGTGGATTTTCATTTTGATAGCTTTCTTATCTTTTGTTTCTATACAGCACATGTGTCAAACTCGAGGCTTGTGGGTTGAATCCAGCATGCCATATCATTTTATGTAGGCCTCCAGATACTAGACTACAATCCCTGTATTTCTCATCATTAGATATGACTAGAGTTGATGGGTGTGGTACAGTAACATCTGGAAAGCTGCAGTTTGTTCTATTAAATCAGGATAGTGAGGTTTGAGTTAATGCAAAAGATTTGTGGATATGATATCTAACTTTACATTGTCAATTAACCTTTCCTCAGCCTCAGGGCCACAAGTGCTATCAGGTTACAATTCCCATTATCTCCGGTTCACATGGCAGATAATCAAGTGATTGGAGTCATCATTCAATAACATCTGGGAACCTAAATTGGATAGAAATTAAAGAGGACTGATTACTGTATATAAAAAAGAATGTAGTTGGTCCTCTGTATCCATAGATTGTCCATCCATTGATCCCTTTGAAGGTGATGTGCTGATGTGGCACTCGATGAAAATGAGTTTGACACCTCTGCTCTAGTGTGATTCTACGATATTCAAATATATTAGTTTGTATGAAAATGTGACTCTATTTCCTGTGCTGGTCAATGACCAAAATAAATGATGTGATTTGAAATATATTAGTTTGGACAAAATCTCTCTGCTTAAAATTTTATGATTTTTCTATGAATCTATGAATTTTTGTGTCTGCCACAAATGCTGTTGTTGGTTCATAGTAAAATGCATTTTAGTTACTCATTATACAAGGGGCATTTTTAAAGTAAGGTCCGTTTTGTTGTAGACACTAGTAGTTCGCGCGCATACTGCAACGAGTGCATGCGTCGTGTACCGGCATGTCTCGGGAACAACTGTGCTCAGTTTCCACTCTGTAGCTAACCTGTACGGTTCTGTTCTGTGCTTTAAAAATGTTTAAGATTATCAACTCATCCTCCGCATGTGAGGTTCGCTCAGTGATCCGGTTCTTGTCAGCAAGGAACCTGCCTGCTGCAGAAATTCATCGACAGATTTGTGAAGTGTACGGTGATACTGTTATGAGTGAAAGCAAAGTGCGTAAGTGGGTATGATAATTCAAAGATGGCCATGACAACGTCCATGATGAGGACCGCTCCGGTCGCCCTTCTTTGATTACAGACGATTTGGTGGCTTCAGTTGAAGCGAGGATTCGTGAGAACAGGTGCTTCACAATAACAGGTTTCTCAAATTTCCTGACGTGTCGAGATCAGTGCTTTACAACATTGTTTCTGAACACCTAAAGTTTAGGAAACTGTGCTCCCGTTGGGTCCCGAAACTCCTAACAGAGGACCACAAAAACCAAAGATTTGAGTGTGCGATCAAATCACTGTAATCAAAGAAGGGCGACCGGAGCGGTCCTCATCATGGATGTTGTCACGGCCATCTTTGAATTGTTGTACCCACTTACGCATTTTGCTTTCACTCATAACAGTATCACTGTACACTTCACAAATCTGTCAATGAATTTCTGCAGCAGGCAGGTCCTTGCTGACAAAAACCGTATCACTGAGCGAACCTCACATGCGGAGGGTGAGTTGATAGTCTTAAACATTTTTAAAGCACAGAACAGAACCGTACAGGTTAGCTACAGAGCGGAAACTGAGCACAGTTGTTCCCGAGGCATGCCGGTACACGACGCACGCGCTCGTTGCGGTATGCGCGCGAACTACTAGTGTCTACAACAAAACGGACCTTACTTTAAAAATACCCCTCGTATTAGTCTGGACAAAATCTCTCTGCTTGAATTTTTATGATTTTTTTTATGGATCTATAATTTTTTTTGTCTGCCACAAATGCTGTTGTCAGTTTATAGTAAAATGCATTTTAGTTACTCATTATATAAAATTATTGTTCATTGATACGCAGTTTTGTGTTTTTGTTATATCTGATGAATTAAGAAGAACATTGTATATTTTTCCCCCAAAGATACTTGATTCGCCCAGATCCACTGTCATATGTTCCAAACAGTGCAACCAGCCGGAAAAGCAGCTTCTGCAATGCCATTGGACAGGATACAAGGGAAGAAACACAGCTTTGATGCAGCACATAGATAATCTATAAAGACATTTTTTTATACAAATAGCTGTTTTGAAATTTAGTGAAAATAAAATGATGACTTTTTATGAGAACTGGCATAATGGGCATCATGGTCCACTGACTGGGCAACCGACTCACTGGAATTACCAGAATAAATCCAGAAACCTCTGTATGATTTCTGATTACTCTCATCAAGGGGTTAATCAAAATGCAGTGGAATTGAAGAAAGTGTTTCATAGCATTGCTCAACAAAAGGATGATGTTTGTTATTATTTTGTCAAAGAGAAACTAAGCTTTAAGATCTTCTTTTCATCTACTGATTTCAGCCAGACACTGTGGGGCAGTGACTAATTCTTATTCACACTACATAGTTGTTATTGTTATTCCTGTGCCTATGGAATGAAATGTTGCAGGTACAGACAAAGGTTCAAGCAACTCCTCTTTCTCTGAGTGTTTGGTCCTTGCTAAGGCAACAAATGTCACTGATGAATAATGGTAGTCAGATGTATACTTTAACTTGCCCATAAGTCTATTGAGTTATATCTCACACAAATAGCTTCCTCAACAAATACAAAATTCTGTCTATTTGATATCTATCAATTGGTTACTCATGTAGCTTTGCATATTGAAATGTTTAGCACAAATAATGAAAACATAGAGAAAAGGCTGCCAAGTGGATTTCAGTCCGAAATAAATAGCCTAAAGGATTCTGGAGTGAGAATAATTCAATATTTTTTGCTTATTTGGAAGTCAGCACATTTAGCAAAGATTTTTTTTTGCTGAAAATTCATTGAAAGATAGGAGCCAGCAAAACTGGTAGACTGTGAAATATGGAATGGAACGAAGTCAGAATGCATCTATGATGCAATAAACTTGTTGAAACTAAGTGGATGGTGATCTAATGACCTAGTTAGATCACTAGGAGTACCACACACAAAAAAGGAAATAAATATGGTAAGTGTCTTATTATAGGAGTGGGGTGGGGGTATGGCAGCAAATGTAGCTAATTGTATGTCTACATAGTACATAGGTTAAGGTTCATAGGCTTGTAATCTGCCAAGCGAGACTCATGAACTAACACACAGTAGTCTGTGCTTTAACGTTTGGTGATATACTGGACAAATAATTCCCAGAGAAAATGGAGAACACATCATCTGGGACAAAAGCCTTTGAGATCTAAAATACTCCAGGAATTTTGAGTTGCCTACATCAGTGGGGAAACTGTAATGATAGCTCCAGTATTGCTCAGGCCCCATCCTTGAGAACATGTTTGATCTTTAATTCTGCTTAAATGCAAACTCAAATCAGATGGCAGTTATGATGCTGGCTTTGGTGGAATAAGCCAGTGAAGCATTTACTGTTGCTTAATATGTCAAAGCTTTCTTTGTGTGGTCCACCTACATGCCACACCAGTTAAAAGGCCTTAAATCAGTGGTTCTCAACCTGGGGTCCCCAGATGTTTTTGGCCTTCAACTCCCAGAAATCCTAACAGCTGGTAAACTGGCTGGGATTTCTGGGAGTTGTAGGCCAAAAACATCTGGGGACCCCAGGTTGAGAACCACTGCTTAAATAAACCTATGAAGAATTATGATGATAGCATTGGATTGTACAGAAGCATCACACTGCCCTGGTAACAGGAGTCAATGTATTCAAGGTTGTCATCAAAGTGTTTCTAGTGAAATTATATTACTTTGCTAGGTATATTTCTACTAAAGTAGCATGACTGAATGCATAAAGCATTGTTCAGGTAGGGCAGATGGAATAGGTTGGGACAATGCTGACTATTGATTGAATTCCTTCTTAGCATTACATGTACAGCTTATATTATCTATATTATTTCAAAGAACTGCTATTAGTTTGTGTGTACAAATCAAATGATGCCAAAACTGCTCAACAAAACTATCCATGCATGTGATGGTAGCAATGCATACAACAGCATTTTAAATGGTTGTAATATTTGTTGTAAGGATACAACTATTGTTCTCGCCACATGCACTACGGATTTGTTTATTCCGCTATCTTCCATTTGTCAACTATGTGAATGAATAAAAGCCCATTTTTGTAGACTATTTCTCCCACACTGGCAGTGTGACACAGTGGTAACCAATATTTGCACTTCTGTCCACTAGCAAGTATTTGTAGATGCCTGAAACTAGAGGGGGATATTTTGTGTAATTAGCAAATACACATGTATACATTTTCATATATCCATCTTTGTACCATCTCTAATTGTCTTCAAGGATAACATATCCAGTGGGCCTGCTGTATCCACAGTCTTGTTGCGGTTTATCAGTCTATGCGGAAGCTACCCAGTAGTCTTCCCAGACCCAGCCCTCGAGTTGAATCACACAGAGTCAGAGTAAAAGCAAAAACAAAATTTACTCTTGAGTAGTCAGATAAATATGCAGCTTTACAGAATAACCAGCCTTGAAAATAAACTTAGTCTATTGCAGCAAAATAACTTACATAAAAGTCCAATGCATTAAAATCATGCATTCTCTGCTTCTACATTGGTGCAAGGAGTCTTGTAGTAAATTGTTCAGGATCTTCAGCAAGTCCTGTAGTATAGAAGTCCCATCCGGTCTCTTCCTGATCATCTGATCACCTGAATACATCAAGAAAGCTCCTCATGATATACTCCATTCAGGGAGTGGCTCAAGTTTAATTGCTTAATTGTCCAGGTGTTCTTCCTCAACACGCACCCATACAGGCAATGATCCTTGTAAAAACTTAGCATACATATGCACATCCTGTAATAAGTCTTATGTTCCACAGATTCAGCTCACTGAAGATTCAAACAAGATAGCTCCTTTATAAATCTCTATTAATGAAATGGCATAGGGGCAGCAATGGAGGTGGCAGTATAGGGTTTCTAGTCATGAACAAAGATGTGTTAAATAGCAGGAATCCAAGCATAAGACTAATTGCAAATCCTTACCTCCCACTATATCACAAATCCTCATATCTCCCTGAAGCCTTGTTTGTGCTACCAACTAGAACAAGAGAAAAATACCCTGGAGTGTGAGAGTGTAGGCAGCTTAGAATCCTACCTGCACAAATCTGAGCCAGGACACACTCTAAACTAAGACTGTATTCATCTTCTGGACCTTGGGGATAGTATTAGCTTTGAGCCTTCCTTGCACTTCACCAGGAAGGATTGGGCAAAGTGCTGCAGAAAAAGGTGGCGACTGAGGAGGTAGTGGTGGTGACATATCCTTTGTCACACTTCTCACGGCCTCATAGAATCATAGAATCAAAGAGTTGGAAGAGACCTCGTGGGCTATCCAGTCCAACCCCCTGCCAAGAAGCAGGAATATTGCATTCAAATCACCCCTGACAGATGGCCATCCAGCCTCTGTTTAAAAGCTTCCAAAGAAGGAGCCTCCACCACACTTCGGAGCAGAGAGTTCCACTACTGAACGGCTCTCACAGTCAGGAAGTTCTTCCTCATGTTCAGATGGAATCTCCTCTCTTGTAGTTTGAAGCCATTGTTTCACGTCCTAGTCTCCAGGGAAGCAGAAAACAAGCTTGCTCCCTCCTCCCTGTGGCTTCCTCTCACATATTTATACATGGCTATTATATCTCCTCTCAGCCTTCTCTTCTTCAGGCTAAACATGCCCAGCTCCTTAAGCCGCTCCTCATAGGGCTTGTTCTCCAGACCTTCATTTTAGTCGCCCTCCTCTGGACACATTCCAGCTTGTCAATATCTCTCTTGAATTGTGGTGCCCACAATTGGACACAATATTCGAGGTGTGGTCTAACCAAAGCAAAATAGAGGGGTAGCATTACTTCCCTAGATCTAGACACTATACTCCTATTGATGCAGACCAAAATCACATTGGCTTTTTTTTGCCGCCACATCACATTGTTGGCTCATGTTTAACTTGTTGTCCACGAGGACTCCAAGATCTTTTTCACACATACTGTTCTCGAGCCAGGCGTCCTGTGGAGGCAGTCCTAGCTGCCTTGGTTGGAGAACATGCCCCACAAGGGGAATGTATTTAAATCTCCCCCTCCCCAATAGTACTTATGAGTCCCTTATAAGCCACCTTACACCATTCCATCAAATAAAGGACTTACTATAAGGAGGAAGAGACCGTTTCATTTCCTGAGTAAAACACCATGCAATTATCTGACTCAAAATACCACATTCCTCTCTTGTTTAGCATAATCGCTTTACATATTGCAATGTTTATATGTTCCATTTCATGTTTTGCTACGTCTGGCTTCCCCTGCTTCTTACATTTCATTGTTTCTATAATATGTATTTGACTACCTTTCACTTTTGAACATGTCAACATCTGAACATCCTTTTGGCTTGAGTTGAGTGATTGACCCCTTACTTGTCTATATTTGTTCCTCTGTTCTATTTCAGTAGCTTGCTGGCATTATTACTTGTTTCATATTAGATTGTCTCATCATAGGGCTTCCATAGTAAAAGAACTAAAAAAGGGTTTTTTTCATGACAACTTCACAATACTAAGACGTTTTAGCTATGGTGCCACTGCCATTGTCTTTGAAACATCCTCTGTATTGCTTCACTAATATTGCATTAAATAGAGTAGCAAGGAGATAGTTGTTTGTCTACTGTTGTTTCAGCACAGGTTTGCTTCTATCATTGTCAATATGGTAGCAATGAAATGACTGTTTATTCACTACTACTACTGCTCTGTAGCTGTTTCACTTTATTACGGTCAATACAGTAGCAATGAGGAGATTGTTTACCTATTGTTTCCTGTGCTGACTGCTTGGGAATTGTCATGCTTTTCAAAAGTAAACAAATTGCTTTTTTAAAATAGACCATTGCCTTATTATTCTTATTAAAATTGATTAAAGTTTATCAATTATTTCCTTTTTGCCTTTTGCATTTCTTTGAGTTACTCTCAAGAGCAAATTCTTTAGAAATATAAGTGAAGTTTTAAAGAAGCGTATAGAAACTGCAGAGTTTCTGGACAAGAAAAATATTCATGCTAGTTTGCTTACAACTATTGGTCTCATAGAGTATAACACTGTAGTATTTTTTAAGTAAGGCCCGTTGGAACATAAGTACACAACAAAAGTTTATTTCAAAAAAGTAAATTTATTTTCAGAAAGTACATACTTCACTCTATTTTTCGACATAGTTGCCAAGTTTGTTCAAACACTTATCATACCTCTGAACCAATTTTAAAATACCCTCTTCATAAAAACTTGCCGTCTGCTGCAATAACCAAGAGTTCACTGTAATCAAAGAAGGGTAACCGGAGCGGTTCTCATCATGGACATTGTCACGGCCATCTTTGAATTGTCGTACCGACTTACTCACTTTGCTTTCACTCATAACAGTACCACCGTACACTTCACAAATCTCTCGATGAATTTCTGCAGCAGGCAGGTTCCTTGCTGACAAAAACTGTATCACTGAGCGAACCTCACATGCGGCGGGTGAGTTGATAGTCTTAAACATTTTTAAAGCACAGAACAGAACCGTACAGGTTAGCTACAGAGCGGAAACTGAGCACAGTTGTTCCCGAGGCATGCCGGTACACGACGCATGCGCTCGTTGCAGTATGCACACGAACTACTAGTGTTTACAACAAAACTGACCTTACTTAAAAAATACCCCTCGTATATATCACTGCTTCTTTTAAATTGACCCCAAAGCTTTGCAGTGCTTCTTGCCTTTTAAGAGCATGCTTCTCATGTGGCCAAATATCATGTTCCCTCTAGCCTCAAGTTTGTGAGTCATTGCCTCATTGTCAGTGGAGCAGATAGACATAGATAGACATACCCAAAGAAGAGTGGGTAAGGTTTTCATTGTATTATTCTGGCATAGAATCAATTAATTTGATATTATACATTTTGGGGGAAATTCTCCATACGAAGGGTTGTATGTTGAGATTTAAATCTAATTGATTCAGCTAGATCCACTGAGCCAATCAGGACCTAGTAAGTCAAAAATTATATAAATTGCTTCCTAGCTTCATTAGATTTCAACATACCTGGCCTGGAATTCAAGTATTCGGAGGAGAAGAGGCACTAGAAGATCCGAATGTGAAAGAATCTCCTAGGAATATGGAAGGCAGAGCCTGGAACCTCCTATTTGAGAGCGGAAGGAAATCATAGTCTTGATTACATTTTCATGAAATACCAACTGGGGCAAATCCAACTATGAAGGAATAGTCAAATTCACAGGTCATGTCTATACTAGCTCTATACCCTGGAATGGTTTCCCCCATGTTAAGCAAATATAGGGAATGCAGTTCAGAGTGAATGCGGATAGCTAGCAAGCTCCAAAATGAACCTATTTGCTGTCCACAGAAGTGTTGTCTTTGTTATAGTTGTGTGTCTTAGAATAATTTCTGAGTCATGGTGACCCAAAGATGAACTTCAGAGAGGGTTTGCCTTTGCCTTCCTCTGTGGCTGAGGAAATTTTGCCCAAGGTCACTTAGAGGGTTTCCATGACTTATCATGGAGCAAATGAATGTGTAAATTTTATACCAATTTTAGCTTGGCCTAGCAATTGAATTTTGGGCATCAGTGAGAAAGCTGTAAGCAGCAATTTTTGGACAATGCTTCCATGTTTCATCACAGAAGCAGTGAAAATGTTTTGATTTTTGCTCATCCATGTTTTATCTCCTGGCTTAGAAGTATGATGATTAAAAAACAAATAAAAGAGCAAGCTGCTCTTTTAGTAGTATAGTGCAAATTAAAATTATGGCAGATGTTTCGAAATTAAATAGAGGCTTACAACTAGATTCAGTAGGTATTGGCCTAAAAGGCTCTGTAATTCTGAAGAGCTGCATAAATTGAGCATGCATTTTGTAGTCATGCTTTTTGTCATCTTTAACTCACCACATTTTCATTTGTGATCAACACAAGGCCAAAACAATTGGATCACACAGTTTACAGAAAACCCACACACAGAGATAGATATCTACATAAAAACTCCAACCATCACCCAAGTCAAAAAAAAAGAAGCACCATTAAAGCCTTGGCAGACTGTGCAAAAAGAATCTGCGAACCCCACCTCCTCCAAGATGAACTGAACCACCTAAACTGGGCTCTACAGGCGAATGGATACTCCACCTCAGACATCAGAAGAGCTGCAAGACCGAGAACAAGCCACGAGTACTCTCGTGGCTTGTTCTCGGCCTTGCAGCTCTTCTGACGAAGACGAAGATCCACCCAGAGGAAAAGTGTTCTTGCCTTACATCAAGGGAACCACTGACCGCATAGGGAAGCTGATGAGGAAACACAACACACAAACTATCTACAGACCCACCAAGAAAATCCAACAAATGCTTCATTCAGCAAAGGACAAGAGGGATCCTCTCGCTTCTGCAGGAGTCTACCGTATACCATGCAGCTGTGGACAAGTCTACATAGGGACCACCAAATGCAGCTTTGCCCAAACACGAATCAAGGAACATGAAAGGCACTGTAGACTACTTCAACCAGAGAAGTCAGCCAGAGCGCACCTGATGAACCAGCCTGGACACAGCAGATTAGTTGAGAACACAGAAATGCTGGACACCAACAACCACCATGTCAGACTACACAGAGAAGCCATTGAAATACACAAGCATGTGGACAATTTCAACAGAAAGGAAGAAACCATGAAAATGAACAAAATCTGGCTACCAGTATTAAAAAAATCTAAAATTACAACAGCACAACAACAGAGAGGAAACAAACAAGGACATCTAATCACCTCTCAACAAAAGATTGCTCTAGGCACTGTCAGGCCATTATATGCCAATCAAGGTGGTCAGTTCAAACAGTCACGCCTAGCTCCAGCAGACAAAAGTTCTTTGTCCCACCCTGGTGATTCCACAGATATATAAACACCTTTTTCCTAGTTCAAATAGATCTCACTACCTCTGAGGATGCTTGCCATAGATGCAGGCGAAACATCAGGAGAAATGCCTCTAGAACATGGCCATATAGCCCAAAAAATCCTACAACAACCCAGTGATTCCAGCCATGAAAGCCTTCGACAATACAAGGCCAAAAAATAAGTTCCTTGTTTTGTGCAAATAAATATCAAACTAACTACTGAAATATTTTAGTCATTGGATTTCTTTTCTCTGAGATCATGGAACATCATGGAGTTACTTCAGTTATCCCCCCTTCCTGGTTACATTACCTGTTTCATTCATATTATATGCTGAATTCATTATTCAAACTGTAGCTTTGTGCTGTGATATGAAACAATATTGTGTCTGATAACAAAAACAAAAATAGCCATGAATATCTTATTGTTTGGTAGGAGTATTGGTGGGAGGAGGATTTGTTTAATTTATGGTTTAACATTATTTTGGTGCCTTCAAATCAAAAATTATCCTGTGGGATGAACATTTCTCCATATTTTGTAATAAGGTGGTACAATTTTTTTAAAGTGTGTAAATATGTGTATAGCAGGGGAATATCATATAAAAAGTCATGCATTAATAAAATAGGGGAAACGAGTAATAAATAGTCTTTGCAAAAGGGTTCAGAGTTAGCACAACAACATGGAAAATGTATTAGTAGAATCAATGTAAATTAGCTTTACTCTAATTTTGCATATGGACAGTTCATGATCTGTGCCACATTTGCTCCTGATCTTGTTTGTGCAGAAAATATTGAGCTCTTCATTGTATTCTTTGAATTATGTCTATATGATTTCCATATGTGCCATTAGGTGGCATCCATATATACAATCAAGTTTTCAATGAACAAACCATTTGCCTCACAAAATTAAGTCAGTTGCTGTCCTACTAAGAAGAGTAAATTTTATTTTGCAGTGAGCAGTGAGAAGGGTTAGAACTGTTTGTGGGGTAAACCAATGAGGAAGGAAGGTGATGAATATATACATACACATATGTAGTTTGTGGAAGGCAAAAGGAAGAGGGGCCGACCAAGGGCAAGATGGATGGATGGCATCCTTGAAGTGACTGGACTGACCTTGAGGGAGCTGGGGGTGGTAACGGCCGACAGGGAGCTCTGGCGTGGGCTGGTCCATGAGGTCACGAAGAGTCGGAGACAACTGAACGAATGAACAACAACAAATGTAGTTTGTCTCTCTGTTAAATGAGCTTCTCTTGGAACATAAAAAGTTGGTTTCAAAGTATGCTAATGCCTTCCATTTGGGTACTTGTGCAAATTTTTGATCTTTCAGCTTCATCAGAGGCCCGTTCACACTGCGACTACTTTCACCGCAAGATGCTGTCACAGTCTTAGAAAGTTTTAATATATATTTCAGTTTTACCATTGTCATTTTAGCATCTGAACGTTTAATACCATTTTAATTATCTTATTCAATATTGGGTTTTAAACTTTGCACTGACATTGTTTCTTGATACTCAGATGTGTGTGTAACCTGACTTTTGCACATTTATGTATATGTATTTGTACATGTGTGTGTACTCTGACATTTGTACACCCTGTCACTTGTACCTTTTCAATGCTGGTCATTGACCGTAATAAATCTTGTTGTTGCGACTACTTTAACAGCCATGGTTTCATACTAAGGAATTTTACAATTACAGTTTAGGGAGAGGGATTCAGAATTCTCAGCCAGAGAGATCTATTGCTTTACTAAACTGTAAGTGTCGGGATTTCATAGAGTGCTATTAAAATGAAAGTGGCATTGTAGTGCTACAGCTGTGTAATGAAAAAGGGTCTCTGGTTGCCCTTTGTAGTGAAATTGCTACTCTATGTTAAAGTTTTGGTGTATAGCTCTATGTTTACATATGGCAGATAGGGAAGAATAGGCACAGACAGGGTAGCAACAGCAGAGATAGGATCCATTTGCATATGTGAAGCAGATTGGTCATATGCAGATTAGTATAGGCCCAGGATTTGAAAAGGCTGCTAGGCCAAAATGACAGTTGTGGAGAGCAGAGCTGAACATTCCAAAGAGGCAGAGCCAAGGTTCTAAAAGAGGCAGTTAGAGTGAGGGAATTTGAAAATGACAGTTAGGAATCTGTGTGTGAAGAGGAGAGTTGGTTTTTGAGTGCCTGATAGAAATAAGCAGTTATGATGTAGAGAAGCAGTTAGTTAAATAGAGCTTGAGTTTTAAGGAACATAAAGAAGGCTAGTGTTGCATTAGTTAAGAATATAATTCAGCAAAGAGTGTGTAAAGCAAGTAACATGTTTGTGAATGTGAAACATTGATAGTTTATTCAGAAAAGTTAACCAAGTAAATGTTACTGACTGTAAGCCTCAAGATTGRAACAAAACACAAATGTAACCACAAGCGTTGGAGCCAGAAGTTATAAATAAACTGTGTTACTTTATTATACACAAGAGTGTTTCATTGCCTGTGATATAAACTACAAAGGTTTAACAGCACACAGAAAGTCCCAGCCAATATAAAAGAAGAAACTGAATCAGTATAAGGCAGCAAAGAGGTTTATAAAGAGGAAATAGTCTCTCTCCCTCGCCTCACCCTTGTTTAAAAGGGGTTTTGTGGCCAGATGAACCTATGACAGCATTTTGTGGTCCCTGTCCCCAAAATTACAGTGTGCTCAAAGCTTCCAAAAGCTGGAGATCCATATACGTTTGTTGAATTGAGAAGAAAGAAAGTTTCACAGGTCCACATTTGAAAACAGCCATTGGCACTTTAATGGGTATTGGCATGTATGAGGGGGATACATTGTTGATCTTGACATTTGAAATTTTTCAATCTGTGACACCAGGTCAAGTAAACAAAACTCAGACTAATGCGACCAAGCCTGTGCATTTAACAGAATCAGCCACACAATAATACATAAACAGATGGAGCAATTAAAAAGGAAAGAAAAAAACCCAAAAATGAGTAGGGTATGAGAAAGAGGATCATATTTAGAGGTGAATGGAGATGATATGAAAGAACAAGGAAGTGAAAGAATCAGGAAGAATTTTCTTTGAATGCTGCAGTTTTACAGTCAGAGTCCTATTGCATAAATTCCTGCTGGAAAAAAACTATAAAAAGTGAGGCTATTAAAAAAACAACATTTTACTCTGGCATTACATACGGCACAATTGGTCTAATTAGTGAATTTGCTGTCATTGAAAAGTTCTCCTGGTTTTCTCTAATTGGAAGTTTTAGCCACATGAGATTTTCAGAATGAACAATATGTCATCACAGTCTTTGAATTTACTAATACTTACTAAATAGTTGCATCCAAAAAGCCAGACAATCTATTTACTGTTCCAGATTTGAAACATTCAATTGGAATATATCAGAGGTTCTCCTGTGTTCAATTTTAGCTCACAAGCAATGCTCTTCTTTTCTCTAGATTGTGCAGCATGGGCTTAATACAGCTGAGCTTCTGAATACAATACAAACAATATATACTGCTGGTTTTCCAGTATTTGATGGGCATGAATGATTAATTTATTTTTGGTATATGCTAACTGTTGCCTAAATTAGCACATACATCTGTTCCAATTTTTAGGCCTAAACTAGAGCCCAATAGGTTGGAAAGAATTTAAAGGCACACAGAATTTTTTTTTTCATGTTAAGGATGAAAAGAAATAGTTTTTAAAACTTTAAAATGTGAGCAAAACTGAAATGGATATATTTGAAACTGCTGAGGTTTGAGTACTAAACTTTTTTGGGGGTGTGTCAGGAGTGACTTGAGAAACTGCAAGTTGATTCTGGTATGAGAGATTTGGCCGTCTGCAAGGACATTGCCCAGGGGATACCCGGATGTTTTTATGTTTTACCATCCTTGTGGTACATGGGGAGCTGGAGCTGGCAGAGGGAGCTCCACCTGCTCTCCCTAGATTTGAACTGCTGACCTGTCATTCAGCAGTCCTGCCAGCACAAGGGTTTAACCCATTGCACCACTGGGGGCTCCAATGGGTTAAACTCTTAAAATTCTAGAATTGGATTTCTGTGTTATAAGTCATAATAATGCTGAACTTGGTTTGCCATATAACTCTCTTTTTGCTTGATAAGATCCTCTTCTTTAACATCTGCATCATAGGTTAGCACCCCATGATCATCCATGTTGGGAAAATCTGCACTTAGTGAATTTGCATCAATTTCTATTGTAAGGTTGTATATCATTGCAATTCATTATCATGGTTACATCAGTTTTGTACTATGGACTTGGAACATTTAATGCAGTTTGAAGCTAGCTCCAAACTATGGCAGCTAGACAACAAACTCTTATGAAAGCATGCATTAGAAGGTCCTTAATGCATAACAGTGCTCTGTAGTTTGTGTAATCACCATCTTGGCCAGGCTCCAGGATTTCCTATATAATCATATTCACAGCAAAATCACTTTACTTGATACTGGTTCGAAACTAACTTAAGTAGTCAATGCAGATGTGCTCCAGAAGAGGATTTTGGGGTAAATGCCTAATAGGAGGCTATCTTCAGTTTCTAAAGTACTACAATATTTTGATGCTAGCAACAGTTTTATGGTTAACTGTAATCAAATCAAAATGCCTGTAAACAGGCTTCTTATTCTGAGAATACATATCTAACTTTGGCACATGATGACAAGGATTCTACCTTTAACAATAGGATTGTGTGTGATTTTGGTTTTGTTGTTGTTGTTGTTATTATTATTATTATTATTATTATTATTATTATTATTATTTATTTGTACCCCGCTAGCATCTCCCGAAGGACTCGATGCGGCTTACAAAGGCCAAGGCCTCAAAACATAGCATGACAATACACAACCTAAAGCAAATCAAAAACAGTTAAAGCAATATTAAAACAACAAGTAATAAAACAATACACCAAGACACGATAAAATTGGGCCGGGCCAGAGTAATGGGTATAGATTAAAAGTTCTGATGTGACAGGTGATATGAAGGATTATAGGGTAAGTGCAGTGTGCCAGCAATCTTAATTTCTACTAAAGTGCTTCTGGGACTTGTTATTGGAGTTTTCCTATTCTGGAAAGGCACATTGGAACAGCCAGGTCTTCAAGTTCTTCCTAAAGACTGCCAATGTAGGGGCCTGTCTAAGATCTTTGGGGAGGGCGTTCCAGTCGGGGGGCCACCACAGAAAAGGCCCTGTCTCGCGTCCCCACCAGACGCGCCTGCGACATAGGCGGAATGTACCAGATTTGAATATTTTGGAGGATTCAGTTGCCCAATGCATGAAAATGACACTGGTGCAGAGCAGCAAAAGCCTTAGCTGGAAAAAGTCACAGCAGCCAGACCTTTTTGACTAATGGGGGCTAATAATGGGGATCAATGGGGCTGAGCAGAACTCTACCTGAGGTGGAGGTGGGATTTCAATTCCCAGAACCCCTTCTTGTGGTGGCCTTTTTAATGTTATGGCAAAAAACTTTAAAATTTCTGTTTAGTGAAACTTCTGAAACTTGGTAGGCTTGCAGTAGAAGATGTGGCCTATTAGTGAGGTGTGTTCCATGCTGATAGGCCTAAAAATAACAGAGAAATTCATTTCTAAATTATCCCCATTGGTGCCAATGGACCAAATATTTCAAGCATGAAAACAGAAACCTCTCCTGAATTCAGGAAGTCCTCTATAAATTCAACGGGTGGCAGCCGAAGACCATACATCAAAAATAGCATGGGGCTTTCCCTGAATTGCACACCCCTAATTATCGGTATATTAACTTCTAAGTATGTTAGATCTAGAGTTTCCAGTAAACCTGCTTTTGGGAAAGTTGTTTTCCCACTCTAAGACTTTGAATTACCCGTTTGAAATGGTGTGGGCAAGGCATCTCAGAAAGACAGCAGAGCAGAAATTTGGCCGAATAAAATTTATTGATTGCCAGTGTTAACTGAGTTGAAATAGTCAAACCACAGTGCTGGGATGTGTGAGAATGCTGTAATAGAGTGCAGAGGAGCTCATAAACCAACACTGCTCATCTTTTGAATGATACTCATTGATTCGATAGATACTCACAGTGCCTGCCTAATGCCTCTACACATCCAAGCTTGCCTTTGAACAGCCTGTAAGAATGTGAAATATTATTTTCCATCTTGTAATTACACATGGCAGAGTGACCTCTTCAAATAATTTATAGATATGTCTTGAAGGCAAGAGAAATGTTTTATAATGTAAGAAACGTAAGTAATTACTTGTCTTGAGACATCAACATAATGCTATGCAAATATTTAGAAAATCAATATACTTTACGAGGCAGGATATTGCCTTTTTAAATTTAAAAATAGGTGTTTAATAAATAAATAAATAAATAAATAAATAATTTGAGTTGACTATGTCCTTTATAAACAACTAGATTTTGGTTCATAATGCACTGTAGAAACAAGATGGTGTTGAATAAATGATATAATCTATATTTTTTGCTAGATTGAGATCCTATGAAAGCCATTTTAATAAAGCATTAGGCCACAGCCTACAACTTGCATAAGCTTAGTTAAATCACTGCAGTTTACCCAAGAAGCACGTGCACAGTGATATGGCTGAACTTTTTGAGATACTTCTAATTGGGATAAGATCAAAACTTATGAAGCACTAAGCAGTAAAGAAATTATATAGCTTTCTATGGTTTAGGCAGCTAGAATTATATATGGAAGCTATGATTTTCTAAGTGCTGGAAGTAAAAATTGGCAATTTTGTAATATATGTATCCAGTTTCTTTCAAAAGTAAAGTTCCAATGTTTCTTTCTCCCTTACTGAATTTACAAACACACCATAGATGTCGGAACACAGATGCCATAAATGTCCAGAGTTAGTTCCAAAATAGAGTTTATTAAACAAAGGAAAAAGACTCAGAGACATTTAACTAAATGTCTCTGGTCAAAACTCAAAGGTAAAAACCAGTCCTGGTTGAAAAAAGGTTAACCAAAGTTATAATCCGGATTATCTGGAGAAAAGAACTGGATTAAAGCAAAGTACTCCAAAAGTCACACAAAAACAGCACAGCATGCAAATGGCTAACAAAACAGAGAAGCCTCAGGGAAGAAAGCCTAGTCAAGTGAAGTCCAGGGTCATAGTAAGCAGTATCTGAAGTTCCAAGGTCCACAGAAGCAGCGTCGTAGTCAAACCGGTCCAAGGTCAAGGAAGGGGGAAATCCACACTGACGAGAATCCAAGCTAAGTCGAAGCACACATGAACATGAGCAGCAACCTGCAGATCCCAAACCCAACGCCAACATGGAACAGGCAGCGACAAGTCTAGACTGTATCCAATGCACGAGCGTATACCAACACTTTGCCTGCTGCAAAGATTCCCTATTTCAGAGCCTACTTTTATCTTACACATCATCATCAGAAGATGAGCTGACCTCCACCCCATTGTTATCCCTTGCAGCTGTTCTTGATTCCACACGTGAATTCCTACTCCCATCTCTCCAACTTCTCCATCTTCTGTCAAGACTTAGGTCCCCCCAAGACTCAGATGTATTCCCCGATTGCCAGTCCTCATTACCAGAGAACCCTACAAATGTATCACTAGATGTCGGCTCTGCACATACAGCTTGTACCTCTTTTAACTTAGTCCAGTCCAATGTGTCATCTTCGTCCTCATCACTCCCTAACCCATCACCCCCAGAGAATCCCATGAATGATTCCTCATCTGTAGGAGCAGTAAGTATATCCCGGATCCTCTTCCTCTGTTGTTCCTCATACGATTCCTGCTCCTGAGTAACCCTCTTTGTTCCTCTATTCCCATTGTATCTCCTTCCCCTCCTTCACTCATGGACCCTTCATCCCCAGAAAACCCCTCAAATGAGTCCTCATCGGTAGGTGCCATAAGTATATCCAGGATCCTTTCCTCTGTTGTTCCTCATCTGATTCCTGCTCACCAGTACCCCTTTTGCCTCTTCTGGTGCCCATACAACTGCTTGCAATGTTACTTACAGACTCTACTACAACAATAGAACTACTGGGTGATGTTAGATGCTTTCCATCTGGAAGCACCTCAGATCATCTTTTGTGTTCTTTGGATAAGTAGATTATATTTTGGTTTGTTAAAAGTAGTTGTTTATAGACTGTGAGAGTCAAACATTACTCATCCCAAAAAGCTTTCATGAAATATATAAAGTATTTTCTTGTTGAACAGATATTATGAGCGGTTTGAGAGCTTGAACAATGTAGATTATAATCATAGAGGGTTTAGAAGCATTATTTTTCATTATTTTATCCTTGTAAAATGAATGATTATATTCTTTAATGTACTACTTTGGTTTATTTCATTTTTAACATATATAAAGCAACAACAAAAGCAGTTAGAGAAGCTGAATAAAGTAATAGTGTAGTATAGCCAGTTAAAACCTTCCTATATTTTAAATGGACTTTGAGCTTGTAGACAGTCATTTTTGCATATTTATTTTCTGTTTAATAGATCTGTTTGCAGTACATAAACTCAGATTTCATATGCATTTGCTAAATATTTTAGCTGCAATCAAATAGAGTGATCTAAGATTAATTTAATTGTTTCATAACTATACAAGAAAGGGATAGGTGGATTAAGATCATAGTTACTGTGCTTGTGTCAGATATCCACAACTAGACTTAGGATAAGAGCCAAAGTGTTGTACAGATTTGAATATTGGACTACAACTCTGGAGAACATTTGACTACACACTTGGCCATGGAATCCCACTGAGAGACCTGCGTAAGTAAAGATCTCTCCTCTAGAGGAAGGCAAAGATAAACCCATTTAAAACAAATCTTGCCAACAAACCTCTATGTTAGATTTGGTTCAAGGTCACCACAGGTCAGAAAATAAGTTAAGGCATACAACAACAACAACTAGAAGTAATATGAATGTCATTATGTCATTAGCAACATCTAGAAACAAGACTGCTTAAACAGAGTCTAGAGAATTTAAGTATATAAACCTTTGCTTATTTTTTCCTTGCATGTGAAGACAAGCATTTCCAATAGTTTCCACCCACAGAAAATATTTTCCCACAATATTCTCAACATATTTATGCATCCCAAGGTAAATCTATGGAGAAAGACATTTGTTTTCCAACCTCCACTGTTCGTTCTATCCAATGAATTTCCTGCACTGAAAAAGAAATCACATTATTGCTCATAGAACTAATAGTCTATACAACCCCCCGTCCCAAACAAACAGATTCCATATGTAAAAATAGGTGTTTTTTATGCAGAATAATTCCTCTTGGACACTTCAGGATGTTCATTACCAGGATTAAATTCCCCAATTTTCTCTGATCCGTTCCAAACATATATGTTCCTGGATGTTAAGGGAAAAAATATTTTCATCTTGAAAATGAAAAATTACCAAAATACTTTCTATATGGATGAGAGATGCCAGAGCCCAACTAGGTGTGGTCCATATTTTTTTCCCTCAAAATAAGGCTGAGTTTTAAGATTTCAAATCCATCCTCCAGCTGGCAGAAAATTCTAAGTTGGTGGTCCTACTGTTTGGTTTTTAAAAAAAAAAAAAAAAAAAAAACCCAACAACAACAACTTCTTCTCTTGATCTTATATACTTTGGCATGAGTATGGAAGGAGTATTCAGAGGAATGAAAAGAATAGTCAAAGATTTTTTTAAAAAATAGGAAAATGTGCCTCTTGAACATCAAGAAATGCTGACAGGTATAATTCATATACTGGGAGAATGTTTTCAGTTTTGGAGGGACTTACCAAAAAATTCTCACATGGCACTGCACAGGCAACAACAATTTAAATTTTTTACATAAATATTATTTTATGAACAGAAGATGTTGTTTCCTGTGCAGGACATACTATTTTAGAGCTAAACTACAATGGATAAATTTTGTGAAGAACAGGTCCCAAATATGAACTTTTTTGAGAAAACTTTGTTTTAGTGAGAAAAAAAATGCTAAATGTGGTTATTGCTTCCTTTAAGAAGAAAATGACATAGAACTGTATCTCTAGCACATACGGGGATGAGACAAATGAGAAAGGTGGATTTTCCCTTTGGCCCTCTTACCGGTGTAAAGACTGATTGAAGGCATTTTTATTGTTTCTGGGGATGCTGTAGTTTCAAATATACAGGATGAATGGATGGGTTTTTTCTTCCTCCTGCTCCTTCATTCTGCAGCAAGCAAGAAATATCCTAAATAAGCAAATAAAGTCATTTGTGTTCATTTTGAAACTGTATCCCCCTTTGCTCTGAAGTGAGATTTAATACTACAATAGTATCATAAAAGACAGTAGGATTCCTCCAAATGTTTAGAGTTAGGACAAACCTGTGGGGGTTCAAGGCTATACTCCTGTCTCCAAAACATTGTTTTTATTGAACTCTTTAAAAAAAGGCTTAAATGCATTTTCGCATGACCAAAATCTTTGAAGAGATTTGGATATTCATGAAGAAGAGAGCCTTTTATTTTCCAGAAAAAAGAGGCTTTGTGGAATGAGTGCTGCTTGAAGAGGCTTCAGAGAGAGGATTAAATTCTGCTAGACAGTTTTGAAAGAAAAAAACCCTTTTTGAACCACTGCAAAAGAAGGCTCTTGTACTCTGTAGTAGAACAGAATGTAGAAACTGGCCTGATAACAAGACCAGGGTGTGCTATAATTGTACACCCACAACCAAAGGAGTAAGTCATTTTGAATTAGCCATGTAGAACATCAAGCATTTAGCATCAGTACTCAGTTTCCAATATTCAGAGTGTGATTACTGTAACTAAAACGATATAATTTAAGAGGGAGGGAGAAATAGATTTGGAGGAACATTTTTTAAAGAGAAAAAAGTCTTACAAACCCACAGAAGTCTTACAAACCCACAGATAATTAAGGATATTCAGATAGCATCAAATGCTAGCTTTTATTTATTTATTTCGAGTATTTCTACCCCGCAGTTCTCAACCCCCAAAGGGGGACTCAGGGCGGCTTACAAAAGGCACAATTCAATGCAAGCAATATACATAGTAAGATAAATACATAGCAGCAACAATTATAAAACAATTAAAACAATCCAGCTTTACAGTACAACTAATAAAAACCAATCTAGTGATCAACGTTCGCCAAGTTCAAAATCCGTAAGTTCATTCCGCATTGTCATAATCCTATCCAGTTCTAGTCGTCATTGTCCTTTGTCTGTCTGCCAGGTTACCCAAAGACCTGGTCCCATATCCATGTTTTTAGTTTCCTTCTAAAAGAGAGGAGGGATGTCGATGACCTAATTTCCCTGAGAAGCGAATTCCACAGGCGAGGGGCCACCACCGAGAAAGCCCTGCTCCTCGTCCCCACCAACCTTACTTGTGATAGAGGTGGGACCGAGAGCAGGGGCTCCCCAGAAGATCTTAAACTCCAAGGTGGGACGTAGAAGGAGATACGTTCGGACAGGTACACTGGGTCAGAGCCGTATAGGGTTTTGTAGGTCAAAACCAGCACTTTGAATTGTGCTCGGAACTGGATGGGCAGCCAGTGGAGCTGACATAACAGAGTGGTGGTATGTTCCCTATATGACACTCCGGTGAGTAATCTGGCCGCCACCTGTTGGACTAATTGAAGTCTCCGAACAGTCTTCAAAGGCAACTCCATGTAGAGTGGATTGCAGTAATCTATTCGGGATGTAACAAGAGCGTGGACCACTGTGGCTAGATCGGACTTCCCAAGGTATGGGCGCAACTGGCACACAAGTTTTAATTGTGCAAAAGCTCTCCCAGCCACCTCTGAGACCTGGGGTTCCAGGCTCAGTGATGAGTCCAGGATCACTCCCAAGCTGCGAACCTGCATCTTCAGAGGGAGTGTAACCCCATCTAACACAGGCTGTAACCCTATGTCCTGTTCAGCCTTCCGACTGACCAGTAGGACCTCTGTCTTGTCTGGATTCAATTTCAATTTGTTAGCTCTCATCCAGTCCGACACAGCTGTCAAGCACTGGTTTAAGGTTTGGACAGCCTCCTTGGTGACAGGTGGGAAGGAGTGACAGATTTGGACATCATCTGCATAGAGATAACACCTCATTCRGAAACTCCGTATGATCTCTCCCAGCGGCTTCATGTACATGTTAAACAACATCYGGGACAGAATTGAACCCTGTGGGACTCCACACAACAAAGGTTGTGGGGCCGAACAGGTGTCACCCAGTAACACCTTCTGGGACCGTCCCTCAAGAAAGGACCCAAGCCACTGAAAGGCAGTTCCCCCAAGTCCCATATCTGTGAGGTGTCCCAGAAGGATACCATGGTCGACGGTATCGAAGGCCGCTGAGAGGTCCAGCAGAACTGATAGGGACATACTCCCCCTGTCCAGCTCCCGGCGAAGATCATCTACCAAGGCGACCAAGGCTGTCTCGGTTAAGCATAAGGGATTAAGGAGTGGAAAACTGATGGGAGAGGGCATTTAGAATTATTGCACAATGCTGCTATTCCATGCAAACCAGCAATGGGATGTGCACATTGTCATGCTGGTTTCAATATTGGTTTGCCTTCCTTGTGTGATGATAAACTTGTGAGTGGAGTAGCTCTGTGTGTACTCCAGAAAGTCCATAATATTGGAGGAAAAGAAGTCCATTTTCCTCATAGAGATATGCTTATTGAACTTGCCCTCAAGACCCAAATGAGGCATCCTTGCAGAGGGAAAGGTGCTATATGGGTGAAATTTCAAGGAAAAATGAAAGAAGTCAGAATCCTATTTTTGTTTTATGCTGGCGTAAATAGCAGTTGTACTTTTAAGATTTACTTCATAATCAGACTTGCACAAACAAAATTATGCTTCCTGAACAATTGCACAAGTGATTGTATAATTTAAGACAGGGGTCCTCAAACTAAGGCCCGGGGGCCGGATACGGCCCTCCAAGGTCATTTACCCGGCCCTCGCTCAGGGTCAACCTAAGTCTGAAATGACTTGAAAGCACACAACAACAACAACAACAACAACAACAATCCTATCTTATCAGGCAAAAGCAGGCCCACGCATCCCATTGAAATAATAAGAAGTTTATATTTGTTAAAATCGTTCTTCATTTTAACTATTGTACTGTTTTTAAGGGTTTTTTTACACTACAAATAAAATGTGCAATGTGCATAATAATTCATTCATATCTTTTTCAAATTATAATCCTGCCCTCCAACAATTTGAGGGACTGTGACCTGGCCCTCTGTTTAAAAAGTTTGAGGACCTCTGATTTAAGATGATGGGCTTGGGCAATGCCTGAAGTAAGTTGCCAAATCTACAGTGATGTGATCCAGTATAATTAGAACATTACTACACTGATATAGTTTTATGTGACAAACTGAATGAGCATACCACAAAGTGTCATAGTAAACATTAGTAAAAATGATGTTCCAGCTTCAATGCAGTTTTCCTGCTTGATACGCTAAAGTCTCCTCACCAGATGATCACCTTGTTATGGTGAGTGGACTTGTATGTTCCAATYAACCTATTAGTGAAGCCATCAGAAGTCATGTACTCCCAGCAGGGTTACCCATGGTGGCAAGGTTAAGGGGGGGGGGGAGGAAAGAGAGACTAGACAAAGAATCTTCTGAAAAGATTCCATCAACATTGCCTTTGAAAAATCCTGCAAATCTCTTAGGAAGACATGTAGACAAACATCAGCATTCTGGAAGAAGCAAAGATCACCAGCATTGAAATTATTCTCCACTGTCAACTTCGAGGGATGTGTGATCAGTGTCTCCCAAAGCAGTTATTTTATTCCCAACTCAAGAATAGAAAACAACAAAAGAGATTTAAAGACCAGAGTAAAGCTAACCTTACAAAATGTGATAGAAACACAAAGAACTGGGAAGCCTTGGCATTCACGCATTTTAACTGGGGGTCAGCTGTTACCGATGGTGTTATGGATTTTGAAGAGGCACTAATTAGAGGGTGAAAAGAAGAAATGTGTATCAAGCAAACCACTCTCATGACACGTTTCCATCTAGAAATGTATGTCCTCAAAGTGAAAGACCATGTGGGTCCAGAGTAGGACTCCAAAGTCACCTACAGACTCACTGCCAAGGCTCTACCTTTTGAAAGACAATCATACTCTGCCACAAGTGTTCACCTATGATGATGACAATAGTACATATAGATATACAGAGGAGTGTTAATAAATATACAAAGTATTGTCAAAGGCTTTCATGACCGGAATCACTGGGTAGTTGTAGGTTTTTCCGGGCTATATGGCCATGTTCTAGAGGCATTTTCTCCTGATGTTTCGCCTGCATCTATGGCAAGCATCCTCAAAGGTAGTGAGGTCTGTTGGAAGTAGGAAAATGGGTTTATATATCTGTGGAATGACCAGGGTGGGACAAAGGACTTTGTCTGCTTGAGCTAGGTGTGAATGTTTCAACTGACCACCTTGACTAGCATTTAATGGCTTGGAAGTGCCTGGGGGGAATCTTTTGTTGAGAGTGATTTGATGTGCCTGATTGTTTACTCTCTATTGTTTTGCTGTGGTAATTTTTGCGTTTTTTAATACTGGTAGCCAGATTTTGTTCATTTTCATGGATTCTTCCTTTCTGTTGAAATTGTCCACATGCTTGTGGATTTCAATGGCTTCTCTGTGTAGTCTGACATGGTGGTTGTGAGAGTGGTCCAGCATTTCTGTGTTCTCAAATAATATGCTGTGTCCAGGTTGGTTCATCAGGTGCTCTGCTATGGCTGATTTCTCTGGTTGAAGTAGTCTGCAGTGCCTTTCATGTTCCTTGATTCGTGTTTGGGTGCTGCGTTTGGTGGTCCCTATGTAGACTTGTCCACAGCTGCATGGTACGGTAGACTCCTGCAGAGGTGAGAGGATCCCTCTTATCCTTTGCTGAATGTAGCATTTGTTGGATTTTCTTGGTGGGTCTGTAGATAGTTTGTATGTTGTGTTTCCTCATCAGCTTCCCTATGCGGTCAGTGGTTCCCTTGATGTATGGCAAGAACACTTTTCCTCTGGGTGGATCTTTGTCTTTACTCTCGTGGCTTGTTCTTGGTCTTGCAGCTCTTCTGATGTCTGAGGTGGAGTATCGATTGTAGAAAAATCCCAAAATTAAACAAAACAAAATAAGATGTAAGGAGCTATTTCAATTTCAGTAAAGGCATTCACAACTATGGAAAAAACTTCAATTACCCTAAAAATTCCTAAAGATAGCATGCTATACCTAAATGAAGATATTTCATTTAGATACAGCAGGGACTGTGGACTATAAAAAGTTTTAAATAGTCAAGGAAATAAAATGACTTGAACTACTTTGAATGAGGAAGAATATATAACACGAAGATTGTGGAGAGCCATATCTAGTGGTTTAAAAATTCTTTGAGCATTTTCTAGCTTCCTGATCATTTGTTTCTTACACACCTTTCATGGCTACTTTGAAATTAAATAGTAAAACCACAGGATATGGTTCATGAGAATCACAAGAAGGATGGCAAATATTTTGGCCTTCAAAAACAGCTTGGGAAATGGGGGATGAAGTCCAGTTTTCCTTATATTGCTTCAGGAGATGAAGAAAACCCTCAGGAAAAAAACATTTCTATGTACTTTTTCTGTAATTAACTAAAATTCATTCCTGATGCCCGGTATGGCTGTTATTTCTCCAATCAAAAAGATCTTGGAAAGACTTTGGGCCAAAGTATTTGCATTTGAAAAGTTTTCCAACCTGTGCTCTGGGCAGATGCTATGTGATGATTTTCTTTGGAGCTTTTCCAATGGATAGCAGTCCCACAAATGAGAACTGGCTGCCATGTGGTCTTATGGTAATGGTGCATAAATACAGATAGGCTAGTTTCAAATAATGCAATTATTTTTTATTATAATGTGTCACAGCTATTTGATGTGAGATTTGCTCACTTCAAACCATGGCTAGCATGGATATTATTTTGTTGCCTGAGTCAAACGACAGGAGAATACTTCTTGTCAGACAGAAGAACACAATACAGGTTGGTGATCAACAGAAATTTGTAGGTAGGTCTTCAAAATACAATCTTATTCTTTATTTCCAGAGGTTCCGAACATGCAGTATTTTAAAATAATCAGATGCATAGGGATCTTTCCTGTTCATTCAAGAGACACTGAGGGAGAAAAATACTACTGTGAAAAATCTGGTTAAAACCAGCTGACTACAAGATTCTGTACTATACAAAAGCAAATTTTAATGCTTGGTGGGCCCTTAAACTCTTGTCAGAAACTTCACATTTGGGATTGAAATGTGCTTTGATGATATTTATTGAGATTTATGTACTGTGACTAGAATTCATGATCAGAGTTATATGTAATCTAGAGTTATGTTTTTGTAGTCTCTATGTATTCAACAGTGTAAGGAATAGGTAAGGATCATAAAAGTGCACCAACAATGATTGACTAGGCAATGTAGGTCTGTCTTCCTGTTAATTAACATATAGCAATAATCAACAAGGACCTTATCACATGCCCCCTGACCAGTTTTGCCAGCAAGCATGATGAAAAGGAGGGTGTGCTGTGCGACTCCATGTTGAAGAGGAAGCATCCTATGATACTTCCATGCTGGTTGGGCCAGGGTCTCTGCTAGAAGTTGAGGGACATTGTGTGATGGGCTGTGTGCCCATCTGTCCCTCAATTGGCTGGAAAGCATCCTAGGATGCTTAAATTGGCAATTGTGAGGAGGTCCCAAAACTGAAATTTCCTCATCTGGCAAGTGATCTCTGGTGCAACAGTCAGAAGCAGTATTGCTATGGCAATTCCTCCTCACATTTGAGATTGGGTTGTATTAGGTATTTTGGGCTTTATGGCCATGTTCTAGAAGCATTCTCTCCTGATGTTTCACCTGCATCTATAGCAGACATCCTCAGAGGTTGTGAGGACTCAGTGATTCCATCCATGAAAGCCTTCTGAAATACATTGGACGCTTGAGATTGCTTGAAAGAGAAGAAATTGAAATATAAATCTGCTGTGTTCAGATCAACAGGAGAACACATTCTCAATACTCACACAGTTGCTGCTTCCTGGTAAATTTCAATGGTGGTTAGGGGGTTGGAATGGGAGTAGTTATGTAACTAAGTAATGTATGTAGAATTCCTACCCATATAATTAATGATTACTTAAAGGTTTTGAAGATAAATGCTATGTTCCTTTCAACGAGGAGAAGTTTCACAGTGTTTTCAAAGGCAAAAGCTCTATGGGAGGTATGAGGTTATCTCATTGTTTGAGGAACATCTCCCTTACACTTCCTCAAGGCTGCTAAGCTTGGCAAATGATTCAATTAATCATCCAGGAGTTTCCAGGAGTTTCCAGGCTCCAGGAAGTTTCAGAGGTGAGCAGTTGTGTAAGACTGGACCTTTGAATCGCTATGGAAGTTATATTAATTTTCAAAACCTATATAATAGAAGTAATGTTTTAATTCATACTTTAGGGAGGGGGTTGATTTTTTGACAATAGGATCAACTTCCAGTGAGTACCAAATGGATATCCCTACAGTGCTAAATCAGCTACCATGGCATCTGCTGTCTGGTGCAAAATCACAGAGCAGATAAATCATTTGTGCTAAAGCAGTATACATTACAGACCTTCATTGGCAGTTGGTATGCAGCTTCAGAGATTGTGATTATCTGTCCAATTTCTATTGAATAATTGTGTAACACATAGAATGGAAATCTCTTCAAGCCTCTGGGAATGTCTTTGATAATGAGATTTCGTTTCTCCAATCTTATCCTTATCACCAAATCAATAAAATAAAGATTAAAGAAGAATTAAAATTGGATGCATGATATCTGATGTATTGTTTGTAAACCAGGAAAGCAGTTTATTCATACTTCTCCTTTGTATTTCCTTAAAAACAGCACACCCTCTCCAATGATTGTCAATGAAGCATAAAAAAAGAGTTGAATGTAGCACACATGTACTTGGGCCATATGAGTTCATTTTGAGGGTGAACAGACTCCTTGGTGTCCACATGACACACGGGGTCCATTCATCTTAATTCCGCCTTATTCCATGTTAAAAAATATTGCAGGATGCCTTAGAGCTGCAGTGTTTCTCAACCTGTGGGTCCCCAGATGTTTTGGCTTTCAACACCCAGAAATCCTAACAGCTGGTAAAGTGGTTGAGATTTCTGGGAGTTGTAGGCCAAAACACCTGGGGACCCACAGGTTGAGAACCACTGTTAGAGGTTTCTAAAGCTATGGAAACATAGGACATTAAGTCTAGTCATGTCCAACTCTGGGGGGTGTTGCTCATCTCCATTTCTAAGCCGTGTCCGTAGACACCTCCAAGGTCATGTGGTCAGCATGACTGCATAGAGTGCAATTTCTTAAGATTCCAGTATTCCTTGACAGAGAGGGCTAAAGACCTTGTCAAACTACAACTCTTGATTTCATTGCATTGAGCCATGCCAGTTAAAGTATCAAACTGCATTAAGTCTACTGTGTAGTTGCACTCTTGGTATGAATCTCTGTGCAGGCAGGAAACTTATGGGCTGATCTTTGGCCAATCATTGCAGATTGGTTAACCTTTCATAATAATTTTGCTTTGAGGCTAGTGTGGTCTAATTAGTAATTATGTTCCCCTTAAAGGAAGAATAAAACACATTAGTGATTAAAATAGGAGATAAAATGAAATTGAAAAACCCCAGTGATTCATTTTAACAAAGGAAGTGATCTGTCTTATATTTGAAGAGGTTTATTAACAATTATTTCCCAAATATCTATCTATCCATTTTCTCTTACACTGCTTTCCAGTACAGCTAAGGGATGTGCAATGATGGAGATAGGAGGATAGGCAATGCAGCATGTTTAGGACACCTTTCATTTTGGAGATTGACTCACTAACCCATTTGCCCTAAGAAGTGCATACCAAAATGCAACTAAATGTAAGGGGGGAGGGTGGGTAAGCAAGAGCACCACTGTATTGTATTATATATTGAATAAACTATGCAAAATCTATAATGAAAGTGTAGGAAAAATAAAAATAAATTAAAACAATAATGCAACTAAATGTAATTATCAGAGTAATCAAGTCACGCCTTTTTGATAAGTGAAAGCTTTACTATGCTCAGGCCTATTTGGATGCCTTATAATAATAATAATAACACTCTATTTGTACCCCGCTACCATCTCCCCAAGGGACTTGGTGTGGCTTACATGAGGCCGAGCCCAAACACAACAATACAGGCAATAATCACAACAATACAAGCAATTAAAATAAAACATAAATGATAAACATATAACTTTATCAATAAGACAACATACAATTAAAACTGTGGGAAGGCCAAATGTAAAAATTAAAATTGGAATAGTGCTGAGGCATGGACGAAAAGGTGATAGTGGCGTTTGTGGAAGACATACGAGCAGACCTAAAAGTATAAAGTGCTTTAGAGGACAAAGAGCTATGGGATCATTATTCCTGGAAGGCAAACTGGAACAACCATGTCTTCAAGCTCCTTCTGATGACTGCCTGGGTTGGGGCCTGCCTGATATCTTAGGGAGTGAGTTCCAGAGTCGAGGGGCCACCACCGAAAAGGCCCTCTCTCTCGTCCCCACCAATCGCCTGCGATGCTGGTGGGATCGAGAGCAGGGCCTCTCCAGATGAATGAAGAGATCGTGTGGGTTCATATACAGAGATGCGGTCACGCAGGTAGGCGGGTCCCAAACCGTTCAAGGCTTTGAAGGTGAGAACCTGCACCTTGAATTGGGTCCGGTAGATGAATGGCAGCCAGTGGAGCTCCTTGAACAGGAGGGATACCTAATGGTAAGGTATAGACAAGAACTCCCATGCTTAATAGACCTGGCAACAAAGTGTCCAGTATACAGTATATAAGCATCAATGGGACACAAAAGATTCAAATAGAATATTGTTCAATATGCAAAAAACCCTCAACTATTTTAAAGGTACTCCATGATACAAGTGAGTCATAATTTATGTCACTGCCATTTACAACATTTCAAATTTATGACAGTAACCTGTGTGGAGAAGATGGAAGGAAAAGGTTAGGCAAATGTAGCAGGAAGAAGAAAAAGGGGACAAGCAGCAAGGAATGGAAAGAAGGACATTGAGGATGGAAGAGGAATGAGGGCAGAAACTGGAGAGAAACTTTCAGAAGGGGGACAGCTGAAAGTTTGACAGAATAAATCAATAAGCCCAGGAATAGGACACGAATGTAAACATTATAGCACAAGGGATAGAAATTTCTATTCAGAAAATAAGGTTTTTTTTGTGTGAAGAAACTGCATGTGAAATTTGTACTGAATAAATCACCATGGATAGAATTTTTCATGCAGAAAATAGTAGGCCTGGGCAACCACGGAAAAATTTGTTTCTAAAATCGATTCGTTTTTTGGGGGTTTTTGCGTTTCATTTTTTAAAAGAATTCCGAATTTTTCTTTTAAAAAGTTCGATATTTACGAAATTTCGTAAATGTAAAAAAAATCAAAACAATACGAAACAATTACGAATCGATTCGTTAATGGCGGACGCGACCGCGCAATACACTAAAAAACCCTCCAAATGGGACAGGGGGAACTTCTGAAGCTTCCCTCTCCCTCTGTTGTTGACTGTTGGTGTGATATTTATAATTTTTTTTCACTAATTAAACAAACAACAACTATAAAACTTGCCCCAGACATGCGGAAATAATAACGAAACGACTTCAAAACGATAACGAAACGAATACATAACGAATCCGAAGCATTTACGAAACGAATTTAAAGATTCGTTTCGTTTTTAAGTTGCTCCAGAATGGTTCGTTATCGCTTCGTTATTAAAAAAATTAACGAATTTTTAACGAATTACGAATTACGAAACAAAACCGCCCAGCCCTAGAAAATAGTACATTTTTACATTTTTTGCATAAAAATTATGCGTCCTTCAAAAAAATATGCTGTTTTGTGTACAGCCAATTTAGTGCAGAGTACATTTCATCCTGTGTATAGTCTTTGAAAACTTTGCTAAATTACCCATTCCTTTCTCTCAGAAGGAAATGAATAAAGAATTACATCCCTACTGTCAGTTTTCTGACTCTATAGGTAGCAAGTGAAATAGAAAAGGGATTTCTGGGTTTCTACATGGATGTTAACTTTCTTCATAGATGTGATGCTCAGTTGGTGGTTGTTGACAAACTATACATTGGGTAAAGCCTTCAACAATACATTAAACTATACATTTCTTTTCATGGCCAGCCCAAAAATATTTTGCAAGCATCTAAGCTCTTTTGGTATAAAAAGCTGAATCAAAATATCTTTAAAACTTATGCTTTTTTCTAGGAATAAGCCTTATTTAATGTAGGGGATCTGATTCTTATTTAACGTAGGGGATCTGCCTTCCCAGAATAAGGAAACCCTAAGCAACATGTCCCTAATTGCACTTTACTAATGATCTAGGATTGTCTGCTCGCTCCATCTCTCTCCAAACACCTATCCTAGTTATATGTCACCTTGTCATGCCCAGCATTTTTTAAAATTTTAATTATTACATTTGGCCCTGCCATAGGTTTTTAATGCGTCGTGGTGTTATTGTTACTGTTTATTGCTTTGTTTATGAGTTTATTTATTGTCTGTATTGCTGTTGTTGCTGTTTTTACTGATGTATTTGGGCTCGGCCTCTTGTAAGCCGCACCGAGTCCTTCGGGAGATGGTAGCGGGGTATAAATAAAGGATTATTATTATTATTATTATTATTATTATTATTACAGTAAATAAAAATGGAATGTTAGTTTGTGGGATTAACATAACTCAAAAACCACTGGGCAAATTGACACCAAATTTGGACACAGTACACCTATCAGGCCAATGAGTGACCATCACTCATAAAAACACTGAAAAACACAGCAGAAGGGGCTTAAGAAACAAAACAAAAAACAAAAAACCAACAACATTACAACGCATGCGCAAAACCACATATATATACACAAACACACACATATACACACATATATCCATATACAGACACAAAACACATACACAGAAAGGATGAAAGAAGGGAGAGAAGGAGGGATGGAAGGAGAGCAGGAAGGAAGGAAGGAAAGAGAGAAGGAAGGAGGAGAGAAAGAGGAAGGAAGAGGAGAGAGAAGGGAAAGAAGGAGAGAAGGGAGGAGGAGGAGGGAGAGAAAGAGGGAAGGAGAGAAGGAAGGAAAGAAAGAAGGGGAAAGAAGGAAGGAGGGAAGGAGAAAAAGAAGGAAAGAAGGGTAGAGAAGGAAGGAAGGAGAGAAGGAGGGAGAGAATGAAATAAAAAAGTGAAAGAGGCAAGGAAGGAAGGAACGAAAGAGAGAAAGAGGGAGGGAAGGAAGGAAGGAAAGAGACAAGACAGGATGGAACCAAAGAGCAAAGGAAGCGAGAAAAGAAACAGGTAGAGAAGGAAGAAAGAAGAAGGGAAAGAAAAAGAGGGAAGGAAGAAAGGAGAATAAGAGGGAGGGAAGGTTGGCCACAGCAACGTGTGGCGGGTACAGCTAGTTATTATTGTTATTATTCCAGAGTAAGCATGGATCAAATAATGTTGTAATGCACATGGTCCCTTTATTTCCCAACTTCTGTTCCTGATAAAAACCCTAGTTGCTATCCCCCCCCCCCCACCCACCGACACACACACATTTTCTAGTGCACTTTGTTGAAATATGTGCATTACTTTCTTTCAGAATCTGGACTTGCATTAATGACTTGGTATTCTTTTAACACCACTTTTTTGCTTTTAATGATTGAAGCAATTTGAATAACAAATAGTGCTATTAGGCGTGAAGGGAATTAAGTACTTTTGAAATGCCAGTGTACAAAAAATGCATTAATTATATTTAATGGCACTCAGTGATTTAACAACTTTGGAATATATTTATTTTCTTAAATCCCATAGGTTTTTAAAATTTAAGAATCCTCTTTTTCAAAGATTTTTAGTACATACCATCTACTACTAATACTTATTGCAGTGCACCTTTCAAAGAACCATAAAAATGACTATATGCATTTTTAATGTTGTTGAGTGCTGACCTTGTAAACATTTTCTATGTACTTAATGCACAGTTCCTTACTTTCCAAAGATATGCAGTCTGTTCTTGTGGGTTTTTTCGGGCTATAGGGCCATGTTCTAGAGGCATTTCTCCTGACGTTTCGCCTGCATCTATGGCAAGCATCCTCAGAGGTAGTGAGGTCACTAAAAAAAAAACTACAACAATGCAGGCGAAACGTCAGGTGAAATGCCTCTAGAAGATGGCCCTATAGCCCAAAAAAACCCACAAGAACCTAGTGATTCCGGCCATGAAAGCCTTCGACAATACATATGCAGTATCTTTTTTCTTTTGACGTATACAGAGTTCTTAGGCCCTGTGCAATTTCTTTGTCTTCATGATCCTCCCTAGAACTTGATAGTTTACTTCTACTGCAATGATGATCTAGTGTATGGGTTGTTGTAGGATTTTTCGGGCTATATGGCCATGGTCTAGAGACATTTCTCCTGATATTTCGCCTGAATCTATGGCAAGCATTCTCAGAGGTAGTGAGGTCTGTTGGAAATAGGATAAAGGGTTTATATATCCGTGGAATGACCAGGGTGGGACAAAAGACTTTTGTCTGCTGGAGCTAGGTGTGAATGTTTCAACTGACCACCTTGATTAGCATTTGATTGCCTGGCAGTGCCTGGAGCAATCTTTTGTTGAGAGGTGATTAGATGTCCTTGTTTGTTTCCTCTCTGTTGTTGTGCTGATCTAATTTTAGAGTTTTTTTTTAATACTGGTAGCCAGATTTTGTTCATTTTCATGGTTTCCTCCTTTCTGTTGAAATTGTCCACATGCTTGTGGATTTCAATGGCTTCTCTGTGTAGTCTGACATGGTGGTTGTTGGAGTGATCCAGCATTTCTGTGTTCTCAAATAATATGCTGTGTCCAGGTTGGTTCATCAGGTGCTCTGCTATGATCTTGTGCATGTTTTTAAATATTTTGGTTGGTATGCAGTCAGGTATTTATGTCATCATAATTTGACTTACAACCACTTAAATGTGAATTGAAACATTTGGCACCAGTGGTATTTCCATAAAGGATGAGGAGATGTGGGTAATATTTCTGTGAGCCTTGTGCATTTCTATGTACAAACCCACGTGATCTCTTTGATCATCAGGAGAGGGCCTTCTCTCGCTCCTGCCCCCTTTGCAGACGCGAGTGGTGGGGCAAAGGAGAGGGCCTTCTCTGTGGTGGCCCCCTGACACTGGAACTCACTCCCCAAGGATATCAAACAAGTCCCCACATTAGCAGTCTTTAGGAGGAGCCTAAAAATGTGGCTGTTGCAGTGTGCCTTCCCTGAATAAGTAAAGAATGGCCTGCTCTGATTAATCCTCTGCAATTGTCCTCAGAAGCACTTTGCTACCCGTTTAGGTTGGTCTCCCTACATTATCTTTTAAAACCCTCCTGCTTAGATACATCCTACCTCTGTTCATGCCCAGTGTTTATTTTAATTTTTTTTAATTTATTACATCTGGACCAGCCATAAGGTTTTAAATTCTCTGTGTTATTGTTTATATGTAAGTTATATTAATTGTACTGTTTTATTTACTTGCTGTTTTGTTTTTACTGATGTGTTGTTGGGCATGGCCTCATGTAAGCCGCCCCGAGTCACCTTGGGGAGATGGTGGCGGGGTATAAATAAAGTTTTATTATTTACTAGCTGACCCCTGCCACGTGTTGCTGTGGCCCAGTGTGGTGATCTGGAAAATACAGTAATAAAAAGTGTTGGTTTCTAATATATGTAATGTCCTGATGCTTGTGGGTAAACAGTATTTCTTGCTGTTTCTTTGTCAGTGTTGATGTGGAGAGTGTCTGGTTTAGGTTCTTGTAGGTTTTTTCGGGCTATAGGGCCATGTTCTAGAGGCATTTCTCCTGGTTTGCCCACCCTGGAACATGTATCATATCATTGTCCTTCTTTAAGGGTCCCTTTCACATCTATGATACTATATCTCTCACTGTGTGAATCATATCTATCTATCTATCTATCTATCATCTATCTATCTATCTATCTATCTATCTATCTATATCTATGGTTGGATGGCTCTTTGTCAGGAGGATTTTGATTACATTTTCTTGCCCTGGTAAAGGGAGTAAGACTGGATGGCCTTAAGTATTTTCTGTTGGTCATGGGGGTTCTGTGTGGGAAGTTTGCCCCAATTCTGTCGTTCGTGGTGTTCAGAATGCTCTTTGATTGTAGGTGAACTGTGAATCCCAGTGACTACAAATCCCAAATGTCAAGGTCTATTTCCTCCAAACTCCAAAAATTCCATATTTAGGCATATGGAATTTTTGTGTCAAGTTTGGTCCAGATCAATCATTGTTTGAGTCCACAGTGCTCTCTGGATGTAGGTGAACTACAACTCCCAATCTCAAGGTCAATGCCCACCAAACCCTTCCAGTGTGTTCTGTTGGTCATGGAAGTCCTGTATGCCATGTTTGGTTCAATTCCATTATTGGTGGAGTTCAGAATGCTCTTTGATTGTAGGTGAACTATAAATCCCAACAACAACTCTCAAATGTCAAGGTCTATTTCCCTTAAACTCCATCTGTGTTCATATTTGGGCATATGGAATATTCGTGCCAAGTTTGGTCCAGATCCATCATTGTTTGAGTCCACAGTGCTCTCTGGATGTGGGTGAACTATAATTCCCAAACTCAAGGTCAATGTCCACCAAAGCTTTCCAGTTTTTTCTGTTGGTCATGGGAGCCCTGTGTGCTAAGTTTGGCCCAATTCCATCATTGGTGGAGTTCAGAATGCTCTTTGATTGTAGGTAAACTATAAATCCCAGCAACGACAATTCCCAAATGACAAAATCAATTTTTTTTGAGTGGAGGACATAAATTGGACTGTTAGGTGTCTTGTGTCCAAATTTGGTGTCCATATGCCCAAAGTGGTTTTTGAGTTCTGATGGTAGCACGAACTAACATTACATTTTTATTTATATAGATTATTATTAAAATGAGCAGCAGATTTGTTGCCCAGTGGTCCCAAAACACAACATATCCCTAAGCAGTATATTTTCTAATGAGCAAGGTGTCCCAATGCACAGGAGGGTTTATACTCATGTCAGGAATATAGCTCCATCATCATAAACTTATGCATGATAGCATCTAATTCGGGTGCTCACATATTGTATTTTAATTTGTAAATTGCCTCGAGCCTGTTTTCAGCAAAAGGAATGGTATAGATTAAGTTGTTGTTTATTGAATTACTTTCTAATTGTTCTCTAACATTCTAACAGAAATATTTTAATTGCATTTTGTTTAAACTGGTAAACTGGCTGGGTCTAATAATAGGAGGGAAAGTGAGATATTGATTACACGAATAAATAAGAAGCCAAATAATTTACTTCTCATAGTTCAATTGTAAGGTGTTGTACTAATGCATGGTAAATTGTGTTACAAAAACAATATAAAGTAACCAGCTATTTATTTATTATTTATTTATTATTTATTTACAGCTTTTATATTCCGCCCTTCTCACCCCGCAGGGGACTCAGGGCGGATTACAGTGTACACATATATGGCAAACATTCAATGCCAATTTTAACATACAACATATACATACACAGAGGTTATTTAACTTTTTCTGGCCACCAGGGGAGCTGTCGCTTTCATCGTCCATCTGCGACGCTGATGAAGCACTTCCGCATTCCCCACATGCTTCCCCGCTGGAATGCTTTGCTGGAGTCTTTTTTATGGCCTCATAAATCAGTTAATTTAGCCTCCCCACACTTTAGGAGCCCCCGGTGGCGCAGTGGTTTAAAGCACTGAGCTGCTGAGCTTGTTGATCGAAAGGTCGCAGGTTCGATTCCGGGGAGCGGCGTGAGCTTCCGCTGTCAGCCCTAGCTTCTGCCAACCTAGCAGTTCGAAAACATGCAAATGTGAGTAGATCAATAGGTACCTCTCCGGCGGGGAAGGTAACGGCGCTCCATGCAGTCATGCCTGCCACATGACCTTGGAGGTGTCTATGGACAACGCCGGCTCTTCGGCTTAGAAATGGAGATGAGCACCACACCCCAGAGTCAGACATGACTGGACTTAATGTCAGGGGACAACCTTTATCTTTACCTTTACCTTACACTTTAAGGTGGTACCTTATTTTCCTACTTGCAAAGGTTGCAAAGGTCGACAACAGGCTACACACAATTGGTTGGAAACCCGCTCCAATCCGGGCTGGCTTCAAACTCATGATCTTTTGGTCAGAGTGATCTTAATGCAGCTGACAGTCAGCTGCGCCACAATCCCGGTGCGTATTTATAACTAGTTACTGCTGAGGTTGGATTCTTTCTTCCTACCCTGCTTATGAAAGGGTGGTCTTTGAATCAATCTGAATACTCCCCAACAGAGATTTACTTATTTTGTGGTGAATACATTTCTTTTTTTAGTCGACTACTTCAGGAAACCTACTCATAATTTCAGTAACCTAATATTAGTATTTCTTTTATTGTTAAGACTACACTGTGATGTGATTTTGAAAGATGCTACTGGCTGTGTTTGTTCAGAATGCTTAAAGGAAAATGTCTTTGCACACCATATTCCCCTCATTATATTCTATCCTATATATACATATATATGAACTATATAGTCTATTTAATTCAGTTGGGAGACCACAGAGGGATTTTACAGAAGTTTGGAGGCTGTTTCATGATGAAAGATCCCAATCTTGGCTATTTTAAAACACTTTTCTATCTTTTCAGTTGTAAAAAAATAATAATATCCCACATACTGATGTTGCTTCCTCACTCTTCACATTATGCAGTCTCACAATTCCACTAAACCTGGAACTCAAGGAAGCTTAACACATAAAAATACAGTACTGTTAAAAGTAAACATAGGATTGGGTTGCTTTGAGCTTTCTGGGCTGTATGGCCATGTTCCAGAAGCATTCTCTCCTGACGTTTCACCCACATCTATGGCAGGCGTCCTTAGAGGTTGTGAGGTTTGTTGGAAACTAGGCAAGTGGGCTTTATATATCTGTAGAATGTCCAGGATGGGAGAAAGAACTCTTGTCTGTTAGAGGCTGTTATGATTCTTACCTCGTAGGCCGAAGGAGAAGCCTGGAATATCAGTAGGCAGGACTCCATTTTGGGAGTGTCAGCAAAGGAAGCAGACATCTTGGGAGTGTAAAAAGAGAAGAGGGGAGGAGCTGAAGCTCTCTTTTGATTGGTTAGGACAGATGGGAGGAGTTTAGCCCTGAGAGGGAAAAGTGTCAGCTTGAGAGAGAGCAGAGAGATGAGTTTTGGGAACAGAAGAGAGGAGAGGTATTTTTGAGAGCTTAGATTTTTCTGTCAGAGAGCATTTGTAACAGGCAAGGCTGCATTATTTGGCCAGGGAGGTCAAAGTAGTCACCTGGGTGCTTGTGTGGGTTTTTACACAAGTGGATTGCTCTCTGAGGTAGAGTAGATTAGCTTATAGAGGACTCTGCTTAGAGTGTAGCTAATTGCTCTGTAGACAACCTGGTTAGGTTAGCCTGGGGAACTCACTGCTACTGTGTTATCGTAGAGTGAGGAGTTTTACTCATATCTAAGTCAAGTAACCTGTTTGAAGTAACCATCAAGATTATTGTGCCTCAGTAACCATTCAAGCTTCATTAGAGAAGATAGTTGTTTGTTCAATATCTTTAAAATAAACATTTTCTCTAGTTCAGCTTTCAAGGAAGCCTCAGTAGTGATTCATTCCTGTGACAATATTTCCATCTGTTTTAACATCTTTACTCCACAGTCATCTTAAGGAGCTAAGGGAGAGCTGGTGGGCAGGAAGTAGTTTACCTCAGGGGAATCATCTGTAATATCCAAAAGTAAATTAGGTGGTGGCAGCGAATCTACCAAAGTACATACACGTTACCTCATGCACATATAAACGCTTTGTGCCAAGAATCAGATTCCATCATATTGGTGTACATATGTGGGATATATTCTCTGAGTTATAATACCAGGATCTTTTATAGTGGTGTCCAGCAGTGGGATTAGTAACAATGGTCCTTTAGAGAGGCACATGTGAATATTGCAATTGATCACCTTGGTTAGTATTGAAATGGCTTGCAGCTTCAAGGCTTGGCAGCTTCCTGCCTAATTGAGGTGCAATTAAATTTATCAACATAAATTTGAAACACACAAACAAAATATTTGAAAAGAACTTAAAAGGCACTTAAGACAGTACAGTAATTTCTTAAAACCTTTTAAAAGAAATAATTTTCATTTTCTAAAGCCTGTTGTAATAAAAATGTCTTTGCCTGCTGACAGATGGATAACAAAGAGAGAGGGCATTACAGCTTACCTAGAAAGGGAGCATTGCCTCATGCCTGCCACCAACCATGTCAGTGATGGTTATAGGACTGAAAGAATGAACTCTTTTGAGGATTGCATGGTCCATCCAGGATCAAGTACGGAAATATGGTCTGTCAGACTACTACTTCGCACAGGACTTAAGTAATAAGCTCTACTTCTGGTTGCTTATTATATGAAAGCTGGAGACTAGGACGCGAAACAATGGCTTCAAACTACAAGAAAGGAGATTCCATCTGAACATGAGGAAGAACTTCCTGACTGTGAGAGCCGTTCAGCAGTGGAACTCTCTGCCCTGGAGTGTGGTGGAGGCTCCTCCTTTGGAAGCTTTTAAACAGAGGCTGGATGGCCATCTGTCAGGGGTGATTTGAATGCAATATTCCTGCTTCTTGGCAGGGGGTTGGACTGGATAGCCCACGAGGTCTCTTCCAACTCTTTGATTCTATGATTCTATGAGGCCGTGAGAAGTGTGACAAAGGATATGTCACCACCACTACCTCCTCAGTCGCCACCTTTTTCTGCAGCACTTTGCCCAATCCTTCCTGGTGAAGTGCAAGGAAGGCTCAAAGCTAATACTATCCCCAAGGTCCAGAAGATGAATACAGTCTTAGTTTAGAGAGGGATAAAAATAAGCGAAATAGAGTGGCAACAATTATGGGGACAAAGACATTTAAAAAATTTATCAATACGAGTTAAAGAAAATTATTACAAGTTAATATGGAAGTGGTACTTGACACCGGTAAGAATAGCATATATGAATAAAAATAACTCAATAAATTGTTGGAGAGGGTGTCAAGAACCAGGAACATATATACACATGTGGTGGCAATGTAAATATGTAAATAATTTTTGGGAGAAAGTATTTAGAGAAATAGAAACTATAATGAATATAAAATTAGATAAAAGTCCTAGTATAGCATTACTATCACTATATAACGATAAGCAATTGAAAAGGGAGGATAAAGAAGCGATAACAAACCTACTAACTATAGCAAGACTGCTTATAGCAAGGAATTGGAAAAAAGAAATGAATATACAAATAGAGGAGTGGTATAAAGAAGAATGGAAAATAGCAATAAACGATAAATTGACATGTATATTAAAGGTTAAAAAAGGTATATGGAAACAAAGCGATTTTGATGCTGTATGGGGAAGATTTGTGGTAAATGGATTAAAAAATAAGGAAGGAAAATTACCGTCACAAGAAGAAATGAAATTTTGGACAGATGAAATGTAAGAAGGGTGGCTTGAAATGGGTGGAGGGGAGCACTGTGGTGAAAAAAGGGGGGGAAAAATGAGAAAAAGGGGGAGAAATGTCAGAGTAAAATAATAAAATAACATGTTAAAGAGGTTGATGTACAAAATGTAATAGTATGTAATAAAGTGATAAATTAATTAAAAAAAAAAGAATGCAATATTCCTGCTTCTTGGCAGGGGGTTGGACTGGATGGCCCATGAGGTCTCTTCCAACTCTTTGATTCTATGATTCTATGATATCATAAACTTAAGGGAATGTCTACCTGTTAATTATTTATTATGTAATTATTTTTATTTTATATAATCTTTTTAATATTATTTGTTCAGTTCTACTTGTTTTGTCTGATGTGTTGATTGTAATAAATTTATTATTATTAAAAGGTGCACTTAAAATCAGAGATCGACTGAAAAATAGACATATTGGCATCACTGTATATCCCTGTACTCAAGAAAAACACAGTAATTTTCCGGGTTTTTCTTGACCTTTTGTTAATCATGTTGTTCTTTCACTACTTTTTTCCAAATATCTTTAACTATATTACAAGTCCACCATACATGGAAAAATGATCCCTTTGCCTTCTTACATCTCCAGCAAGTCCCTTGTCCTGTTTTCTTTATTTTAGCCAATAATTTTGGAGTTATGTAAGTTCTATAAAACATTTTAAACATATTTTCTCTAATTGAGCTGGCCACTGAAAATTTAAACCCCTTTTTCCACAAATGTTCCCATTCTTCCAAATCAATATTTCTACCTAATTCTTTGTGCCTATTAGGACTATTTAGTATATGTATCAGTGCAGGAGATTAAGAAATTTGTCAATATTACTTTGTTGCTGTGAGACTAATAATAGTCAAAACTTGGAAAGGGGAAAAAGAGTTATCTATTAAAGATTTGAGAGATAAACTAGTAGATTATATCCAAATGGCCAAGCTGACAAATAGCAGCAGAGGAGGAAATAATGAAGAATTTACAAACAAATGGAGGCTGGCACTTGGGTATTTGGGAAAGAAGACAAAGGTAAATTTGAAGATTGCCATAAAGGGGATTCAGTGAAAGAAGATATATGGGTAGTTGTTGGTTTGTTGTGTGATCCTTTTTTGAGGGGCTTCGGAGGTCATGGGGTGGAGTTCATGGGTGGGGGCGATAGAGGGTTAAGAAATGTTAAGGTATAATTAATTGTGCAGCCAAGTCTGATTGTTCATATGTTTAACAAGCACTGAATGTACACCCTTTTATAAATCTTTTGCATATTTTTTCTTTTGTTCATTTGTTTTGTTTCCTATATACACTATAAAACAATTTTAAAAAGAAAGAAAAACACAAAACTTTGTTGTTCCACGCTGGTGTGAACTGTAACACTGCATATACACATTTTAAAATATTGAAACAGCTGATAGGAGCTGTAAACAGATGGAGCCACAGATACACAGGTGGTTAAAAGGAAGCACAAATGGAAAGGAATTCCCATGATAACTACAACCATTCCTTTGTTCTCATGTTTATAAAATAAAACAGAGCTAGGGCAAATATAAAGGCAGCAGAAGGGTGAAGAGAGATGACAAAAATCTGCTTGTGTGCACATTCATATATCTGCACCAGCATTTATCAGGTCCAGTACATCTCGGAGCATCAATAAAAAAATTACAAGAAAACTTCTCACATGCATTTTGCAGATTTCTAAAATCCGCGGCAAACAAAGCTGTCAGGATGCCAGGGGATGATTTACTGGGACTGACAGCTCCACGTTTGGACAAAACCACTTCTTTGTTCTGCATTATAAAGCTGTCTGGATGGGCCCTGTGTGAGAAAAGCTAGTTTCTGGGTCAGGTCTATTGGACAGACTTAGAATAATCCATCCTTTGTCAGAACAGAACGAGAGCTAAATTTCAGTTAGGAAATGTGAGTGATAATAGTGGATGTCACTAGCAAAGTAACTTGACAAGGCAAAAAATGAACAACACTCACAACACTCACTTATATCTGATCTGTTTAGACTTATCGCGACCACTAACCTTTGCAGGGGTGGAGGATCAACTAAGATGATCCGCCCCTGGAGACTGATGGATCCGGAAGGATTCCTGAGGAATCTTGGGGCTCTTCCTGCCATGGAGCCAAGCGATCATGTCGACACCCTGGTTGATCACTATAACAGTGAGATGGCCAGGGTGATAGACTTGATCGCTCTTGTTGCGCAGAGACACACCGTCTCCTTGGTTCACTGGGGAACTGGCTGTGATGAAGCACACGAGAAGGAAGCTAGAGTGCATATGGAGGAAATCTCAGGATGGGCCTTTTTTGAGGCCCAATCCCCACATTTATTTATCCAGGAAACAGATAACAGACTCCCAAGTTCAACTGGTTTCCCTCTTTTTTTGACTGGAATTCTGTACTTTGTTGTTGTTCTTGTACAGTCTCTGGGTGAATTGACATTACCTGCCAAGTATTTAATCTTTTTTATTATTATTATTTGAATACGAGGGCTACGGCCTTGCTTAGGGGCTATACTGTGGCTATACGGGTAGCCAAGAGACCTTCACGACTGCCCGTATAGAGTCTGCATCTAATAGATCTTCGGAGTTGTTCCGGGTCATTGGGGAACTTCTTCACCCCCCTGAGGTGGAGGAGACCTTCGACGATCCGAAAACTCGGTGCTGCAAATTTGCGCAGCACTTTGCAGACAAAGTTGCTCAGATACGTCTTGAGTTGGACTCCAGTTTGATCGCAGTTCCAAGAGAGGTGACCGAGGCATCTGCTTGTCCGGTTTTGTGGGATTCCTTCCATGTCCTAGCATTATTTCCATTTTAATTTTACATTTGGCCCTCCCACTGTTTTTAATTGCATGTTGTCTTATTGATAATGTATATTTTATTGTCTATGTTTTATTTTAATTGCTTGTACTGTTGTTGTTTTGCTTGTATTGTTGTATTCCCGCTCGGCCTCATGTAAGCCGCACCGAGTCCCTTGGGGAGATGGTAGCGGGGTACAAATAAAGTGTTATTATTATTATATATACAAGAGAGAGAGAAAAGAAATACCCCGTGTTTATGATGGATAAATATTTTGGAAGTAAAGCTACTTTTACATATTTTACAAATATCTAAAATATATAAAATTAGCTTTACTCACAAATTTTTTATGCATAATCAAACACAAGGTCTATGGAGGAAAGAGAAAAATGGCCACAGATTAATGCAGGATGAAAGAGAATACTGTAAAATATCTAATTCAGAGGTTCTTGTTAATATGTGCTGTGCATAGTTTCTTAGAATGTAATATGTAAATCAGCAGTTAGCAAAGACTATGCGAAGACTGTCAACTTTAAACAAACAAATATAGGGCATCAGACTTTCCATTAGATATTTGTGTCTTTGGAAACGCAGTAAAAGGTGGTTGTGAAAATGAAAGAAAGCAATAGCATTTAATATGCATGTTCTACTTGAGTTGAGGTGGATCTTTACTCTAAGAGAGATTTAACTAGACACTCAACTAAATCGTAATTGTTCAAATGCATAAAAATCAAAACTGACAATTATCGAGAACAAATAACAGAAGATGTATGTTTTGAGCTTATGTTGGCATTGGTACTATATTGGAGTCCGGATGGGCAGGAATAGGTCACATGAAAGACTTCCAACTCCCATCAGATGGGGCTGAACTGCCTCAAAGATGGTGTACAGAGAAGGTGTAGAGTATATTGGCTGTCAAAATTGATATTTGGAGCAAAACTAGTAAGAGAAAATGGAAAGCATTGGTTATTTAGCTGGATGTTTATGGAATTCTTTTGTGATGGTTCCATCTAGCGGTCAAAGTGAATATAATTGCCAAACTAAAAAAGCTTTTGAACTAGATGTATTTCCTCCGTAATGTCTGCCTGATTTCCTCCTTAATGTCTGCCTTTCAGTCTGCCCGATTTTAGCAGATAACTAACACAGAATTGACAAACATTTCATGAAGATCATGGAAATCTTCTAATATGTAGGATATATAACAAATGAACATATTAAAAACCTATAGATAGATATTTTGTAATGTAGACATTTTCAATGCACTTGTAAATATTATATTCTGCCCTGACTTTGATGCTGTCTTCATAATTATATAAGCAGTGCAGACATTTCATGTTAGTCAAGAATCCAAAATTAAGTTTTGTTTTTAAAAAAGAAAGGTGAAATACAGAAATTGAGCTGGGCAGGAATGTTTTAACATAATCTTCATGAACCAGTAGACACAAAAGAATCCCTCTTCCTTTTGCTTCATTATGCAACTGCTTTCAATATTCATGAACACACTGTATTTGCACCAATGTAAGGAGTCAAAATACCATTGAAATCTTGGCCAAAAGCTGAATTTAGTATAAAATCTGTAACAGCGCCTGTATTATGCATGTCCTGTGGAGAGAGAGAAAAAAATATTACTGCTGGCATCTTAGTTTAACACAGGCAATGGATAGTTTGGAGGGGGTAGAAGCTTAGCTGTGAACTATGCTGCCCAAGAATGGGGAATGGACAGGTCAATTTAGGAATGTTCGAGGGACTTCCAGCAGTGCCTTCAAGCATCCTCTGCTCAATATGTTTGTTTCATTTTTGCTAATAGAAGTGACAGACATGCCTATTCTCCTTATCAATGCAAAGGACTGAATTACTTTATTTGTCTTCACCAAGCTATGTGATGTGGAGCAAGTTAAGATTTTATTTACAAGGGAGATGTTCATAAGAATCCCACCATCTGTTTATATAATGAGTAGAGGAGGAAATTGGAACTTTGCCCCTTTGTCTGCAAGGAATTAGAGTTGCCAGGTTAAATATATGTTGAAGATTCCAGTCGTTTTAATCCTGACAAGATTGTTCTGGTACAGCTGTACCAGGAGCTCCAATTTTGTTTGCTTTACATTAAATGTTTGTTTGCAGTCCTAGGTTTCAGGGACTCTGCAGATAGGTGGCTTCTTTTGGTTGCAGTTATAGGGCAAGCCACCTGTCCATCATAATTAAGTTTTGGTCCCACCCCTTGCTCAGGGCAATTGGGAAGGGAGGGAGCCATTTTTTAGTTAGTCTCAGCAAAGGTTAGCCAATGTACAGTACGTGTGTAAACGTCCCCTGTGCAAAAGCTTCAACCTTTAAGAAATTTCAAGGGTTACAGAAATTCCAACAGAAACAGAAGGAAAAGAGTCTCCAAAGACTTTCCAGGGATCAAAGAACTCCAGCTGAAGAGACTACAGGCCTTGCTGGTAGGTCCACTCGGTGCTTTGAGATGCAGTTCAACCCGGTAGTGGTGCCCACATCAGTTAGGTTTAAGTTTCAGTCAGCCTGGGAGAAGTTAAAAAGGGGATTTTCCTTTAAAGAAGAAGTTATTGAAGACAGTTGCCTGTCCTTCGTGGGCAAGATTAGGAATTCACCAGTTGCCTAAAAGCTTGGAATTTTGCTTAACTTTACTGAAGACAAGAGAAGTTTCTGTTTGATTGTTCATTAATAAAAGACTTTGTTGTACTTCTCAAGCATCTAAAGACTGTTTGTGGTGGAAACCTCTGAGAACTTCTCTTTAGGCCCCCTGGCTTCCCGTTGGGCAAAGGTTGCACATCCTGTTTTAAAGACAACTATTTACAGGCCCAGCGCGCGACAGAACAAAGACCATGGAGCAGGGCAAGGTACCATATAGAGCTCCATCAAGTGAAATGAAGGTCTCTGGAAGCTTGAATTCAGCTTCCAAAGCCAAACTTTCACCTGAAGTCCATCTGCTTCCATGGTCTCTCTGGCAGCAGTGGAAGGAGAAGTATGCAGGAGCATCCAGTGATGTCCTTTTCATTGGATGCCTCATTGATTCTGGAAAAGAAAAAAATACAATTGTCCTGCTAAAGTGATTTTACTTGAAATGATGAGGGAACAACAAAGATACAGAATATGGCAGATGACCCTCCCACACTTTCTTTAAATAAATCAATTTATCCACTATTCTAGTTAGAGAACTAGGTGTTATTATTTTCTCCATCTGCAGTTTGCACAAGTTTAAATTTATGTATATTTGCTAATTAGTCGCCTTCACAATAATATGTTATTCAGAGCCAGTGCTATCCAAATTAGCATAAATGCAATTACCAGTCTTCTGTGTGTTAGTTGTTCACAATGGCTGGTCTCTGGCATCATCTCAAATATCTGCATTGCACAGATTTTGGGTAAAGCTGCAGCAGTCCAGATGCTAATAATAATTTAGCCTTTCCAGGGTCCATCTTTATTAATGGCAATACAAATCTGGGCTGGTTGTTCCAGTACTGTGTGACATATGTTCTTTTCCTTGACAAAGCAGTCAGCAAATAGCAATCTTCATGAAAGTGAAATGAATTACGTATGACACCAAACACAGAGACTTGAATCCAGATTTGTTATTCTAAAAAGTAGACTCTTTCAAATAGTGAGATCACTATGTGATGCATTTCTCCCATTGATTTGAATGGTCTATTCTAAGCATGACTAAATCTAATTTTGCAGTGTTATTTTTCCTTTTGAAGTATTTGTTGAAATTATTGGTGACTATTTCTCTATGTGTTCCTTTCTTCCAATAGTCTTGTAGAAAAAAAAGGAAAGCATTGCTGTTGTAACAGCTGGAAAACCAGCTGCTCTTTAAATTACACAAGTTGTCAATCAAACTTAAGATGTTTATCTGATCATCACGAGTAACCACATCTTCTACCTGTTCAAATGCAAATATTAGAACTATCGACCAGCTTAGGAGCAACAGCATTTTTGGATTTGTGATTCTTCTTTCTCTCTCTGGGGTGGATTTCAGAATAAAAGAAAGGCATTTGGGATACATATAGTGTGATTAAGGAGGTTTTATAACTCCATAATAGTTACTTAGGATAGGATTCTTACTTAGGACCAATACGGTAAGCTTATTACATGCAATGGAGATTGCTGGGAGAAGTCTTGAATTGAAAAAATGTTCCTAATTATAATTGTCTGCTTGAACCAAATCAACCAAGATTCCTAGACATCTTACAGAAAGAGAAACAATCAACCATATGGGGTAACTTTATTTAATGTCATTTAAAAAATCCCCTGCCCGACTTACCAAACAGGACAGTTACAGTAGCAAGCACTTCCTCCACCCACCATCTTATCCCTTGTCTCCTTACTGGTAAGCTCCACTCTTCATGCACTTGTCTGCATGTGAGAGCACCCCAGCCAACCAGGGAGCCACCTAGCTTACTCCGATTGGCCAGCTAGAGAGGACCTGAGTGAGGCCTGCTTTATTCAGGACCACCTTGTGGAGTTAAATACTGACCCAGTATGTCCTCCAGCTCAGTTAAATTCAAGCTCTCTGGCCTCAGTGTTGTTGGACCAGTAGTCAGACTGGCCAATGCTGTGATCCAGGACTTATGTAGGGCTGCCAACCCTATATCAACTGTTACCAATAAACAAGTTGTGGTCTTTGTTATTCCCTGCTCATGAGTGGATTGCCATGCACACACAACTTTCTTTATAAACTGCAGTAATATAACTCTAGGGGGAGCAATGCAGAATATGCTGAGGCTGTTTGTTATTCCCAAAACTTCACTTCACTTCACTTTATTTCTTAATTAGTCGCTCTCCACCAAGGTGCTCCGAGCAACTTACAGTCTAAAATAGCATTTACACAATATAAAAACATTCAACATAAAACATTCAACAGTGACTATTTGGCAAATTAGATCTGATTACTTAAATGCACAACCAAACAGCCAAGTCTTGAGTGCCTTTACAAAAGGTCGCAACTCCGACATTGCTCTAATGTATGGAGGCAATGAGTTCCACAGAATTGGAGCATAGGTCGAAAAAGCTCTACGCCTTGTAGCTTCCAGGTGTACCTCCCTAGGGCCCGGTATGTATAGGAGATTTTCCTGGGTGGATCGAGGTGACCACTGATGGAGAAAAGGAATAAGGCGGTCCCTAAGATATAAAGGTCCTTGGCCATTTTGAGCTCTAAATGTCAGGATCAGTATCTTGTAAGAGATCCGATGTTCTATTGGTAGCCAATGCAGTTGTTGCAGAATCGGTGTAATATGGGATCTTATAGATGATCCCACTAGCAGCCTGGCCGCTGCATTTTGGACCATCCGAATCTTCTGGGTGTTGACTTCTGAAGGCCTGCATATAAGGCGTTGCAATAGTCCAACCTCGTAGTGACTGTTGCGTGGATTACCATTGCTAAGGCTTCTACCGAAAGGTAGGATGCCAATTTCCTTGCGTGGCGAAGATGAAAAAAGGCCTGCTTACTTATGGCAGTGATCTGGGCCTCCATCGTCAGCGATGAGTCCAACACAACCCCAAGGCTTTTAACAGTGGTAGATGGAACCTCCCCATCGAAATCAGGCAGAGACTGGATTAATTCTGGCGGCTGGCCAGGCCAGAGTATCTCAGTTTTTGCAGGATTCACTTTTAATCTGCTCGCTCGCAGCCAACTCATCACTGCTTCCAAACACAGCCTAAAGTTCTCAGGAATCGCGGTTGTCCCAGGTTCGAGACGCAAGAGTAGCTGGGTATCATCTGCATACTGGTAGCACTCTATGCCAAAGCTCCGCACCAGTCCAGCAAGTGGCTGGACGTAGATGTTAAATAACAGGGGCGAGAGGATAGCACCCTGGGGAACTCCACAGCAAAGGCAGGAGCTCTCAGAGCTTTGGCCTAACCACTCCACCCTCTGTCTCCGGTCCCGGAGGAACGAATTGAACCATTTCAGGGCTAAACCTCGTACACCAGACATAGCCATTTGATGAATCAGCAAGTCATGGTCCACGGTGTCGAATGCAGCTGTGAGGTCCAAGAATACCAATAGCGCTGATCCGCCTCGGTCTAACAGACGACAAATTTCGTCAGTAATAGCTACCAAGACAGTCTCTGTCCCATGACCTCAGCGAAAGCCTGATTGAAAGGGTTCCAAACCCAAAGTCTCATCTAAGAATTGCTGTAGCTGCCCCGCCACTGTCCATTCAATCACCTTGCCCAAAAATGGAAGGTTTGAAACTGGGCGATAGTTACTAGGTATGGCAGCGTCTAGGCTTGGTTTTTTCAAGAGAGGGTGGACCACTGCTTCTTTAAGGCAATCTGGAAAAATTCCTTGCTCCAAGGAGCTGTTGATGATGCTCCTTAAGGGATCACGTAGTCCCTCCCAGTACTCCTTCCCAGCTATCATAAGTGAAGGCACCTGAATCCACTGAGGAAAAAAACAACTCCTTCAATCAAGTTACTCCCAGGTGGATTGTTAGGGAAGTGGCTCTCAGTATTCCAACCACAAGCTGCATGGTCCCAAGTGAGGCTAGAATTTCCAAGGCTACTCCAAGGACAATCTCAGTCACCCATCCCTTGGTTGCCTTAACACACAAGGAACATTCTGTTATTGTCCCTCACCAAACAGGGTGCCTCACAATCCTGCCAGGATATCTCTGGAAACCACTTGAAAACTTCTTTCAAAATGCATCCCAGAATAATTACTATTTTCTGTCAGCACTCTCCACTGTTTTCATAATTTCCATTTTGGTGGCAAAATGTATAGACCTATTTTCTACCCTGGCTAAATGGCTTGCCCTCCCCCCTCCCTTTTGCTCTTCAAACATACTCAAAAGTAATTCTGGAGGCAATTGCTTATCTTGCCTAGAGGAGCAATTTAATAGAGGAATAGAGGAAAATCCCATTTTTTTGCTGGGCTGAGCTTTATTTCTTTTCTTTTTTTCTTTTACTATTGCAGACACTGTGGCAATCCAAAAGAGAAAGCTTTTTTCCAGTCTTCCTTCACTATCCTCTCAAAGAGTGTATCACTCCAAAGGTACTTTCCTCCACATTGCCATATGCAGCATTTACTTACTGAGAGACTACATCCCAAGAAAAACACCAGTAGTCAACCCCATCAGACACCAACCCTTTCATACCACTCATTTGAAAAACTCTAAAACACTGTAACTTTTCTGACAACACAAAGAATGCTGAGCTTTTTGCCTGGGAAGCCAACATTACACAGCTCTGCAAAGGATTCTCATTCTAAATATCTTCCACATTATAAATCAAGACAAATAACCCTAATCAACCTTTTATGTGAAAGTTTAATCAGTAATCACAGTAACCAAAATAAGTTCTTGGACTGATACATAGCCCAAAATTACTTTTTTAACCCAATGGTACAGTAATGCTTTTCTTGATCAGGTTTTTGCCTTGATTGTTTTTATGTTCACAAGGAACCAGTTGTTGTTTGACCCCTTTAAATTAAACTTGATTCATGTAACTAACTATTTTTGGGGGTGGGGGTGGGGAACAGATGTCTTGGCAGGATACAATTCTCCTGAACATGATTCAATCCTTACTTTGTTCTTGTTGTAGTAGAGCCTGTAAGTAACATTGCAAGCAATAGTATGGGCATCAGAAGGGTAAAAAAGGGTACTTGTGAGCAGGAATCGAATGAGGAACAACAGAGGAAAAGGATCCGGGATATACTTATGGCACCTACCGATGAGGACTCATTTGAGGGGTTTTCTGGGAATGAAGGGTCCATGAGTGAAGGAGAGGAAGGAGATACAATGGATGGGAATAGGGGAACAAAGAGGGTTACTCGGGAGCAGGAATCGGATGAGGAGCAACAGAGGAAGAGGATCCGGGATATACTTACTGCTCCTACAGATGAGGAATCATTCATGGGTTTCTCTGGGGGTGATGGGTTAGGGCAGTGGTTCTCAACCTGTGGGTCCCCAGGTGTTTTGGCCTACAACTTCCAGAAATCCCAGCGAGTTTACCAGCTGTTAGGATTTCTGGGAGTTGAAGGCCAAAAACATCTGGGGACCCCAGGTTGAGAACCACTGGGTTAGGGAGTGATGAAGATGGAGATGACATGTTGGACTGGACTAAGGTAAAAGAGGTACAAGCTGTATGTGCGGAGCCAATGTCTAGTGATACATTTGTAGGGTTCTCTGGTAATGAGGACTGGCAATCGGGGAATACATCTGAGTCTTGGGGGGATTTAAGTCTTGACAGAAGGTGGAGAAGTAGGAGAGATGGGAGTAGGAATTCACATGTGGGTTCAAGAACAGCTGCAAGGGATAATGATGGGGCGGAGGTAAGCTCATCTTCTGATGGTGATGTGTAAGATAAAAGTAGGCTCTGAAATGGGGAATCTTTGCAGAAGGCAAAGTGTTGGTATACGTTCGTGCATTAGGTACTGTCTGGACTTGTCGCTGCCTGTTCTGTGTTGGCGTTGGGTTTGGGATCTGCAGGTTGCTGCTCCTGTTCATGTGTGCTTTGACTCGGCTTGGATTCTCATGAGTGTGGATTTCCCCCTTCCTTGACCTTGGACCGGTTTGACTATGACGCTGTTTCCTTGGACCTTGGAACTTTGCTACTTCGGATTCTGCTTGCTACGACCCTGGACTTCGTTTGACTACGCTTTCTTACCTGCGGCTTCTTTGTTTTGTTAACCATTTGCATGCTGTGCTGTTTTGTGTGATTTTCGGAGTACTTTGTTTAACCAGTGTGTAGTTAACGAATGAGTATCTCAAAATCTCTTATTAATTTTCTTTTCTTTTCTCTGGATAATCCGGATTATTGCTTTGGTTAACCTTTTTGAACCAGGACTGGTTTTTACCTTTGAGTGTTGACCAGAAACATTAAGTTAAGTGTTTCTGAATCTTTTTCCTTTGTTTAATAAACTCCGTTTTAGAACTAACTTTGAGTCTGGCCCTTTAAGTTGTCTGTGTTCCGACAGTTCTAGTGTGTGACATGGAAAATCTAAAGTGATTTACTTATGAATTGACTAGTTGTTGGGATTATAGTTCACACCTATGACAGCAGAAGCATAGGATGTTGTACTCAAAAGCAAATCCCATTTCGTGCAATGGGATTTAGATTGGATTCATTGTAGAATTATAGCACTGAAATACCACAGTAACTGCCATGGTTCAATGGTATGAAATTCTGTAATTTAAGAAATTTTACCCCTCTTCATCAGAGAGCTCTGGTGTCACAACAAACTATATGATGGAGTTATGGCCAAGAAAATCTCATTGATAAAAGCAACATCTGGATTTGGGCAGAAAGTTGTCCCAGCACTAACTCTTTGCAGGACTTTGTAGGCTAAAGTTTTTACAAAGAGAGAATCCACCTAAAGTGACCCCAATGAGGAAATGAAGTCAGGTTGAAGTCAAGCTGATTGTGAAACAAAAGCAATTACTTCTTTGTTAAGAAATCAGAAAGTGATAGCAATAGAAACCTAACAAAACTGTGTTCAGTATAAGATGTTTTTCAAAGGAAAAAGACAGGTGCTAAAATCTTACTCCTGAACCATTTAATGAGATTATGAATGATGCCACTAAAATTAGGGGGACTTCAAACTAACATACATATAGATGTTGTCACCATGGGATGTGAAGAAAAATTCTAATAAGTCAGAGGAGCAAGTTCTGGATAGACAGGACAATTTAAAAACCTGTCTGAACCACCTAAACTGGGCTTTACAGGCCAATGTATACTCCACCTCAGAATCAGAAGAGCTGCAAGACCGAGAACAAGCCACGAGAGTCAAGACAAAGACCCACCCAGAGGGAAAGTGTTCTTGCCATACATCAAGGGAACCACTGACCGCAGAGGGAAGCTGATGAGGAAACACAACATACAAACTATCTACAGACCCACCAAGAAAATCCAACAAATGCTACATTCAGCAAAGGACAAGAGGGATCCTCTCACCTCTGCAGAAGTCTACCGTATACCATGCAGCTGTGGACAAGTCTACATAGGGACCACCAAATGCAGCATTGCCCAAACACGAATCAAGGAACATGAAAGGCACTGCAGACTACTTCAACCAGAGAAGTCAGCCATAGCAGAGCACCTGATGAACCAACCTGGACACAGCATTTTATTTGAGAACACAGAAATGCTGGACCACTCTCACAACCACCATGTCAAACTACACAGAGAAGCCACTGAAATCCACAAGCATGTGGACAATTTCAACAGAAAGGAAGAAACCATGAAAATGAACAAAATCTGGCTACCAGTATTTAAAAAAGTCTAAAACAAGACTCAAACATAGGTGAACTCCAGAAAGGAAACAATCAGGGACAGCTAATCTCAACAAGAGATTCCCCCAGGCACTAACAAGCCACACCAAAAAACTGCCAGGCCATCAAATGCTAATCAAGGTGGCCAACTGAAACATTCACACAACAGACAAGAGTCTTTCTCCCACCCTGGACATTCCACAGATATATAAACCCAAATTTCCTAGTTCCGACAGACCTCACAGACCTCTGAGGATGCTTGCAATAGATGCAGGTGAAACATCGGGAGAGAATGCTTCTAGAACATGGCCATATAGCCCGAAAAATCAACAACCCAGTGATTCCAGATATGGAAGCCTTCGACAGAACTTAAGTGAGTGATGTGGGAATACATTCCCTGTATTCCGAATTCTGTAGACTCAGAGGGAAACAGATTTCTGTTTAAAGTCACTACATTTTAGTCATAATGATACACACACAGAGAGATATTATTATGGGCTTTGGAAAGTAAAACAGCTTGTATCTACTCAGAAGTAAATCCAATTAAGCACAGTGAGACTTGTTTCAAGACTAAATGGGGATAAGTTTTTAATCCTCTCTACCGAGAAGTAATGTCCATGGAATATTGTCTATTTTTAAGATCTATGAACTTAAAAGTTTGGAAAAGATTTGTGAGGAAATACCTGGGTCGAGATTGTGTTTGCTAAAACATCAATATCTACACATTCTGTGAAAGTTTAAAGTACCATCTTGTGACTTTACATACACCAGTATGCATCCTAATGTTCTCTGGAGAGGAAATGTGCTCTGGAGATTTTCAGCTTCTTCTGCTTTGGAAATTTGTGGTTTCTCAAGTCACTCCTAACACAAAAAAAATTTCACTAGATAGTAGATAACACTGTTCGGACTTGTTTTTTTTATGGAGCTCTATGGTTGAAATAAACAATTTCGTAACCCTCCTTTATGTCATTTCCTCAGAGCTTTTTTTCTGAAAAAAAAATCTGCCAGTTAAAGGGGATCAGTTCATGAAACTCAATAAAAGTTGGCTCTTATCTTTAATGTCTTGCCATCTAGTCCTACATGTGGAGTTTCAGAAGTAAAATAGCTCCCTTCCTGTTGTAGTAGAGTGTGCTGATCAAGCTACAACGAGTAGTAGAAGGGGAAAAAGGGCTGCTCAGGTGTTGGATCAAGAGCAGCAAAGGAAACGAATTAGGGAAATATTCATGACACCTACAGATACTAAGTCGTTCGAAGGTTTCACAGATTCTGAGATGGAGGAGGAGGGAGATGGGAGTAGAGGTTTGAAGCAGGTTACTCGGGAGCAAGAGTCAGATGAAGAACGAGAAAGGAAGCAGATCCGTGAAATACTTAATGCTCCAACTGAGGAGGAAGACTTTATGGGGTTCACGGGGAGTGATGGGACTGGGAGTGATAATGTATGAGCTAGACTGGACCCGTGTGCAAGAGATCAGGGACATATGTACCCAACCAACATCAAGTGATGGGTTTGAAGGGTTCTCGGGAGACTGGCAACCTGGAAATACATGAGGTGATCTTAGTCTTGATAGATGCTGGAAAAGTTGGAGGGACGGGTGGTGCGAGCAGCTGTGGAAGCTAAAGCAGCTGAGAGTGATGAAGACAGGCTGGAAAGTAGTACATCATCCGATAATGAGTTATAGGATAAAAGAAGGTATCAAACATGGGGAACTTTGCAGTAGGCAAACTGTTGTTTTGGGTTTGGGACTTTGTTGCTGCCATTACTTTCGCCTTGGGTCCTGGGACTTCAGATCGCTGTGTTTCCGTGCTTCTACTGATTGGAATCCTGTAAGTGCTGACTTCTACTTCCCTGCTGACTTCGGATTGACAACATCGTGTTTTGGACCTCTATTTCCACTTTTGGACATGTCTTGACTTTGGACGGTTTTCTGACTACGTTTTTGCTTGCTTCCACCTTGCTACCTTGTGTTTAATGAACTCTGTGACTTTGAAGCAGTTTGCTTGAACTTTTTGTTATCCCGGATTATATTCCTATATAATCCGGATTATTCCCAAATTGCGTTTTTTTGCATAGAAGTTTGCTACAGACTTATTTGCTAGAAACACTGAGTTAAGTATTTCTAAGCTATTTTTTTATATTAATAAACTTTGTTTGGACCTTTTACTTGTGTCTGGCTCCTTTAAGGCTTCTGGTCCACGACACTTCCTCCCTCTAATATCCCTTAATTCTCTTACAATATGAATTAAAACAAAATACAACTGAAACCAATAAATTATAGTGTTAAAAAAACACTTTTTCTTTAAAAATTGAATAAACTTTATATTAAAACCAAGCATTTGATAAAAACGAGTTCAAAAGCACTGAGTAATGAATTCAATAGGAATTACTCTGAAATATGTACATATTTCAGCCAAAGTCCTGAAATCTATTGATTAGTTCCATCTAGTTTCAACTGGAGTACATTTACTGAATCAATTGTAAATCCTAAATAAATCCTACTCATCCAATAGGATTACTGTAGTGAGAGATAACCAGTAGAATTCAGGTCAAAGCGTGCTAATATAAACAAACCCCAAAGATTTTTATTGAACTCCATTTCACTTCTGGAAGGCAACTTTATTAGAGATTTTCTTTTAGATTTGTTCTTCCAGCAATGAAGAGGATTCTTTGCTGCTTTTCTTTAGAGAGCTTGACAAATAGCAAGCTTTCACTGGTAGAATTTCTATCAGCGGTAAGTCCCAAACAACACATTCCACAGATAGAAATAGCTCTACAAAGAGAAACCCAAGATGAGTGTGGAACTGGTGGAGACAATTTTGGGGAAGGCATGAGAGAAGCTTAACGAATGATCCAGCAGGCTGAAAAGTCTAATTAAAAGTATTGCAAATTTTGTCCTATCTGGTATGTTCTCTAGTCATAAGTGGAAGCACAACATCGCCCTAAACTCACCCCAAGTTTCCCCCCTAACCCCAATAGTTTTACTGGAAAATTTTCCAGAAGACCTGAGAATTAAACTTAAACATAAAAAATTAGTGGAGGGGAAAACTGCTCTTTCCTGGCAGGAATGGATACAAAACTCGATGGGCAAGTTTAATAAGTTGGAAGAACAAGGTGCCCTGAATTGGTTCGAGAGACAACAGTTATATAATTGGAGAAAGGACTGGTTAAGTAAAAATCTCAGATGTAGAGCACTGAATAAATTTGAGGAATGGCTAAGTAAGCTTAAAAACCAAGAAATAATGGGGAAATGATTAATTGGGAAAATATATAATGGCAAAGAAATTAATTGGCAAAGAAATAGGGCTGAAACTGTTAGAAAACGTGTGGGAAGGAGACCTGGGGCCTCTGACAGATTTTGATTGGAAAAGGGTCCTGAAGTGGAGAGTGGCTAAGAACCTATCAATAAGATTAAAAGAAAATGTATACAAAGTTATATGGAGATGGTATACCGTGCTGTATTGGACTCGTACGTTTGCTGGCTAGGCCGCAGCCTTCAAAGTCAGTAAGCCGGCTCCATGTTAGTGAGGGAATACAAGGAGAGTCAGATCAGCAGAGGGGAGGAGCTTAGCTATCCCAGGATTGGGTAGGACAGATGGGAGGAGCTGGAGCTGTGAGTGTAAAAAAGGCAGGCAGTTTCTGACAGGGAGAGAGATTGGATTTTTGATCTGAAGGGAGTGGGTGGATTTCGAGTGAGCTGAAGTTTTCCTGAGGGAGAGTGTTTGGAGGCAGATGTGGCTATAGAGAGTGGCCTGGAGGGTCAATAGCCACTTGTGAACTGGTGTGGATGGAAACACACTGGTTGTTTTTACTTTCTAAGGGACAGGGTATTCTAGGGAAGCTAGATACGCTGAGGGGACAGACAGGATTAGTCTGTCAGAGGGAATTTGCTCACGTTGAAGAACAGATACCCAGTTGGGGAGTCCAGTAAGCTTGTTAGGACTCAGAAACCGTTTGAGAAGATTGTGCTGTGCTAACCATATACGCTTGTGTAACTCTAAGAAGAATTTAGTTGTTTGTTCCAGTATATATAAATAAACTTTGTTCTAGTTCAACTTTCCATAGAGTCTTCACATTGATTCATTCCATTAGGTCTGTTCCAGTAATTTCTAACATCTTTTGACCTCAGACACCTTAAAGGGAGTTAAAGGAAGGGCTGGGGAACAACAAGCTTTACCTCAGGCATAACATCAAGATAAATTCTCAAATCTATTTGAGTGGTGGCAGTAATTCTACCAATACACATTCACGTTTCCTCAATACACATCGAGCTTTGTGACAGGATTGTGTTGGTGTCCAATTGGAGCCTTAAAAAAGAAAATCCTCTACTCTGATCCTTCAAATTGGTGCCAACGGCTGAATGGCCCTTTAATCTTATTACACACGCCATTCAAACAACATCAGATGGATAGTAAGCAAAGTAACCTCTGCTGGAGATGTGGTAAACACAAAGAGACATATTTTCATTTATGATGGGAATGCCCCCAAGTGAAGAGTTTTTGGAAGGATATATTTATCGAAATAAACAACATTATAGGATCAAATATTACCAGGTTAGCATTATTAATGGACACCACGAAGCTGAATTTAGAAACAAGTAAGAAAGAATTGGTGATTATTTTASTCACAGTGGGAAGAATTATAATAGCAAAGAACTGGAAAATAATAACTAATCTAACACTGGACGCATGGTATAGGGAGGTATGGAACCTAGCTTTAAATYATAAATTAACAATGGAAATGAGGGMWTT
>NW_026847438.1:137337071-137351190 GCF_025583915.1 Anolis sagrei ordinatus | reverse complement strand
GGGGGGGGAATTAACAGATCAGATTTTGAGGCATACTGGTCGATCTTTATTACATACGCTTTAGTGAGCGAAAATGGAAAACAACAGAACTTTGTTGGTCAGGAATTTTGGATATGACATTTGATTAATGGTTGATTTATCAATACATGGTGAAGGAAAGGATAATTGTTCAGGCCTTGGTGGTTGGGCTATGTGTTTGTACAATGTTCACTGTTTTGTGTTTTGTTTACACTGTAAGTTGTTATTGTATGTAAATAAAATCTTACAAAAAATAAAAAAAACTCACTCCAAAACAGTTGTCAATTAGTACAAAATAGTGCTTTTCAACGAATGAGGGAACCCTGTTTTTAGGCAGCTGGAAGTGTTTTGAATTAGTGTTCAAAGTGTTTTCAATGGGTACAACAATTTAAAAACCTGTCTGCAGTGCGTTTGAGGATAGTGATCTTTGGGCATTTCTTTGAACGAATATGTTTTCCTATTCCAAAATGACTTTATTTATTTATTTATTTACTTACTGTGCTTATAGACCACTGTTCTCAGCCCAGGGGCGACTCACAGCGGTGTACAACATGGAGAGAATAAGGTGCAAATTACAGAACAAAATCCAACAACAACCTAGTAATAACGAAGAACATCAGTACAAGTAAGAAACTAGAATTAGAGAGGATTTCACGCTTTTCCATTGTTAATAAAGTAAAATACCTGGGGATTACCCTCATGGCCAAAAACGCACAATTGATCAAGGACAACTATGAACATACATGGAAGGAGATCGTCAGGAAATTAGATAATTGGAAACATCTAAACTTAAGTTTAATGGGAAGAGTGGCCATGGTTAAGATGAACATTCTGCCGAAAATGAACTTTCTGTTCCAGATGATACCGGTCCTTAGAACAAACCACTGCTTTTCAATGTGGAAGAGAGATATTCTGAAATTCATTTGGCGGGGGAAAATAAAGCAAGGATTAAATATACAACCATGGTGGACACGAGGGAAAGGGGAGGTATGAGTTTACCAAATTTACAATGGTATTTTGAGGCTTGTGTACTGACATGGGTAAGGGAATGGGCTACCCTAAAGAATAAAAGATTGCTAAACCTGGAGGGAGCAGAGTTAAGGAGGGGCTGGCATGCCTATTTATGGCATGGGAAAGCTCAAATAGAAAAAGGTTTTTCCAACCACTTCATTAGAGCAGCACTGCTGAAGGTTTGGGAGAAGTACAAAACTAGGTTTTACAACAAAACACCTCTCTGGGTTTCTCCCATTGAGGCATTTCATAAAAGGGAGCTCCCCAGTTGCACCTGGTACCCATACAGGATGCTATTAGAAAAGCAAGGAACACAGTATAGTTTAAAATCTTTAGAAAACTTGAGGACTCTAGATGAAAACTTCTCGTGGTTCCACTATCTCCAGGTGACAGACAGTTTTAAAGAGGACAACAAAAAAGGTTTTGAGTCAAATGAGACCCTCTGGGACACAATTATGGGAAAAGAAAGGAAGCTAATTAAAACCCTTTATCAAAAACTATCAGAATGGGGGACAGAAAAGGAACTCATAAAGGAAAATATGATTTCTTGGGCAATAGACCTGGGGCATTCCATCTCGCTAAAAGACTGGGAGGATATATGGAAAGTAAAAACAAAATTCGCCAAATCGATAAACATCACAGAGAGCTGGTACAAGATGTTTGTACGCTGGCATTTAACACCTCAGAGATTGGCGAAATTCTATAAGAGCTCAGACCAAAACTGCTGGAAATGTGGCACTAAAGTGGGCTCATATCTACATATTTGGTGGCAGTGTAAGAAAACAAGGATATTTTGGAGGGAGATTCATCTACATGTACAAGGTATATTACAAACAAAATTTGAGTTAAAGGCAGAATATTACCTCCTTCACCTATTAGATTTTGGGCTGGAACGCAATAAGGAGGTGTTATTATATCACCTATCGGCAGTGGCAAGAACTGTGTTTGCAAGTAGATGGAAATCTAGGGAGCTGCCCTCAGTAGAGTCTTGGCTACTCAAAATAAAGGATTTCATGGAACTAGACTCATTAGTGAATATAGTGTATGATGTAAGTAAAAAGAGAAGAGTAGATTGGCATCCACTTAGACGATACTTAAAAGAAAGGAAAAATATTAAGATATGAAAAACCCGAATGTTGACGAGAGCAATGTAATAATAAAGAAAATAAGGAAACAATCAAGAATTAGACACCTCGCAGAAGGTTGGGAAGTCAACCAGTTGCATGGAAAACAGCACACTAACACTTTCCAAATCACCACACTAAACCCACACCCCCCCTACCCATGTCCCACCCCTCCCCACCCAGGTATGCGTGGATTATATGTAAGCATAGATAGGGACAGGTAGATATAAGACCTCTTTGTATGGAATTAACTGTTGGGATCGATACTGTAACCGGTCTATGTGAATATATAATGCTTGTATGTATGTGTGTAATGATGAAAATACCTCAATAAAAATTATAAATAAAAAAAAATCCAACAACAACCTAGTAATATCAAAACAACATCAAAACAGCATCATCAACATCGACAATCTCAATATCAATAATACAAAATACAAAAGGTCATTCACATCATCTCATCGTTAAGCCACAATCCAATATCGTTTTCTGTTGTACCATTCCTGTCATCATTGCCATTTATTGCACTTCTTGTCTGAACGCCTTCTCGAACAGCCACGTCTTTAGTTTCTTGCGGAATGTCATAAGGGAGGGCGCCAGTCTGATGTCCACAGGAAGGGTGTTCCACAGCTGAGGAGCCACCACTGAGAAGGCCCTGTCTCTCGTCCCCGCCAGGCGTGCCTGTGAGGCAGGTGGGATCGAGAGCAGGGCCTCCCTGGACGATCTCAAAGTCCTTGTGGGCTCATAGGCCGAGATGCGGTCAGAGAGGTATCTTGGGCCGGAACCATTTAGGGCTTTGTAGGCCAACACCAGCACCTTGAATTGAGCCCGGTAGCAAATCGGCAGCCATTCCACTTCAAAAAAGTAGCCCAAGAAAAATTTTGGCTGTAAAGCCATGACTTCCCAGTTTTGTGCTGATTGCTTCTTTTAAAAAAAAGTTCAAGAAACCGTGCAGCTTTGCAAATAATTTCAGACACTAATAGAGATTTCCGTTCTTTTTTTTTTTTCATTTTACAAGTCCATTTTGCAGAACTTTCAGCTCAGGCATAATTCTACAATGTTTGCCAATCAAAAGTATACTTCTGTCTTGCATAATACACAAAATAGAAATAGGCTTGTAAGTGCAAAATTCATTTTTATCTTTTTGTTTGTATTGTAAATGGTTGTAGGGGCAGTTCTCGTGATCTTTGAAAAGGTAGAAATAATTAAGCGTGAAAACATAGTCCCATGGATTTTTAACTCTTGTGATTGTGCAATTCTTCTTGGAAAAAAAGATAAATTAGAGAGAGGGTCATGGACAAAGAAAAACAATGCACAGTTTGGGAAGAATTATGTCCCAGCAACTTCAGTAAGCTAAAATCACTTCCAGCTTTCTGAGGACTCTTCCAGATAGATCCAAATTCCAAGAGGAACTGAGATTTTAAATTTGAGTTCCTCTTGGGATTTAGGTCCCATAGCAGCACCAAACCCTGGGATATTGCAGAGGTGGTGGCATCTACATGCTCTCATAGGTCAACCAGAGGGAGGGCATCTATCCACCCCCACCCCACCCCATTTTCCCTCTAAGCATACCAGAGGGGCCTGGCTTTATCCTCAGACCTTCCAGAGAAAGCTCTCTCCCCTCTCCAAAGCTACCAATGTGTCATTTTTATGTGTCAGGAGCTTTCTCTGGGGGGCCTGAGGATGCAGCTCATGCCCCCCCCCCATAAGTTTAGAGGAAGAACAGAGGACTGGGAGGAGAGGGTGGGGGTGCCCAAAGAAACAGGATGGCAATGGGGATTGACACCCAGGATTGTGGAAGGCAGTCCCAAGAGTCAACCCCCACAACCTCAACACTTGGAAAGATCTGGATCTGAGTGTAAAGTGTGGATCTCTCCAGGGTTTTTTTTAAAATCCAGAGTATTCCAGATTAGTTCATATTAACTTGAGGTATTGTTTGGATCACAGGTTTTGGGGCTGTGTGGAAGAGCTCTAAGAGCACTTGTTGAAAAGATTGCTGCAATAAGATCAGTGGCTATCCAGGTGTTCTCCAGTCCCAAGCAAGATGGGCTTGCCAGGACTTGTTTGTAGAGCCTCAAACAATAATGATCTCAAGCAAATATGAGCTATCAACCTATACAGCACGGGTGGGTAACGTGTGTTCCACAGAATGCATGTGAATGCTAGATTCCACTGTCATAGACTCTAAAACCCCTTTCCACTCCCACAAGCCACTTCTAAAAATATAATTTGGGGACTCTTTTTTTGTCCACAAATTGTGTATAAAGCTTCTCAGTGTTGAAAAATGTAAAAATACTCTTACATGCACCTCAGATCTTTACTAGCTGCAAAACCTTCCATTTTCTTCTGAATTTCCAGTCAATATGATGTCACAAAGTGAAACAATACTTCCAGTTGTCATTTCGAGAGAGACTGGGAAAAATTTGAACTTGCTATATGTGTGTATGTGTGTGTGTGTGTGTGGGGGGGGTGCAACCAGTGATAGATTCAGGAAGAAGATTGACCCCTATCCCCCATATGATGCTCCAGTACTGATTTATAAAATAAAAGGAAAGACAACATTAACTATTTTTAGGCAGACAAGCAAGCATGAATCAACACTTGAAATAATTGATTGTTTTCCAGCTTTGCCATTTTATTTTCCTCGATTTTTCTTATCTCTTCCTCTCATGTTGATTCTGACTCTTTCAAATGATAAAGCAGCCAAAGCTGTACTTTGTTTATTAGATAGTGAGTCACTTGTTTTATAAGGCAGCATTTAAGCATGCCTGCATTTTTATTCAGATCCCCTGGCATGATCATTATTACCTTCCATCTGTTTCTGTGCATCTGATTTTGTGTTTGATGCCCTCTCCCTTTCCCTGGCTTTGAAAATGAAGCTTTTCACATCTTTGCAACATTTTTACTAACTGTCTATGAGAATGAACAAGCACAAAACCCCTCTCATTGCTCTATTTGACAACAGAAATGAGAATTACATCCCTCTTTTATAATGCTGAAGATTCACTTTACTCTTGACTTTTATTGTAAATAGATGTTGGTAAGAGAAATTGAAAGGGCATTATCAGTTTATCAGATCTTCTGTAAAAGGTAGAATATAATATTCTGATGATTTTTGTTTTACATAGGACCATCATGATTGAATTGAGAGAGAGGTTCATATTTCAGGATTACCCAGAGATTTTGCTTTCCATTCTCTTTAAAGCCATATTCAGCTTCAATCACGAAATACTAATCCAGCCTAAACTCCTCTGAAATGAGTGCTTTACTGAAATAATCTTGCTACTGATATGAAAAAAGTTAGGAGCCTTTCCTACTTTTAAAGTTTGAGTGGGCAAGTCACTCTGTTGTAGTACAGCGTGATAGTAATGTTACTACTACCGGTAGAAGGGAGAAGAGGGCTGGGCAGGTGTTGGAGGAGGAGCAGCAGCGAAAGCAAATTAGAGACATATTCATGGCTCCAACTGATTCTGAATCCTTCGAGGGTTTCTCAGACTGTGAAATGGGGGAAGGAGAGGAAAGCAGGGGAATTAAGCGGGCTACTCGTGAACAAGAATCTGATGAAGAGCTCCAAAGGAAGCGTATCCATGATATACTTAGCGCTCCAACAGAAGATGAAGATTTTATGGGTTTTGAAAGGAGTGATGGGACTGGGAGTGACAATGAGGAGGAGGATGATTTAGACTGGACCTGTGTACAGGAAATTAGGGACATCTGTACTCAGCCTACCTCCAGTGATGACTTTGAGGGGTTTGCAGAAGGCAAAGTGTCTTTTTGGGTGTGAATCTTTGTTACTGCCATTACTCTCGAGCTTGGGTCCTTGGACTACAGATCTTTGTGTTTCCATGACTTCTGGCTGATACTCTGTAAGTACTGACTTCAACTCTCCATTTTAACTCCGGACCGTGTTTTGACAACGACTACGCTTTTTGGACTGCTTCTTCTTACTTTGGACGTGCCTGGACTACAGACTGCTTTTGGACTCTGACTTTGCTTGCTCCCACCTTGTTTTCTTGTGCCTTTTGGACCTTTTGAATTACAAGCAGATTGCTGTATATTTTTGTTATCCCAGATTATACTCCGGATTATATTTAAGTTGGGTTTTTTACTTAGTGGTTGCTATAGACTTTTAGTTTGTGCTAGAGTCACTGAAGCAAGTATCTCTAAGCCCTTTTTGTGTTTAATAAACCTGTGTTTGGACCGTTTATATCGTGCTTGGCGTTCTTGAGGCTTCTGGGTCTTGACACACTCTTCATATGAAATCCTGATAGACACAGAAATTCCATGATTTTTAGTTTTTGTCATTTCCGTATTATCTTCAGATGCTCATCTCTATGAATGATCAGCATGACACCAAAACCAAAAAGGTATTCATGTAATCTCAAACTAAACTGTGACATCTGCATAAAGATAGCTACATTTTAACAAAACATTCAGCCATGATTCCTTTTAAAAGAGGAATCATGGCTTCATTGTAGTGTGTCACTTTTATTTTCTTAAGGTCCCTGGTTCAATCCTGGCATTCACTACTAAAAGGACCACGGGCCAGTAGTGGGAATCACCTCTGAAAGTTCTTCTGGGGAGTTGGTGTTAGCAGGGGTGGCTCAAGCCATTACGCAAAGTAAGCATTTGCAGTATAGTTGATTTTTGCCCAGGAGCGCTCTTGAGGCGCTCTTGGGGGAAAATAGACCTTGACATATGCGAGTTGTAGATACTGGGATGTATAGTTCACCTACAATCAAAGAGCATTCTGAACTCCACCAATGATGGAATTGAACCAAATATGGCACACAGAACTCCCACGATGAACAGAAAATATATATCAGTGATTGGTTGGGGGGGGGGGGGCCAAAATACTATTTGCTTACCATTGAAAATTACCTAGGGCCACCTCTGGGTGCTAGCTAGAGAAGGCAGAAGTAGGGCAGAAGAATGAATGATTTATTATGAGACTTGTTCATATGTTCAGACCTCTTTGCTTCTGTACTGTTGCTCTTTAGCTATCTTCTGTTGGATTACTTATCTTCCCATTTCTAAATCTAGTTATTAGTCTCAGTAACAGCAGAGTAAATGAATGAATGGAGCTTAAACAATTATTGACTTACAAATTTCCATTAGGACCACTTGAGGCAAAAATTGGCTAATTTCTGTTATCTGATTGGAAGTAGGAAAGTGCATTTTCACTTACTTTGTAAAAGCCCAAGTCTTCAACAGAGATATAATTTAGTTTTTCCAAAGTCACTTTTCTTCCTGATACTTTCATATCATCCAAAAGGATGCTATATCTGCTTTTTCCCTTAAAGCTCAAAATTTGTTATATGTTTGTCCATATTTTATTAATATTCTTTAAGTCTATTTAAATTACAAATAAAGATAGTTTTTGAAAATAAGCATCTGCTGTTGTTTACTTATATCCTTGTTCCTCAGATATTCCTCCCAAAATTGAACTTCAAAATGGTAGCACTCATCTTATCAACTTGCCTTCTAAATAAACAGTTTGGTCACTCATACCAGACTTTCAAGAAGACAACACAAGTAAAATATCACATTGCTTATTGTTTTATTGTTATTGTTATTTAGGGCTGTGTGATCAATGAAAAAAATGCTTCAATAGTAATTATGTAATTGGGGAATAATTTTTGAGCTGTTCTTGAAATTATGGACCTAAAGATTTGTGTAACTGTAACAAAATAATGATTTTTTTGTTCTTTTTTTGTTCAATAATTGAACAAGTGGGGAAACTTCAGGGGCTCATTTCTCCCCATATTTATTTATTTATTTACTTACTTATTTGTATACCACCTTTCTCAGCCCGCAGGCGGCTCAAGGCAGTTTACAGGACAAAATTCAATGTCCACTGTACCATAAATACAATTAAAAACATTAATATATAATAAAATCCATAAAAATCGATAAAACTTAAATCCATAGTGTCTCCTTGTTAAAAACATTGTCCAGTCCCATCGTCTAGTTGTTCCATTTTCCTATGTCAGTTACTCTGCAATTGCACTTGCTCAAAAAGCCACATCTTAATTTTTTTCCAGAATGTTAAAAGGGATGAGTCTGATCTGATATCTCTAGGGAGGGCATTCCATAGCTGAGGGGACATCACCGAGAAGGCCTTGTCTCTCATCCCCACCAAACGTACTTGTGACGAAGGCGGTAATGAGAGCAGGGCCTCCCCAGATGATCTTAAGGTCCTAGATGGTTCATAAGGAGATGCATTCGGACAGGTAAGTTGGGCCAGAACTGTTTAGGGCTTTATAGGCTAAAGCCAGCACTTTGAATTGTGCCCAGTAGCAAACTGGCAGCCAGTGGAGCTGGCACAACAGAGGAGTTGTATGCTCCCTGAGCTGCCACCCGCTGGACCATTTTTAGAGTTATGATGATGATGAAACTTGCTATGAGTGTACCACATATGAGTGTACACTGTTTGTTGTCCAAATTACAGAATGTCACACCTATCCACTAAGTTTTGAGGAATTTTTGCATTTAAAAAAAAATTAAAAAAATCTACATGGCCTATCTACTTGAATTTTATATGCAACACACAAGACAACTAGGACATCAATCTCCCCAAGTTTCAGAAAAAGTCAGGAGTAAAGATTTCTTCATCTGTTTCCCAAACTGTCAGAAGACCATCTTTTAAAATATATTATTAACATTGAAATGTTAGGTTTTGACCTAAGACACTTGCATGGGGCATAGCCTCAATGTTTTTCATCCCTTGATTTATGGTAAGATATTATTTGAGAACACAGAAATTCTGGACTACTCTGACAACCACTATGTCAGACTACACAGAGAAACCATTAAAATCCACAAGCACGTGAACAATTTCAACAGAAAGGAATAAACCATGAAGATTATCAGTATTGAAGAACACTAGAATCAAGACAGTGACTAATGAATACCACCCAGACACAGGAGATCTGCAGGCAGTAAACAATCAAAGGCTAGTGAACACTACCCAGATAAATGATGTCTCTAGGCAGCAAACAATTTAAAGAGAACACAGGCCATGCTAATTCCATACATATGCCTTGCTCACATGCTAATGGGTGGATCCCACTCAACACATAAAATCTAGTTTGCTATTTGCACCCTTTATACTTGTTTACCAGACAATGGTTAGTTCCTCCCACTCTGGACATTCCACAGGTATATATACTCCAGTTGCTTTAGTACCATCAGATCCTCTGAAGATGCTAGCCACAGATGCAGATAAAAATGCTGCTAGAATATTTTATTACTTATTTATTTTATTATTTATTTATTATTCAAACTTATATGCCGCCACTCCCCTGGGGCTCGGAGCGGCTTACAAGAACAGGCTAAAACCTAACACAATTTAAAAACAATTTAAAACAATTTAAAAACAACAATATTAAAAGTCAACGGCCTGTCGAAACAGATATGTCTTACATGCCCTGCGGAAAGCTGGTAAGTCCCGCAAGGCACAAACTTCAGCTGGCAGAGTATTCCAGAGTGATGGTGCCACTGCTGTAATGGCTCTGCGTCTGGTTGCTGTTAGACGCAAGGTCTTGACATTGGGAATTTCCAACAAATCTTGGTCCTCAGAACGGAGGGATCTCTGGGGTTGGTCAGGGGTGAGGCGGTCCCTCAGGTACATTGGCCCCAGACCATGCAAGGCCTTAAAGGTGAGTACCATCACTTTGAAAGTGATCCGGTGCTCAATTGGTAACCAATGCAGCTGCAGTAAGATTGGTGTTATGTGGCATCTCATCGGAATTCCCGCAAGAAGCCGAGCAGCTGCATTTTGTACCAACTTGAGCTTCCAGATCACTGACAGAGGAAGGCTAATGTAGAGGGCATTACAGTAGTCCAGTCTTGAGATGACCGTAGCCTGGATCACCGCAGCTAGGTCGTCCCTGGACAGGTAGGGGGCCAGCCGTCTAGTCTGCCGCAGATGAAAAAAGGCGGTTCTGCTAACGGCGGAAACCTGGGCCTCCATCTTCAGCAGAGGGTCCAAAAGGACTCCCAGACTCTTTACCAATGATGACGGGCGTAGTGCCTTGCCATCCAGGGTAGGCAGCTGGATATCCCCACTGCCCGGTTGACCCAGCCATAGGATCTCCGTCTTTGCTGGATTCACCCTCAACCTGCTGGCACACAGGCATCCAGTAACGGCCTCGAGGCACGGATGGAATCGGGTACAGAGTCCGGTCAGCCTTCCATCTTCAGCACCAGCTGAATATCATAAGCGTACTGGTAACACTCAAGCCCAAAATCTCGAACCTGGGTCATATAGCCCAGATCCACACAACACCCCAGCAATTCTGGCTGTGAAAGCTTTTGACAATACATTGGTTTTTTTTCTTCTTGCACAAAACCCAATGCCTATTTGATATGCTTTTTTGCTATTCTCGATTTTTATGCATTTCCCTAACAGCTATAGCACATATGTGCACACATTGCAATTGTACACATTCTGTTTTGCATATTTACTTGCATATAATTTGATTTTTAAGAAAGAGATGCACTTGGCTTCCTTCCCATGGTAGGAAACAAAAAGCCCCATATGTACTTTCATAAATAGCCTGGCAAACGCATTTGCCTTTTTAAAAACCCAGTTAATGAGAATGTCTTTTCCATCACGACTTAACTCACTTGTATTTCCATTAACGCAACTAAAAAGTGACTAACTTTGGCTTGATTGTGTATAGTGGCTGAAACTTTAACCTAGTTATTGTCCTGATCAAATATATATTGGAAGAGAATGCAGGCAAAGAAATCTTTCTCCAAAATAGTGTCAAGAGAGTGTAAAAGTGAGGTTTTATATAATAACTCATTATACACAGAAGAATGTCATCTCTTTTTAGGTTTTCAATGCTATGGGTATTTTGCTTCATTATGCACATTGCCATACTCACTTTATTTCATTATGAGACGGGTGGCACCTTAAATTATTTATTTCCCATTTTTGTAAATAGGAGGAAATGGTTCCTCTGATAGGCAATTCCAGTTATTGCTTATGAGTGCCATCAAGTTACAGATGCATTGAAGTGCAGCAGAAATGAAATACCTATCACCCCGCTGCTGCTGATGTGTCCAAAAAGCTGAAGAGTTTTAATGGCTTGTAATATATGCTGTCACTGAAGTCACTTTCACAACTGACTGTGCAACAAATCATTTTAACTGTTGCCAATCTTTCCTCTGGTTTCAAAGCATCAATTAATTAATGCCCATGTTCTGGCTGTTTCCATGCCCTTTCCCAAATATTGTCATATTTTATACAATACTGTTCCATGCCTCCTAGAGTCAGGCAGGCAACATTGTAATAGGAGAAGCTTCTGTAAGGATCAGTGGGTTTCAAAATAATGTTACTAGTTTGGTATTTCTCAGAGAAAATAACACTTTATACCTTATGTGAGTCATTTGTGAAACAGCACACAGTGTCTTGAAAATCTGGACATCTGTGCAATTTGGAGAAATAAAATGCACACAGAACTACATGCATATTCTGAAAAAGAAATAAATGGCAGAAGTATGTCCTAGTGAAAAGTACATATAAGAATAATTTATTTAATTAGAATATATATACACACACACAATGTACAAAAATGTGCAAGAGTATGTTACAGTAAGTTGTAGAGGATCAAGTGTGTGTGTTAAAGAAAAACCTTATGATGTTCATTATTATGTGCAGCTGGTAATGTAGGTCAGCCAGCATGTTTGGGCTACATCCGGTGGGGTATAACTGTATGGATTTTAGAATACAGTTAGGAGAAGCAATACACTACTCTGAGGTGGAGAAGCAATATGAGGAAGAGAATCAATATGCTGCTCTGCAGGAGATGCAATATGCTGTACTGCTGCAATGCTCTAACAGCTATGCTCTTTGCTATGGTGGAATGGCTATTTACTCAAGGTTTATGTTTTGCTCTCTCATTTGAATGAAGATGAAGAAGCCTTATTCTGTGTTACTTACAAGTAAGTACATTTTATTTCCCCAAATTGCACAGATGTCCACTATGTAAGTTGTCGAAGCCTTTCATGGCCGGAATCACTGGGTTGTTGTAGGTTTTTTCAGGCTGTATGGCCATGGTCTAGAGGCGTTCTCTCCTGACGTTTCGCCTGCATCTATGGCAAGCATCCTCAGAGGTAGTGAGGGCTGTTGGAACTAGGAAAAAGGGTTTATATATCTGCGGAATGACCAGGGTGAGACAAAGGACTCTTGTCTGCTGGAGCTGGGTGTGAATGTTTCAACTGACCTCCTTGATTAGCATACAATGGGCTGACTGCGCCTGGAGCAAACTTTTGTTGAGAGGTAATTAGATGTCCCTGCCTGCTTCTTCCCTGTTGTTGTGCTGTTGCAATTTTAGAGTTTTTTAATACTGGTAGCCAGATTTTGTTCATTTCCATGGTTTCCTCCTTTCTGTTGAAATTGTCCACGTGCTTGTGTATTTCAATGGCTTCTCTGTGTAGTCTGACATGGTGGTTGTGAGAGTGGCTATCAGGATGAAACTTGCTGCACTTGTAGGCCACATTTATGACTGTAAGCCTAGTAAGTTTCAGAATGTTTGGGTCATCCACTGATTTTTAGGAATTTGTTTATATTTTTATAACTAACATTTCTTTTAAAAACTCAAATGAGGTATCCTTTTGAATTTCTCCACAGTGATAACATGAGTAGGGTATTATGCTTGCAAAGTTTCCTAACACTTTAGTAATCTACTAAATAAAATAAAATAAACATTTAAAATGCACTTTAAAACTCATCCTCCCCAACCCATGCCCACCTGCACCTCCCTAGCAGAATTTAGAAAATAAAAGTTGGATAATTTCAACAAGGAAATATAAATAGACTGGAAATGACACAAAGAAAAAGAATTCTCAAAAAAACTAAGCTAGTAGTGTAGCTTGTATATCGACCAGCTTTGCAGAAAGCCATGTGATTGGCTGTCTTCTTCTGATTGGCCCATTAGGAAAAAATCAGCATGCAGCTTCCCTTGTCAATCGTCAACCAACTCAATCCCCTCCCACTCTGGGGCGACAGCATAATATGTTACATTACAAAATGATCCAAATCAACAAATCTTTCCTCAATTTAGCTGAAAGATTCAGAGACTTGTGTTTGGAGGGGGCCTTCCCACATTGTATTTCAGCAATCATATCTCTAAAATGCCAAAATTTTCCGAAATCCGAAATGGGGTCCGGAATTTTGCACACCTCTAATTGTATTTAGAATTTCATAAAACAGGCTATTAACAGCCATTCTCCACCATGAAAGTCATCAAGCATTTGAAGACTTAGGGTGATTTTTCTCTGTCATATTCCAGTGGAAGCACATTTATTCTATTACAAGTGCATAGCTCAAAGGGCTCGTCAGTACTTTGGTATTCTTTTCTATGACACCAGTATGTAAACTTCGTTTCCCCACCTGTATAACTGCATTGCAGACTAATATACTTTACATTAGCTATTACTTCTACAAATTCTCATTTTCTCTGTCAAATGATGCATGAAAGTTTGAATTGCTATAGCTTAATAGAGTAAGCATCTTATCAGTGCAGTTTATCAAAGGCATCCCGCTCAGAACACCCAAGGACAATTTATACATACACACACATACAGATCTTTCAGTTCTTTCCAAGCTCAGCAGTTTGATTTCTCCTACTATTCAATTTTAAGTTATATAGCATTTGTAGAGTTAACTGTCTGTTCACTGAAATGCATTTTGAACCCCTTTAATGACCAATTTTAATGTGTTTTATCAATTATGTTAAGTTTGGGGTGAGTTTTTTGTTTCATTTTTTCCTGTAAATATAGACTATAAATAGACTCAAGAAATAAGTGGAGATGTGACTAAAAATGTTTTAAACAAATAAACAGGTAAACAAACTGCTATATAATATGCAGTTTACTACAGATTTCATTCCACATATGTAGTAATTAAATCTTGTAGTTTACCATGGAAGAGATTAAAAATAATCAGAACAATA
>NW_026847438.1:137202041-137336971 GCF_025583915.1 Anolis sagrei ordinatus | reverse complement strand
CGGGAGCAGGGCTAGAACCCTCCAACAGCGTATAATCAAAGAATTGTAAAGACCACGCACTGTAGTATATACCGCAATCAGTTCACAGAGCAAAAAGGGGGGCCCCGTATAAAATATGCCCAAGCTACGTGCCCCATAGGGAAAAAGGGGGGGGCCTATGGAGACTACCCCGCACCCCTTATATAAACCTAGAATCAAAGAGTTGAAAGAGACCTCATGGGCCATCCCACAGCGCCGTATAAATATAGAATCAAAGAGTTGGAAGACACTCCCTGCGCCATTCCACATCACCCTACTATGCCGCCTTAGTGCCATAGAATCAAAGAGTTGGAAAAGACCCAAAGAGTTGAAAGAGACATTACTATAAATATACACCATACAAAATGCAGCCCCACAAATTAGCAGCATACTGCTTATTGTACTATGCTTCCATTGTGCGAATTTGCATCTCCAAGATGCCCATACATCAGGTCAGATAAATTGCTTCCCAGGAAAGCTTTTTAGCTCAGCCTTGAAAGTCCTACCCAGCTGGCTATTGATAATGTCACATCCCACTGTGTTTTCGATTTGCAGTGAAAAGGGGGGGNAAGGAAGGAAGGAGAGAAAGAGGGAGGGCAGGTTGGCCACAGCAACGCGTGGCGGGTACAGCAAGTAGAATCATATAATTATAAAACCATAAATTCAGAAGAGATAACAATGGCCATCCTGTCTAATCCCCTGACATGCAGGAAAAGCACAATCAAAGCACTTCCAGCAGATGGCCATCCAGCCTCTGGCTTTTGGAGAACAGTGCAGTGCAATAATATAATAGTGCAGTGCAATGACTACAGAATGGCCTTAGACTACGATATGTGGATGGTGTGATTTTAATATTGAATGTAATTTTTAAATGTTGAATATGTATTAGCTTTAATTCAATTGATTTTAAGCTTAACATTTGCATATGTTTAAGGCATTGAATAATTTCCATATGTAAGCCACCTTGAGTCCCCCTTGAGATAGAGAAAGGCAGGGTACAAATGAGGTAAATAAATAATAAAAAATTAAATCCTCCGGAGAAGGAGACCCCACTATGCTCTGAGGCAGCATATTCCGCTGTCAAACAGTTATCATTAAGACGTTCTTCCTAATATTCAAGTGGAATCTCCTTTCCTGCAGTTTGAATTCATTGTTTCATGCCCTAATCTCTAGAGCACTGCTTCTTAAACTGTGGCTCCCAACCCCAACTGGAGTCCCCTTAGCTCAATGTTGGAGTCATGATTTTTTTCCTAAACATCACAAAGGACTTTATCCCATGGTTCCAACATGTAGTCCGGAATTAGAACCTCAACAACATTAGTTTTCCTTATGTGTATAGATATCCAATTCCAGGCACTGCATGAAATGTCATGCTTTTTTTTCCTTCTGCAGTGCTCAAAGTCCCTGGAGTTACACCACATAACCATTCTCATCTCCTAAGACAGATTCAGAGAAGCATTCTGTTGCAGCTCCATAGCCAGCAGCAAAGTGATCTCACTAGCATGACGATCTCTACTAGTCCCTGCTGGATCTCAGCACAGATGTCATCCTTTCATATATAGCTATGAGAATGCTTCTCTAAGGCTGCTTTCTGTCTCTGTACAATGAGAAGCTTCCGAAGCTTTACAGTAAGTCAAAAGGAACGTGTATGACTCAACATAGAGTAGGTCTGCAGTGGCTATTTATGCTACACTGAGAGGATGTAGGATTTATTTATTTATTTACATCACTTATATCCCGCCCATATCAGCCCGCGGGCGACTCAGGGCGGTCTACATATCGGCACAATTCGATGCCAATACAATACAAAAGCAAAAACAATTAAGTGCATTTAGACAAAAACAATTTAAAAAGAGCTATATCCTCTCAATCCAATCCTCATCCTTTTCATCATCTTGGCCGTTCCTGGGTCATTCTCCATCTCAAGCTTGACTATTCCGGGGTTCCGAATGCCTGCTCGAAGAGCCAGGTTTTCACTCTCTTACGAAAGGTCAGGAGGGAGGGGGCTGATCTAATATCCCTAGGCAGGGAGTTCCACAGCCGAGGGGCCACCACAGAGAAGGCCCTGTCTCTCGTCCCCGCCAAGCGTGCTTGCGAAGCAGACGGGATCGAGAGCAGGGCCTCCTCAGATGATCTTAACTTCCTGGAGGGTTCGTAGGAAGAGATGCGTTCGGATAGGTAGGCTGGGCCAGAACCATTTAGGGCTTTATAGGCTAAAGCCAGCACTTTGAATTGGGCCCGGTAGCAAACTGGCAGCCAGTGGAGCTGGCGCAGCAGAGGAGTTGTGTGCTCCCTGAGCCCCGCTCCTGTTAGCAACCTGGCTGCTGCACGCTGGACCATTTGAAGCTTCCGGGCCGTCTTCAAAGGCAACCCCACGTAGAGCGCGTTGCAGTAATCTATGCGGGATGTAACCAGAGCGTGGACTACCGTGGCCAAGTTAGAGTTCCCAAGGTACGGGCGCAGCTGGCGCACAAGTTTTAGTTCTGCAAATGCTCCCCTGGTCACCGCCAATGTGCTCTAGAAGAAAGGTGTACTGGTGCAGCAATAGTGACTCCATGCCTGAACTTTCAGAAGCTACTCCTATTTGAGATATGCTCACTACATCTTTACTAGACCTCATTTTATATTGGATGGCAGTCACAGCACCTGGATGAAACCAACTTCATTTGCTAAATCATTTGTTGAGCCATTTGGGATTAGCTCTCATAATACCTGGCTAGTGTCAAGGGACCTGCAAGTTCAGTTGGTATCCCCTGTGACATCGTGTTCTGTACATCTTGCTGCACCTGGCAATCTTGAAATACATTCAAAGAATGGATATTTTAAGATTTATTCCAAATAAAGTTATAGGAAACATTTCCCACATTTTTATACATTGCCCATTACCCAGGAGAAAGATGGACAATGCATAATATCATGGAAGTTTTCACATTTTTATAGAGTGCAAGGTAATACTATTTTCATCAACCATTGTGCTGTAAAGAGTGCACAATTGTTCTTATAGCTTAACTACATTAACAATGTGGTAGCAATTATATTAAAGGTGGTGGTGGTGGTGGTGGGGGGCACAAATATAACTCCATCCGATTAGTTGTTTGATCATTACTTTTTCTTATTCTTCAGACATTTTATTACATATTATGATTGAAAACAGAAATTAATTACTTTAAATTTAATAAAAGATTTCAACAAATAAACATTTTACTTTGAACATAGTCAATGAAAATACAAAACAGAGAGTAGGAAATCATATGTAGGTGTGGGTGAAGGGAGAGGTAAGTGTAATTTGGTAACAATTCTGCCTGGATCTTGGGATTGTAATCGACTGTGTCAAATGCTGCTGTGAGATCCAATAACACGAGCAGCGCCAACCCGCCTTGGTCAAGCTGGCATTGAAGATGATCCGTGATGGAGACTATCAAAGTCTCTGTCCCATGCCCCACACGGAAGCCGGACTGGAAGGGATCTAGTCCGGCTGTGTTGTCTAAGAACTGCTGCAACTGCTCCGCTGCTGCCCTCTCAATCACCTTGCCCAGAAATGAAAGATTCAAAACTGGGCGGTAATTGGAGGGAACTGAACAATCTAAATCTGGTTTCTTCAGCAGGGGAGAGACCACCGCCTCTTTTAAGCCCTCTGGAAAAACACCTTGCTCAAGGGAGCTGTTTATAATCTTCAACAAAGGGTCACGTAATCCCTCCAAGCAGGATTTCACCAACCAGGAGGGACACAGATCGAGAGAGCAAGTGGTCGGTCTAGCTGCAGCTATGAGCCTATTGACAGCCTCTGCGTCCAACGGGATGAACCGGTCGAGGACAGGCCCAGCAAGTGGCCATGGAGTCTCAAGTTCTCTCACTGTATCAATTGTGGTGGGAAGGTCCCGGCGTAGTAAAGAGATCTTGTCTGCGAAATAGCTCTGAAAAGCCTCGGCTGAAGGGGCCTGATCATCACTTTTTGGGACGTTAGGGACCGTTGTTAAAGATCGGATTATTTTAAACAATGTTGCTACTTCCAGTTAGGCTTAGAATAGGCCTAGAAAAATGGTAGGCCCAAGGAGTCGGCAGCCATCTTAGAAAAAGGTGCCGAAGGAATCAATTTTGTCACTCATTTCCAGGAGGGGTCATGTTTAGTTAAAGCAGCCTTTTGGTGGGAAATGAGAAAAGAATGGGATTGGGTAAGTTAGAGTGGGCAGAGCCTAACTTGCCAAGAGGAAAAAACTGTCTTTAAAGGGAGGTTTTTTTTATCCCTGTCAGGAGATCAAAATTAGGTGTTGAAGAGAGAGGGTGTTTAGAAGATTAGAAGATTAGTGGTGTTGAGGGTTAGAAGAAAAGGCCTGAGATTGACCAGAGTTCGCTAGCAGGGTAGCTAGTGAAGACTTACAACGATTAGGAGGATAGCTGGGTAGTAGTAAGATAGATCCAAGTTTAGGACTCTCTGTACTGCTGAATAATTTCTATCAGAGAAACTATACTGTCAGGATTCTTGTTTTTGGAGGGAGAGAAAAGAGTTTCTTGAGTAATAAAGTCAGAACTGTTTTTGTAACCATTACGCTTTCAAGACAAATCTCTGTGACAGCCAAGATAGTTCCTGCATTGTTCCTGTTCTTGTTAATAAATATTATTGTTCCTGGTTTATCACCTCTGACTCAAGTGTGCCTCTGTGCTTAAAGGTTTTCAAAGCAGTGTTAAGCAGAAGTCAAGAATCTAATTTATTTATTTATTTATTTATTTATTTATTTATTTCAAAGTTTTCTATACCGAACTTCTCAACCTCATTGAGGGACTCAGCCCGGTTTCCAACCATAAAAACATATACACTCATTAAAATATCATATATCACAATTACAAAAACAGCTTTAATATAACACTATGTATAAAACTACAGTGGTCAGTCGTCATATTAAAAACAGATCTACATCATCTTACATCCAGAGTCCTAGGGTGTTGTCTCATTCATCGAAAGCCTGACTCCACAGCCACATCTTCACCCATTTCCTAAATGTTAGGATGGATGGGGCGGTTCTGACCTCCGGTGGGAGAGAGTTCCAGAAGGCCCTGTCCCTCGTCCCCACCAGACGAGCTTGCGAGGCCGGTGGGACCGAGAGCAGGGCCTCTCCAGATGATCTTAATAATCTTGATGGTTCGTAGGGGAGAATACGTTCGGAGAGGTAAACAGGGCCGGAGCCGTTTAGGGCTTTATAGGTCAACACCAGCACTTTGAATTGTGCTCGGAAGCTAATTGGCAGCCAGTGGAGCTGGTGTAACAGAGGGGTCGGATGGTCTCTGTACCCAGCCCCCGTTAGTAATCTGGCTGCGTATGTTTTTTTAAAGAATTAACTTAAAGGGTACCTCAGTAACACAAGCCTGAGGGTTAGTACCATCACACTCTTTCTTTAGTTACCTCATATAAGCCAAAGGCTTATCAGCACTGTTAAGTGGGTGTGTGCCAGTACGCTTTCAAATAGGGTTTGTTTCGGCCAGGAAGAAAGTACCAACTTTCTATTATCAGCTTTTTGAGTTTTGGGGCTTGTAAATTTCAGAAGCCACATTCTAATCTTAAGTGGTGTTCAGCTGTGTGTGTTTGGGGGATTATTTTTATTTCCTCATAAATAAAGTTCCCCATTTCTCTATAATTGGTGGAACAGTGTTGGGATTTTTATTATCATCGAATAAATATTTCCCTCCTCCCAAATAAATATCCCACCCCGCTATGCCATGTTAAAGCAGCCTGGATGAATTTCTTCGCTTTGCTGTCCCTCCTGCTTCAGTTTTACACTAGAGAAGCCTGTTAAACCAGTGTGGATGAATTTCCTCACTTTGCTGTCCCTCTTGCTTCATTCTTACACTAGAGAAGCCTGTTAAACCAGTGTGGATGAATTTCCTTGCTTTGTTGTCCTTCTTGCTTCAGTCTTACACTAGAGAAGTCATTTTAAACCAGTGTGGATGCATTTCCTCACTTCGTTGTCCCCCCTGCTTCAGTCTTATGCCAGTGAAGTCATTTTAAACCATCATGGATCAATTTCCTCCCTTTTCTCCCTCCTCCCTTTTCTGGAGTAAAACAACTACTTTCAAAATAAAGACCACCCGATGAAATAGGAAATAACACTTTCACACCATTATTCGGAATTTGAAAATCTCGGAAGTTTAAAAAAGTTTTGAATTTTTTTTCTATGAAAATCGGAATTGATTTTTGAATTGAACCAACCAGTGCCCCCTACATCCGAAACTAGTTTTGAACCATTTTTTAAATAAACAAGCCTACTATACATCTATTGTGATTTCCACCATCTTAATGCAATCAGATAGAGGAGAGGAGTCAGCATTAATTTGTTGGGGGAGAGGGGACAATGCTTGGGTAGTCTAGTGCCCTGTTTCTCCCCATCTTTGGAAATCATCAACCTACTGTCTCACCTCCTTTCATAGTGTAAGTCTTCTGGTTACTTTGAGGCCAGGTAGCAATTGCCCCCTCCCTCATTAAGGGTTTTTGTTTTGCCTTCTCTACACTGTCACAGAGGACAGGCTTGGAAAGTAACAATATTGTTTTGATTCATCCCTAGGTTCAACGTGGTGAGGTGGTATGTCAAGATCTGCAGTCACAGCATAATATATGGGGTGGCACAACAGGCATGCATTTAAATTAAAAGTGTCTATAGAGTTTGGCAATTTCAGCCATTTATAGACACACTTTGTAGGCAATACATATTGAACAGAATTTTAAGAAGAGCGATTGGCTCTAGCATGTTCACTCAAATACTGCTAAAATGTTGACCTTTGAAGTCCCCAATTACTTATTAGAACCAGATTTTTTACTTCTGAATTTCCATTGTAAGCTTGCTTAAGAGCTCATATCAATCTCTTAGTGAAAGGTCACTGGTCCTTGCCATGTTACCTGGATTTTCATTATTTCATCATAAACTCTGACATTTAAAAATGTCAGCAAGTAAGGAAATCTACACAATATGGAGATGGAAGGAGAACATAACATGTTTATTCCATTCCCCCCATAGCTAGTCACATAACTATGATGAATAATATGCATTGAATGCCATCTGCAGTCCAGGTGAACAAAGTTCAGATTTCCAGCTTCATGAATAACATGCATGGCTTCAGACCTTTGGTTTATATTTGGGTTCATATTCAAACCACTGGGGAACATTGGATTGGGTGTAGAAGTTTGCACGTTACTTTTAAGAAGAATAAATATAGCATATGAGTCCCAAAGCATCATACTACACTATTGAATTATTGATGACTTCAATATATTCTTATATTCCTTCTTCTTAAAAGTAACTTTCCAAGATATGCAATAAGGTCAGTTCTAAATCATAAAAGGCATTCTGAAAAAGGCTCAGGGCAAACCAAATTCTCTCCATTTAGTACTTGTAAAATAGAAGCAACAGTTCTCCAGCTACAGACTATTTCCATGAGGATGAACAAATTGACAGTTCCGGAATGTCATATAGGTTGCAATCTCACAACAGCATTCGTGGTGGTGGGATACTAGCAGGGTTTTTTTTTTTTAAAAAAAAATTGGGATAACATTACCATTTTCTTGTTTTGTACATGTCTAAGAAGACAGTTACTTTAGTGCAGGGGTCCTCAATCTAAGGCCTGAGGGCCGGATATGGCCCTCCAAGGTCATTTACCCGGCCCTTGCTCAAGATCTACCTAAGTCTGAAAGGACTTGAAAGCATACAACAACAACAACAACAACAACAATCCTATCTCAGTTGATTCTGCTGTTACACTTGATTGGTTCACTTATGCATCCATCCCTCCCTCATGCCAAAATAAGAGTGGGCATTTGTCTTAAACCGAAGTACTGTAACAGAAGCAAACACTCCAAATTTTTTTCAACCTGGTGTTCATTGTGAACCACAAATTGTTGGCTTAACCTGGGTGGAAGCAGAAGTCCCAGTAGTTACTTCGATTCATCAAAACATTTCTTACATCTAGCAAAACAGATTAAGATCATTCAAGGGCTTCCTTCATCCCGGGACTTGGAGCATTCTTGCATGGCATTTCTTTTGTCATATGTATCAACTCCACCGAAAAGGTGACATTTGCATGTTATAAGGACTGGTGGCTTGTAATACCTTTGGGATATGCTGTCTAAGATAGATATAAGCTTACTATTCTCTTTTGAAGTTATTTAATTCCACAAGCAGGCTTTATTGCAATTCACTCTGTTCCATTCCCTTCCCCACTTCGTTTGTCTTCAAGAGAATGTTTGACATGCTCATTGTGCTGCTCCACATTATGTCCAAAAAAGAGATGATGATATCCTTTCTGTCCATCATTTTATATGGCCAAGCAGAAAGCTGAAAAGGAAGAAACGTTTCTAAATTATTACTATAATGTACAGCACATTGGAATCTAAGTGGCAAATAGAAACGATGTTGCTTTTTGCTAATCTCAGGGCCCTTCCACACAGTCATATAACCCAGAATATCAAGGCAGAAAATCCCACAATATCTGCCTTGAACTGGGTTATCTGAGTCCACATTGCCATATATTCCGGTTCAAAGCAGGTAATGTGGGATTTTATTTAGCTGTATGGAAAGGGCCTTAAACAATGTCAATACTAGTGTATTAGTATATGTTTAGATAGAACATCATCATCATTTAATTACTTATTAATCGCCCTCCATCCACGATGCTCTAGGCAATTTACAAGCTAAAATTGTAAAGGATAAAAATACATACATACAGATATTGATAAAAATTAACAAAGATCAAAAGCTCTAGTAAAAAGCCAGGTCTTAAGTGCTAGGGTAAAAGGCCCTAAGTCACGCATGGCTCTCATATAGGGCGGCAAGGAATTCCATAAGGCAGGGGCAGAAATAGAAAAAGCTCTGCATCTGGTCCTTTCCAAGTGCACTTCTCTAGGACCCGGTATATAAAGTAAATCACGTTGGGATGGTCGTGGCGACCTCCGATGATGGGAGAATGAGAGACGGTCACTAAAATACAACGGACTCTGGCCGTAAAGAATTTTAAAGGTCAGAACTAGCATCTTATATAGACCACGGTAATCAGTTGGAAGCCAATGAAAATGCCGCAACACTGGTGTTATATGGCATTTCATGGATGTTCTTGTGAGTAGCCTGGCTGCTGCATTCTGAACAATATGGAGCTTTCGGGTTCTAGACATCGGAAGGCCAACATACAGGGCATTGCAATAGTCCAGCCTAGATGTGACCGTGGCATAGATGACTGTTGCCAGAGCCTCATCAGATAGGTTGGGTGCCAATTGCCTCACTTGTCGTAGATGGAAAAAGGCCTGTTTGTTGGCAGCAGCAACCTGAGCTTCCATTGTCAGCTGCGAATCCAAAACGACACCCAAGCTCTTAATGGTAGGTCAATGAGATAGGGCAGCACCATCGAAGGTGGGTAGCAAATGAATTGGAATTGTATTAGTAAGCCAAGAAATGGCAGCTTGTATGCATTTCTGCTTGGCAAGCACATTTCATGTTGCCCACTACATTATGCAAATCAACACTTCAGAAATTAAAGGTTTGGTGAAACTGAATGATTTATGTATTAACTTGAACAGAGCTCAGAAGTAGCTTAATCCAAAACTAGATGTCTGAACCACTATAAAATACTATTGAAATACAGATGATGATGATGATTTAATTTGACTTATATCCTGCCCTTCTGTGTACGAGTTTAGGGAAACCAGCTATTTACATTAGAATACAGTTAAAATCATACATAACAGACATATAACAATTGTGCCAAGAAAACCCCATCATGGGTTCATCTTTTTTTTTTACTGTTTTAGCAATTTTATTTTGGACTTACATTTTGTCAAAAGCAGCTACACCTACTAATTGTAAATAGTCTTCAAAAGCTGTACTCTTCTCTTCCAATATGTCACTTTCAATTTTATCATCTTCAGCCATATATTGAATTTGAAGCTTCTTGATTCCATAACCAACTGGAACCAGTTTGGAGGATCCCCAAACCAAGCCATCATCTTAACAACACCATAAGCCAGAAACAACTTCGAAGCGCACAATGACAGCACTACAAATATGTAATATTATCTGCTAAAATATAACATAAGCGAAGCAGCACCAGAAAGATGTGACCAAGATAAGCAAACATCTGAAAACCAAATCTTATGAAGAATGAATTAAGGAACTGGGTAATCTTATGGCCCTTCTACACAGCATCTAAAATGTAGAAGTTACCATGTTAAAATGGGGGGTGGGGTGGCTAAATGATGCTAGTGAGAAATCTGTGCTGATTCACTGCAACAGACAAAAAACATGTATTAAAAAGGTCCACTTATATCCCGATTCCAGCAGGAAAATGTGCATATTAACATCACTTGAGAAAAACACATTGTTTCCATCCCTTCTCCCCTATGTAGACTGCTCCAGCACACATACATTTTTTAAAGCCCCAGACAGCTTATTCGGCTGTCAAAAAGACACACATGTGGCTCAAGGGAAGCACAAGTGGAAAGCAATTAGAACTTTCTGAAACTCTTTATTTTAAAGTTTATAATACGAGGGAACTTTTCTAAGTAAAGTCCGTTTTGTTGTAGATACTAGTAGTTTGCGCACATATTGCAACGAGCACGTGCGTCATGTACCGGCATGCCTCGGGAACAACTGTGCTCAGTTTCCGCTCTGTAGCTAACCTGTACGGTTCTGTTCTGTGCTTTAAAAATGTTTAAGACTATCAACTCACCCGCATGTGAGGTTTGCTCAGTGATACGGTTTTTGTCAGCAAGGAACCTGCCTGCTGCAGAAATTCATTGACAGATTTGTGAAGTGTACGGTGATACTGTTATGAGTGAAAGCAAAGTGCGTAAGTGGGTACGACAATTCAAAGATGGCCGTGACAACGTCCATGATGAGGACTGCTCCGGTCGCCCTTCTTTGATTACAGTGAACTTGGTGGCTTCAGCAGGCAGCAAGTTTTTATGAAGAGGGTATTTTAAAATTGGTTCAGAGGTATGATAAGTGTTTGAACAAACTTGGCAACTATGTCGAAAAATAGAGTGAAGTATGTACTTTCTGAAAATAAATTTACTTTTTTGAAATAAACTTTTGTTGTGTACTTATGTTCAAACGGACCTTACTTAAAAAATACCCCTCATATTAAACAGAGCTTGAATTAACAATTGGAGAATGAGAGAAATCCAGTGGAGTTTTTTTTTTCAAAAAAGAATTCACTCCGTTATGTGCTGGACCTCATATGTGCACATGCAAATCTGTTTATATTTATATTAAGAAAGATAGTTGAATGTGTGTATATACAATCCAGTGCATGACGGAGTGATTTTTTATTTTTTAAAAACTCCTTTCAGGAATTTTTGCCCCCCATTTAAAATGTGGATTTTAGGGCTGTCTGGAATTGCCCTTAGTTTCTTTCATTCATTGCATGTAGATGTTAAGTAATAGATGAGGCAAGAAGGGTAGCCAACTCTGTTTTACCATTAGAACTACCTATGGAAGCTTCTTGGTCCATTATAGGTAGCCATGATGGTTTAGAAGATTACATCCAAACCAACTTTGACTATATAAGTTTTGAGTCAGAGAAAACATAGTCACTTAATCCTTAAAAACACGGTATGGTAAATACATCAGTGATACTTTCATGCCACACAGTTTAACACTATGATTCCACTTTGACAGATATAAAGAATTCAATAGTTCATAGTTATGCTAATTTCTTGAGTTTTCTGTCTGAGAATTCTGAATATTACTATCAACTGGAAGTCCCATAATTCCACAGGATGTTGCCATAAGTTTCAAAGTAGAATCATAGTACTCAAATTGTGCAGTATGAAAGAACCCTGGATTGCTTTGAGCTGATCATAATCACAGGATTAAATTAAAATTTGAATGTCTCTCCTATAACCTAGTTTAAATTTCTCCACTAGATGACAGTGCCTTACCTGCATAAAGTATTTATTTTGTACAAGCCATATTTTGGAAGTACTGTTCAGAAAGTAAAAGAAGCATGGACTGTACAAATCATGCACATGAGTACAACACAGAGAAAATACAGTTTGTACAATGAATCTCAGCACCTTCTTTGTTCTCATGAAATAGATTTTCGGATAGACTTTTCTCCCCCATTGATTTCAACGAGGTGAGTGTGAAGCTTCTCTTTTCACTCACTGTACAATTGCATGTAGTAGCAAAGGTTGCTGTGTTGAGCATAACTGTATGCACCCATACTACAAAGGAAAACATGTTCTTTTAATAGAAAGGTAAAGAATAGACATGAAAAAGGCAGAGATGTCCCCGAATTGTACAATGTTCACAATTACTCTCGAAAACACCCAGTTGAAGTCCAGTTTTCAACTTACTCAGTTTGTAGGGAATTTTGTAATTTCTGGTTCAACTTTTAGCCAGATCCTGCTGGTCGAATCTGTCTTGTCTATAAAATGAGAACCCAAAGTCCACTTCAGTTCATTTCAATAGATAGACTGAGCCGTTCTCTGTGGACTGTTTCATTTGTTTCTGCAGAAGTAATTTCACAATTGAAAAAGCAATACATATAAGCTTTCAATGTGGCAATTTCTGTGCAATAAGATATTTACTGAGTTGGAACACATATTGCAAAAATTTAAATTATAAGCTGGTTTATTTAGTTTGGGAAATCAATGTGAATTACTGCTGTCTTGGGAACAATTGATCCATTGATCTATGGAAGCAACACTAGATTTTAATATATCTAAGGTGGGGTGAAGCACCTTAGGCTCAATATATGCAAACATGCAGTGTTCTCTGCAGGCTATAAGCAGTCCCAGATCCCATCCCAGTAGCCCCCTCTCCCGATACATTGACTTCCACTGAATACTTCTCCATTTTTATTAATATACTAGCCGTCCCCTGCCACACATTGCTGTGGCCCAGTCTGTTGATCTGGAAAATAAAGTAATGAGGAAGTGTTGGTTTCTAATATATGTAATTTCTATGTGCTTGTGGGTAAACAGTATTTCTTGCTGTTTCTTTGTCAGTGTTGATGTGGAGAGTGTCTGGTTTGCCCACCCTGGAACATGCAACTTATCATAGTCCTTCTTTAAGGGTCCCTTTCAAATCTATGATACTATATCTCTCTGTGTGTGAATCATATCTGTCTGGCTATCTATCTATCATCTATCTATCTATCTATCTATCTATCTATCTATCTATCTATCTCTATGGCTGGATAGCTCTTTGTCAGGAGGACTTTGATTACGTTTTCTTGCCCTGATGAAGGCAGTTGGATTGGATGGCCTTAAATATTTTCTGTTGGTCATGGGGTTTCAGTGTGGGAAGTTTGCCCCGATTCTGTTGTTCGTGAGTTTCAGAATGCTCTTTGATTGTTGGTGAACTGTGAATCCCAGTGACTGCAACTCCCAAATGTCAAGGTCTATTTCCCCCAAACTCCATCTGTGTTCCTATTTGGGCGTGTTGAGTGCTTGTGCCAAGTTTGGTTCAGATCCATCATTGTTTCAGTCCACAGTGCTCTCTGAATATAGGTGAACTACAACTCCCAAACTCAAGGTCAATGCCCACCAAACCCTTCCAGTATTTTCTGTTGGTCATGGTAGTTCTTGCTTTTGGCTGATGAAATAGTGTTGTTGTTGTTGTTGTTGTTGTTGTTGTTGTTGTTGTTGTTGTTGTTGTGTGCTTTCAAGTTGTTTCAGACTTAGGTTTACCCTGAGCGAGGGCTGGGTAAATGACCTTGGAGGGCCGTATCCGGCCCTCGGGCCTTAGTTTGAGGACCCCTGTTCTACAGTATAGAAGCAAACCAAGTACATGCATTCATAATTACCACTCATTGACCATTGATAGGTGGAAATATGTTTTCAACAGTGTGTTCTGGCTTTTGTAATTAAAATGTCGGAATAAAATCTATTTCCATTCAAATCTACAGGAATTAACTAATCAAAATCAATTACATTATGAATTAAGTTGGAAATTTGCTAAAAGGGAAAGGAGGTGCAATTACATTTATCTTTGAACCAAAGTGATTAACTTTTGTTGGAATCCCAACATAACTGTTTCTTCAATATGAATGATCTCATTGGTTAAATAAATGAGCCATGGTGTAAAACATCATGAGCCATGGTGTGAAACATCCAATGCATTTTACATTACTCAAGTAGTTCTTAACCTGCCTCCTTTTTAACCCTTGGGTCGTCTGTCTTTTTCATAATCCGCATGAGGAGAGTAAAATAAAGAAAATGAGAAAGTAAGGACTTAAGAATAAAAGGGGAGGGGAGAAAGAAAAGCAAAAGAAGGGTTTTTGATGGGATGGGTGAGAAATGTGATTTAAAAAAAAATCATGCAGCTGTTTCATTCACTTTAAAAACTCAATATAGGGAGTTTTACTTTTACAGAAAAGTAAAATAACAAACCAGTTTTTTCACTTTGGGGAGGGGTAGTTCATGAGGGGCCGACCAAGGGCAAGATGGATGGATGGCATCCTTGAAGTGACTGGACTGACCTTGAAGGAGCTGGGGGTGATGATGGCCGACAGGGAGCTCTGGCGTGGGCTGGTCCATGAGGTCACGAAGAGTCAGAGACGACTGATCGAATAAACAACAAGTTCATGATACAATATAGATTTAAACACAAATTTATCATGAACACTTCAAACAGTTAAATTACTTTTGGTATTTTTAGTGAATGTTGGTGACACTTTCCTGAAACCAGAAAATTGTTGTGCATGGTGTGAGACATAAAAACAGACACTCTTAGCAGAAATCTAATTTGGCAGCTCTGTTTTACAAGATTTAACTAAATAGCAAAGGTTACAACAACACAAAACAATGACTTTATGCATGCTTATTGCATAGTACATTCAATGGCATCTTGGATTCACTGTTTTTGTTTTGTTTTTAGAACTTTCTTATCTCCAAGAGAGATGAGGAGAAGGAGGAAGGACTGTAGCCCCGAATGGCTGTTTACCAATATTTTTCTAGGTGCTTCTTCCTGCTTCCTCTGCCTTCTCAATGGGCCCATAGATGTAATAAAATAAACTTATGCAGACAAGATGACTTGCGGGTTCTCCACACTCCCTCCATATCCCTGCACTACAAAGCTGTGTTGATACAAAACAGATATTGTGCATGCAGAGGAAAATGTAAAAACAAAATTCTAAGATTTGTTTAAAAAAAACCTGAAACTTCAAAAATACGGGACATCTTACATTTGATGGCCTATTAGATCCAGTGTTTTGTTTGTTTGTTTGTTTGTTTGTTTTTGCTTCGATTATTATTGATTTTTGAAAGAATCACATCACTACAGAAATAAAAGAATTAAAAATTTAATAGCGGGGGGGGGGATGAAAACAAAAACTGCAGAGAATTAACACTGCTTGCCATAGGAGAAGAAACATGGGAATATGAATGTTCTTTTGTTTGCTGCTAAAATGAAAACAAATACCAAGGAAACTCACCTGGACAATGCATTCTATTTTTGGGACTTATTATTATTATTATTATTATTATTATTATTATTATTATTATTATTTAACTTTATTTACAACCCACCTTTCTCCCTGTGGGGACTCAAGTCAGCTAACTATCCACACTAGGCAAGTTTAAAAAGTGCAATACGAAAGTCAAGAAACAGAATTAAAATACAATAAATTCAAAGTGCTGGTGTTGGACCTATAAATCCCTAAACGACTCCAGCCCAGTTTACCTGTCTGAACGGTTTCTTCCCTATGAACCATCAAGGCTGTTAAGACCTTCAGGAGGGGCCCTGCTCTTGGTCCCAACACCCTCGCAATCGCGTCTGGTGGGGATCGAGGGACAGGGCCTTCTCGGTGGTGGCCCCTCGGCTCTGGAACTCTCTCCCACTGGAGATTAGAACTGCCCCTCCTCTCCTGACTTTTAGAAAGCTGATGAAAACTTGTACCTTGGGAAGCCTGATCTGGCCGCAGTGGTCCACACTCTTGTTACATCCCGAATAGATTACTGCAACGCGCTGTACATGGGGTTGCCTTTGAAGACTGTTTGGAAACTTCAATTAGTCCAATGGGCGGCAGCTAGATACTCACTGGAGCATCATACAGGGAGCATACCACCCCCCTGTTATTTATTTATTTACGGCATTTATATGCCGCCCTTCTCACCCCGAAGGGGACTCAGAGCGGCTTACAATATATATTTTTATACAATATATTATATTATTAGCATAGTACAATATCAGTATGTATTACTATATTGCACTATACCATTATATTGTAATATTATTGGTAATATTACATGTAATGTAAATATATAATTATAATTATAATATTGAATTATTATTACTAGTATTATATTGTATTACATTATAATATTATAAATATTATATGTATATACAATATAGTATATTATATTATTAGTAAAGACAAGATGGAAATGTCATCTGCTCCCTTCTGTCTTCGTTCTGGCCAGAGCAGTCGTTGGTGCCAGAAGGGGGAGGGGCCTCTCAAGTGATGATATAGGCAGAAGACAAGATGGAAGTGTCTTCTGCTCCCTTCTGTCTTCACTCTGGCCAGAGCAGCCATTGGTGCCAGAAGTGACCAGAAGTCAGCTCCACTGGCTGCCAATCCAGTTCCGAGCACAAATCAAAGTGCTGGTTTTGACCTACAAAACCCTATACGGCTCCGGCCCAGCGTACCTGTCCAAACGTATCTCCTTCTACGTCCCACCTCGGAGTTTAAGATTCTCTGGGGAGGCCCTGCTCTCGGCCCCACCTTTATCACAAGTGAGACTGGTGGGGACAAGGGACAGGGCCTTCTCGGTGCTGGCCCCTCGCCTGTGGAAGTCACTCCCCGGGGAAATTAGGTCATCAACATCCTTCCTCTCTTTCAGAAGGAAGTTAAAAACCTGGATATGGGACCAGGCCTTTGGGTAAGCTGGCAGATGGATAAAGGACAATGACGACCAGAGTAGGAAAGGACTATGATCATGCTGGATGGACTATGGATTTATGAATTGGCGAACGTTGACCACAAGATGATTTTATTGCTGCTATGGTATTAATTTGATTGTTTTAACTAGTTATAATTGTTGTTGTTATATCGTATTTTGTATACTGTATTTTGTAAATTGTTAAGCACCTAATTGTGCCTTTTGTAAGCCACCCTGAGTCCCCCTTAGAGGGTTGAGAAGGGCGGGGTAGAAGCGCTCGAAATAAATAAATAAATAAATAAATAAATAAATAAATAAAATACATTTATCCCATTCTCAATAAGACAAAAACAAACCAAAGCCACAAATTCATCCTCCATACAGAACATTTTTACCGCCGGACATATCTTCAATCATCTACTACTTTATTTTTTAAATACTATCTGCATGCTCAAAAGCAGCTTAGCTGATTTTCTAAGACTGACATCTTGGCCTGTAGTGCAACTTTGGTACGACAGTGATGGGAGCAGTCAGGGAGAGAATATTCAAATACCAGTAAGAGCTGAATAGATGCAGGGAGGAAAAAAGAACAATTCACATTTTGCCTTGTACATTTGCATATGGACATCATGGTTTTGAAACACAGCCTGACTGAATAAAACGCAGATAACACTAAGTGGAACTCAGAGCTATTTTTCTAGCCCAATTATGGGTTTTGGAGCCGCAGTAAATGGAAACATCTGCTGGAGCCACAAATAGCTGCTCACTGGCTGAGAACAGCGGGAGAGCTCACGGTTAATCATCTGTGCTCCTAGCAGGAATCACTTTAGCCAACATGAATGAGTAAAGAGCTTTTCGGGAGTTTGAGTGATAATGGAGTATCTCTGGCCATAAAGCAGATGGGGTGGAGGGAACCACACTCCAATGAAGAAGAAGGGAGGTCTCCTTGCCAGCAAGGGAACACATCATTCTGGCTACTCCAAACAGAAACTTTTCAAGGATGCTAGTTCTTCTTTTTCAGATGATACCTTGAATGATCAATGGCTGTTGCACAGGCAGGTGCCAGCGTGCCAGAAAGCAATTGATGAGTCACATTGAAATGAGACGTAAGACAAAAAAGAAGAGCAAAGCTGAAGCAAACTTTGGGTAGAGGGTGACAGCAAGATTTACACTTATTTTAACACACAACAAGTTATTTGCATTTATACTGGCAGAGGATTATCATATTCAGAAAGAGAGGCTATAAGAAAGGAGATTAGTGAGTCACAACGAAAGCATTATGTTCTGAAATTCTCTTTAACCATATCACATGCATTATTATCAGTAATACTGGTGGAATGACTACACATACATTTTTTATTTCAAATTTATCCCTTCTTCTTTATCTCTTGCCCCATCCAAAGTTAATTATCAAGAGATCCCTACATTTACCAAGAGCATATTTATTTCATTTGATGAATATTCAGGGTTATGAATTTGTTTCATAAAACCATGCTCATTATTGGGCTTTAGCATTCATTTTGAATATGGTAGATTGTCAAGACCCAGAAGCCTCAAGAAAGCCAAACACAATATAAAAGGTCAAAACACAGGTTTATTGAACACAAAAAAGGCTTAGAGACACTTGCTTCAGTGTCTCTAGCACAAACTCAAAGTCTATAGCAACCGCTATGTAAAAAACCCAATTTAAATATAATCCGGATTATCCCGGAGTATAATCTGGGATAACAAAAATATGCAGCAATCAGCTTGTAATTCAAAATGTCCAAAAGGCACCAGAAAACAATGTGGGAACAAGCAAAATCAGAGTCCAAAGGCAGTCCGTAGTCCAGGCACGTCCGAAGAAAGAAGAAACAGTCCAAAAAGCGTAGTCATTGTCAAAACACGGTCCGGAGTCAAACAGGGAAAGTTGTAGTCAGCACTTATGAAGTATCAGCCAGAAGTCACGGAAACACGAAGATCTGTAGTCCAAGGACCCAAGCTTGAGAGTAATGGCAGAAACAAAGATARACACCCGAAAAAACACTTTGCCTTCTGCAAAGACCCATTGAAACCAAACCAACTTATATCCTAAAGCTCCTCATCAGAGGATGAACTGCTCCCCACCCTTTCATCATCACTTTCAGCTGCCTCATTCCCTGCAGCTGAACACTGCCTCCCATCTCTCCACCTTTGCCAGCGTCTGTCAAGACTTAGGTCCTCCCAAGTGTTCCCTGATTGCCACTCTTCTGTAAATCTCTCAAAGTCARCACTGTAGGTAGGCTGAGTACAGATGTCCCTAATTTCCTGTACACGGGTCCAGTCCAAATCACCCTCCTCCTCAATGTCACTCTCAGTCCCATCACTCCTTTCAAAACCCATAAAATCTTCATCTTCTGTTGGAGCGCTAAGTATATCACYGATACACTTCCTTTGGAGCTCCTCATCAGATTATTGTTCATGAGTAGCCCGCTTAACTCCCCTGCTTTCTTCTCCTTCCCCCATTTCACAGGATTCGGAATTAGAATTAGAATTAGTTGGACCCATGAATATGTCTCTAATCCACTTTCGCTGCTTCTCCTCCTCCAACACCTGCACAGCCCTATTCTCCCTTCTACCGGTAGTAGTAACGTTACTGTCATGCTGAACTACAACATAGATATTGGCTGGAACTGATATGAGAGCAGAGTCTACAATAGACTTCTTTAGACATTGGATGCACCCTTTGGGTGTTTCATTCTGTCCTAACACAAGTACATGCCCTCATATTAAGAATGGTGGAATGGTTTAACAGATTTAGCTTTCCCCTCTCTTCTTGTGGGTGGGGAGTGTGATTTGCTGCCCCCCAGTGAAGGAAACCAGTTATCAATTAGTCCCAAATGGGACTAGTTTTAGGATGCGGGGCTGGTTATTCCCCTGGCCCTGGTTCTTCTTTCAGTTACTTGTGTGTAATAAACCACTTTCCTGATCTGGAACAGTGTACTTAGGGGTTGCTTCAAGACTGGGTAGAAATCCCACCCACCCACCCCCATAAGCGTGTGTGTGTGTGTGTGGGGGGGTGCCTACCCTACACTGTTCAATTAGAGGCTAATTGGTGTTGGTGGAATCATAAATAGGTTGTCCTGTGGTAAACTGGGATGGATTTTACATGTCAGTGCGCAACTAAGACACCAGTTTTGGTGAAGGCCAGCAACAAGAACCCTCACTTGTGTGTTTGGGCAACCAAGGTCGGGCTGAATGGGAATGGCCTTGGAGCTGCAGGGGAATTCTGATCTCATTAAATCCTTGAGACTTTGGAAACTGAAAGAGCGGAACGGAGCAGCCTCACCCAACTTGCTGCTCCGCCCCCTCACATGCATGGGCCAGCAAACTAGCTGGCCCAAACCAAGTCTGCCTCCTTCATGGGGTAATTCAAAATGCCCTCCCGCATCTTAAGCTTTGCTTGGCTGCGGGTGGGGCATCTGTGCAGCTTCCCTAAGAGGTCACCCTGGGAGGCACTCGGGTGAGGTTGCACTCAGGGGACCCAAATGTCTCACCCAATTTAGCTGAGGAGGAGGTCTGGGATGGTCACCAGCTCAACTTATTCCATATGGACTTGATACCCCTTAAAATTGTTTGCAGGTCACAAAGAAGTTAAATAAGTAACATTAATAAAGTTGTCCATAGTTATCCCATGTGGTTGTCTGGTCTTATAATTTCATTAGCAGGGGAGCAAACCCACTATTCTTTCTGGGTTTTGAACATACCGAGTATCTTTTTAGTACAGTCATTGTCCTAAGCACTATTTTTGCAGTACAAATAGCAACAGAGAGGATTTAAGTCTTTGTAAGTAAACCTTTGTTTCCACCCAGGCAGAATATAGTTGTTGACTTAGATATGGTTTCAGCTTGTAGAGTACCTGTAGATTTATGTTCATTTCCTTTAGTTATCTGCCACAAAGATTCACCTTTCTGCTGTTTCCACAGTCATGTGTTGTTCCTGATTCACTCATTTAATTTCCTTTTTCTTCCAACATGGACTCTTTTCCAGGTCCATGTGAATTATTGGAGTATTGGCACACTCACTATAGGTACAGACAGCAACATGTCATTTCTCAAGGCTAATTACTAGACCTGAATTGCAGCAACCTTGTAACAAGGTTTTGCTGATTTCTTAATATGCTGTATTCTCACCCACACTGGAGGTACAGAACCCAACATCAGCTTTGACCTGAAGGTCCTCATCTCCATCCCATGCTGCTCCAGCATAGTAGGTAAGGGAAAAATGTTAGATCCTATATTATTATTAAACTTTATTTGTACCCCGCTAGCATCTCCCGAAGGACTCGATGCGGCTTACAAAGGCCAAGGCCTCAACAACACAATAGCATAACAATACAATTCAAAGCAAATCAAAAACATTAACGCTATAACAGTAAAAACAACAAAACAATACAGCATAACACAATAAAAACAGGGCTGAGCCAAGTAATGGGTACAGGTTAAATAGTGCTGGATGTGACAGGTGATCTATGAGATTTCAAGGAAGTGCAGTGTGCAGAGAATCTTAAAGTTCTAATAAAGTGCTTCTAGGACTCTAATAAAGTGCTTACTGGAGTTTTCCTATTCTGGAAAGGCACATCGGAACAGCCAGGTCTTCAAATTCTTCCTGAAGCCTACCAGTGTGGGGGCCTGTCTAATGTCTTTGGGGAGGGTGTTCCAAAGTCGGGGGGCCACCACAGGGCCTTCACCACAGAGAAGGCCCTGTCCCTCGTCACCACCCAACGCGCCTGCGGTGCAGGTGGGATCACGAGCAGGGCCTCTCCGGATGAGCGAAGAGAGCGCGTGGGTTTGTACACGGAGATGCGGTCACGCAGGTAGGCAGGTCCCAAACTGTTTAGGGCTTTGTAGGTAAGCACCTGCACCTTGAATTGGGACCAGAAAATGAACGGCAGCCAATGGAGCTCCTTAAACAGGAGGGTTGACCTCTCTCTGTAAGGAGCACCAGTTAACATCCTGGCCGCCGCCCGTTGGACCAGTTGAAATTTCCGAGCCGTTTTCAAGGGCAGCCCCACGTAGAGCGCATTACAGTAGTCCAATCTAGAGGTGACCAAGGCATGGACCACCCCGGCCAGATCAGCCTTTGTGAGGTACGGTCGCAGTTGGCGCACGAGTCTCAATTGTGCAAAAGCCCTCCCGGACACCGCCGACGCCTGAGCCTCAAGCGTAAGTGATGAATCCAAGAGGACTCCCAAACTGCGGACCTGTGACTTCAGGGGGAGTGTAACCCCGTCCAGCACAGGTTGCCACCCTATACCCCGATCCGGTTTACGATCAACCAGGAGGACCTCTGTCTTGTCGGAGGTCTACCAATGAATACCAGGTGAATACCAGGTGCTGTAGGGCTATATTTCTCAGGAGGGAACGGGCAAAGCTATATCTAAAATAAGCCTATGAAATCATGGGTTCGCTATAAGTTGTCAGTCCACTTAAAGGCAAGCACACACAAATGATATCATTGTTACTAAGATTTTTTTTTTTAAAAAAAAGAAGAAAAAAACCCCATATATTTCACGTCTTTCCTCAGTCCAGGAAATGTTTTCTTTCTCTCATGTAACATGCATATATGATATTAAATATTAACATGGAACTGAATTAAATGACTGTGTCAGTTGTTTCTCTAAGGTATGGCTCCAATACTAGGGCTGGGCGGTTTCGTTTCGTTAATTCGTAATTCGTTAATAATTCGTTAATTTTTTCAATTACAAAACGATAATGAACCATTCTGGAGCAATTATTAAAAAAAAACGAATTTTCAAAGACGTTTTGTAAATGCTTCGTATTTCGATATTGTATTCGTTTCGTTATTGTTTTGAGGTCGTTTCGTTATTATTTCCGCATGTCTGGGCCAGTTTTATGGTTTAATTAGTGAAAAAAAATTATAATATCACACCAACAGTCAACAACAGAGGGAGAGGGAAGCTTCAGAAGGTTTTGGAGGCTTTTTAGCGTATTTCGCGGTCGCGTCCGCCATTAACGAATCGATTCGTTATTGTTTCGGAAATCGATTCGTTAATTTTTTACCATTTACGAAATTTCGTAAATATCGAACTTTTTAAAAGGAAAATTTTGTAATTATTTTAAATATCGAAACAAAAAAACCCCCCAAATACAAATCGATTTTAGAAACAAATTTTTCCGTTGTTACCCAGGCCTATCCAATACATGTCTGAAACTACTAGTACTGTAGCACCCCCCTCCCCATTCAAATTTTGTTTAAATAATATTACTATATCTCCAGAGCATAGTTTTGCAGCAGTGTGTTACTGTCACAGACAGAAGTATCTGCAGAACAATTTTCTGTTTTGTGCTTCCTTCTGTTATACCAGTGACATTTTCTTCCTTGCTTTGTGGTTTGTCTTCAGGACAGACTCCAAATAGCTTTCCTTTATTGTGGCCTTGTCCTTTCTCTCTCTCTCTCTTTGAACATGGAAATAGTCTGCCTGAGGAATACCTTTGCTGCCATGGAAGTCTTATTCTTGCTTCTTAACACTTTAAAGCTGTCTCACAGTGGTGACTGCTTTTTCCAGAATGATCCCTTCATCTAATTGCAGAGATTTCCCCCGGAGACTTTGCAACTGCTGATTCCCTACTGAAGTTCTGTCTCTGATCATCTCATTATGAAGGGTGCCTTATTCACAGTGTTCAGCTAGGGAATATAAAAAAGCAATGAAATCTTCCATAGTTTCATTTTCTTTGATCTGCATGAATTAGATTTTTTTGCCATTCATAAATCAAATTGCACCTCACACTGAAAAAAACTTTTTAACACTGTCCATATTGTACTGAGAGAGGGGTATCTTTTACACCCGTGTAGGCAAAACAAAGCCTCTGAACTATATCAATCAATCAGTCTTTATTATGGTCAAAAGATCCAATTCACTCAGCGGAGAAAATGCTATATGTAGTCTGAACAATGTGTCACCTCCATACTCTTTTTTTTTCTAGCCAGGGTTGCCTGGACATGTTCAAAACATATCTCAATTTCTGGGTTCACACAAATCCCTCAGCAATCTCCATTAAATCTTCCTCGTATCTCCATCCAATCTCTCAATTTCCATCCTGCGTGTGTTCAGATCCCGCACATATCTCTATCTCCTGGTTAAACTGTTTACAAATATCCCAACATGTCCATAATGTACAACTGGAACCCCCAGTGGTGCAGTGGGTTAAACCCCTGTGCCGGCAGGACTGAAGACCGAGAGGTCACAGATTCAAATCTGGGGAGAGGCGGATGAGCTCCCTCTATCAGCTCCAGCTCCTCATGCGGGGACATGAGAGAAGCCTCCCACAAGAATGATAAAACATCAAATCATCCGGGCATCCCTTGGGCAACCTCCTTGCAGACGGCCAATTCTCTCGCACCAGAAGCAACTTGCAGTTTCTCAGGTAACTCCTGACACGACCAAAAAAATACTGGAAGTGATGTCTTATTATGACTTTTTGGTTAAATGGAAGGCAGGTTGACAGGCCACGGGGTCATGGAGTGAAAATTGAATCCTGAACTTGCCACGGCTGGTCTCCCTGAGAGACATGATTGCACTTATTGATTCCTTTCCCAGCTTAAATATTCTAGCTATCCCAGCTTAAATATTCTAGCTATCCACACCTAATCAAATATTTCCCTCTATCCAGGGCCACTCACTGGGGATTGTAAATGGCAAAGCTTCAAGTGATTAGACATTAATGAAAGCTGGTGATATTCTCTGTTAGGATAAGGTATAAGCCTTCTTCCAAGTCTGCTGCTTCCAAGTTGGCTCTGGTGTCTCTTAGTTCATTTCTCTCTAGTGGAGGCTACTGATTTCAATGTGAGTGGGGCAGTGAATGCTATCCAGATTTTAGGCCAGACTTTGAAAACATTATTAAGTGCTGAGCATGTTTTGGTGATTAGGTTCAGCACTTTGGATAGCTCCATAAATTTAGAGCAAATTCATCCCTATATTGATTTTGGAAACCTCAGCTCTCATTGCTCTTTCACCCAGCAGTGTAAATATGTGGAATCACTACTGTCTGTTATTTGAATTTTGTACAGTAAAGAACAGGAGGCCCCAGTGGCACAGTGGGTTAAAGCACTGAGCTGCTGAACTTGTTGACAGAAAGGTTGCAGGTTCGAATCCGTGGAGTGGTGTGAGTTCCTACTGTCAGCTCCAGCATCTGCCAACCTAGGAGTTTGAAAACATGCAAATATGAGTAGATCTTGGAGTCCTCGCAGACAACAAGTTAAACATGAGCCAACAATGTGATGTGGTGGCAAAATATCAGGTTAGAGTTTCCAACACTCAAAAAAGCTGCCTGTGATATTTTAAGTCAGGATGGGCCAGCTAAAAGTCAGGATGCAGCTAAAAAAGGCAATGGGATGTTGGCCTGCATCAATAGGAGTCTAGTGTCTAGATCCAAGGAAGTCATGCTCCCCATGCTCTATTCTGCCTTGGTTAGACCACCTGGAATATTGTGTCCAATTCTGGGCACCACAATTCAAGAGAGATTGACAAGCTGGAATGTGTCCAGAGGAGGGCAACTAAAATGATCAAGGGTCTGGAAAACAAGCCCTATGAGGAACAGCTTAAGGAGCTGGGCATGTTTAGCCTGAAGAAGAGAAGGCTGAGAGGAGATATGATAGCCATGTATAAATATGTGAGAGGAAGCCACAGGGAGGAGGGAGCAAGCTTGTTTTCTGCTTCCCTGGAGACTAGGATGTGGAACAATGGCTTCAAACTACAAGAGAGGAGATTCCATCTGAACATGAGGAAGAACTTCCTGACTGTGAGAGCCATTCAGCAGTGGAACTCTCTGCCCCGGAGTGTGGTGGAGGCTCCTTCTTTGGAAGCTTTTAAACAGAGGCTGGATGGCCATCTGTCAGGGGTGATTTGAATGCAATATTCCTGCTTCTTGGCAGAATGGGGTTGGACTGGATGGCCCATGAGGTCTCTTCCAACTCTTTGATTCTATGATTCTATGATTCTAATAGGCACCACCCTGGTGAGTAGGTAACGGTACTCCATGTAATCATGCCGACCACATGACCTTGGAGGTGTCTAGGGACAACACCAGCTCTTAGAAATGGAGATGAGCATCAACCCCCAGAGTCAGACATGATTGGACTTAATATAAGGACCTAAAGAACAGGTTATGGTATTAATCTTCTGTGATATCAGATGTGGAAAAAAATCTGCATCCAGAATTTGAGCATAAATCATTTTGTTTGGAATTTATTGCAAATTCACTCAATTGTGTCAGCTATAAACTCCAAGATCTTTGCATGAAGAAAGCAACGGGCAGCAAAAGGAGACTTTTATGACCCATCTGCAAGGAAATGAAGCAAGAGCCACATAGCAGAAAATGCCCTTTCCACTGATGCAAAGGTGGTTAAAGATTAATTTAATATTTTTTTTCCAGTCTGTTTCTTCTCAGCAGTGCCAAGATCACACCGGGCTATTGTTTTATCTCACCTTAAGACTCTGACCATGTTTAAATTGTTCTCCTAGGATGCTGTTTCGTCTTTTAATGCTTTCTAACATTCTTGCTATTTTAACCCCTGACTTCACCTCTACAAATCTATTGATTTTTTACTTGATAAAGGTTATTGTTTAGTTGCCTATAATTGCAAGGTTATTTCTTAAAGCTTCTGGAGGTTCTTCCTTTACTCGCCAAAGTAATCATGCTTCTGTTGATCTGAAAAAATAAATAAAATAGAGTCTTCTCCCATGTTTCACATCTATCAAGTTCAATGTAAACACTCTGTGGTTTTAAAAATAACAATTTGTGGTATCAACCTCCAGAAAAATGATAGAATGAACAAGCTGCAAAAAATCTGATTAAATAAATGTCACTCTTTTTATTGCCACCCTATGATGATGGAAGTAGGTAAGGAATCCATAAAGTGGTCTTGAGTTTTGCAAAACTCATTCACATAGCACATTAATGCTTTGGTAAAGTTTTCAGATTCCAGGATAACAATGTAAGCCTATATGTGTCACTTTGGAAAGAAGCCCAATGTAATTCAGTGAGATTTCCTCCCAGGTTATTTTCACAATTCCTTGCCCTCAGGATTGTAATCTAAAAAGACAATGCCTGGCTTGAGAGCAGTATGTGTGAAAAAGATCTTGGAGTCCTCATGGACAACAAGTTAAACATGAGCCAACAATGTGATGTGGCAGCAAAAAAAAGCCAATGGGATTTTGGCCTGCATCAATAGGAGCATAGTGTCTAGATCTAGGGAAGTCATGCTACCCCTCTATTCCGCTTTGGTTAGACCACACCTGGAATATTGTGTCCCATTCTGGGCACCACAATTCAAGAGAGATATTGACAAGCTGGAATGTGTCCAGAGGAGGGCGACTAAAATGATCAAGGGTCTGGAGAACAAGCCCTATGAGGAGCGGCTTAAGGAGCTGGGCATGTTTAGCCTGAAGAAGAGAAGGCTGAGAGGAGATATGATAGCCATGTATAAATATGTGAGAGGAAGTCACAGGGAGGAGGGAGCAAGCTTGTTTTCTGCTTCCCTGGAGACTAGGATGCGGAACAATGGCTTCAAACTACAAGAAAGGAGATTCCATCTGAACATGAGGAAGAACTTCCTGACTGTGAGAGCCATTCAGCAGTGGAACTCTCTGCCCCGGAGTGTGGTGGAGGCTCTTCTTTGGAAGCTTTTAAACAGAGGCTGGATGGCCATCTGTCAGGGGTGATTTGAATGCAATATTCCTGCTTCTTGGCAGGGGGTTGGACTGGATGGCCCATGAGGTCTCTTCCAACTCTTTGATTCTATGATTCCATGATTCTATGACATGACACATAAGGAAAAGAGGATGACAGTGGGGGATTGAGGATAGAGTTATGTCCAGCATGCACTGCTTGTGTTTCTTTTCCTCAAAGACCAGGACATTGGTGGTTGGGATAGATAGGCCCTAGGGAGGTACACCTGGAAGCTACAAGGCGTAGAGTTTTTTCAACCTATGCTCAAATTCTGTGGAACTCATTGCCTCCATACATTAGAGCAATGTCGGAGTTGCGACCTTTTGTAAAGGCACTCAAGACTTGGCTGTTTGGTTGTGCATTTAAGTAATCAGATCTAATTTGCCAAATAGTCACTGTTGAATGTTTTTATATTGTGTAAATGCTATTTTAGATTGTAAGTCGCTCGGAGCACCTTGGTGGAGAGCGACTAATTAAGAAATAAAGTGAAGTGAAGTGAAGATGGGAGGTCTTTTAATTAATTATTTATTTAAAGCATTTATATTCCACCCTTCTCAGCCCAAAGGGGACTCAGGGCAGAGCACAACATATAAACGGCAAATATTCAATACTGAAACATATTAAACCATACACATAAAAAAGCATTAAAATCACATATCTCGACGTTAAAATCCACTAGTTAAAACTGTCTCAACAACTATATCGAATTTGGTTGGCATACTAAGGGTTCCTATCACTGCCTCATTGCACAGTCCCAATGGCTCGGTCCCACAGCCACGCTTTTATCATCCTTATAAAGGACAAGAGGGAGGGGACTGACCTGATCTCATTAGGAAGGGACCATCATCAGCTGATGATTGTGCCATTACTGCTCAAGCAGGGAGCTTTGAGATGGTTGAACAGAAGCTCTCCAAAGCTCTAGGTGCTCTTACTGCCTACTACAGGAAAAACCAGCTGATCCCTAATCCATCTAAAACACAGACATGTGCTTTTCATCTCAAGAACAAACAAGCATCCCGAGCTCTGAGGATCACCTGGGAAGGAATCCCACTGGAGCATTGCAGCGCACCCAAATACCTGGGAGTCACTCTGGACCGTGCTCTGACCTACAAGAAGCACTGCCTGAACATCAAGCAAAAAGTGGGTGCTAGACACAATATCATACGAAAGCTTACTGGCACAACCTGGGGATCACAACCAGACACAGTGAAGACATCCGCCCTTGCGCTATGCTACTCTGCTGCTGAGTATGCATGCCCAGTGTGGAACACATCTCACCATGCTAAAACAGTGGATGTGGCTCTTAATGAGACATGCCACATTATCACAGGGTGTGCAGACCCTACACCACTGGAGAAATTACACTGCTTAGCCGGTATTGCACCACCTGACATCCGCCGGGAAGTAGCAGCCAATAGTGAAAGGACCAAGGCAGAGACATCTCCAGCTCATCCCTTGTTTGGGCATCAGCCAGCATGCCAACGACTTAAATCAAGAAATAGTTTTCTAAGATCTACAGAGACACTCGCTGGAACACCTCAGCAAGCGAGAGTCCAAAAGTGGCAGGATCAAACCCATCACGAGCCAACCTTAAGAAATGGGGCTACAAAGTGGAATCCACAGCATGCGAGTGTGAAGAAGAGCAAACTACAGACCACCTGCTGCAATGCACCCTGAGCCCTGCTACATGCACAATGGAGGACCTTCTTGCGGTAACACCAGAAGCACTCCAAGTGGCCAGATACTAGTCAAAGGACATTTTATTAGCTTGCAAACTCTGTGTCTTTTGTATGTTTGTTTGTTTGTTCTGTCAAAAACGTAATACTACTGTTCGGTTGCCTGACACGATAAATATTAGGGAGTTGCATAGCCGAGGGGCAATTACTGAGAAGGCCCTGTCTCTCGTTCCCACCAAACGCACCTGTGATGGTGGTGGGACTGAGAACAGGGCCTCCCCAGAAGATCTTAATCTCTGCGGTGGTTCATAGGGGGAGATGCATTCGGACAGGTAAATTTCCTCAATTGCAGGGTCTAAATATGATGGAGATGTACCTGCCTCTTCCCTTTTCCTTTCCATGCTCTTACAAATCCAGGGCTTGGAAAATAGTAAAGAATAATTATGTTGAGAACCTAACTCTTCCATTTTGAGCCATATTCTTTTATAGACAGGAGCCCCTTGGTGGCACAGTGGGTTAAACTGCTGAGCTGGTAAATCTGTTGGCCAAATGGTCGCAGGTTTGAATCCAGGGAGTGGCTTCAGCTTCTGCTGTCAGACCCAGCTTCCGCCAACCTAGCAGTTCAAAAACATGCAAATGTTAATAGATTAATAGGTACCTCTCCGGCGGGAAGGTAACGGCACTCCATGCAGTCATGCTGGCCACATGACCTTGGAGGAGTCAATGGACAATGCCGGCTCTTTGGCTTAGAAATGGAGATGAGCACCAACCCCCAGAGTCAGACATGACTGGACTTAATGTCAGGGGAAAACCTTTACTAACCAAGTTTCTTTTATAGACACACATTTCTTAGTTATTTTACATTCACACTTAATTTGAGCTGAGAAATAATATATATTTGATCGTCTGCACTGGATTTTAAAAGATTTCTCCAAGGCATTGAATCTTATTTTGGGCAGAGGGTTCAACATTAGATAGCTCATTGAAACTTCCAATTAAAACTTTGATTATATTCACAATCCTCAAACATGGTGTATATAATTAAGCCTTCACTAGGCTCTGCATTAAGCAAAAGAAATGCTTCATTTTCAATTGACTATATTGTCTTTTCTATTGACTACCTCTGATCCATTGGTAATAACAAAAAGAAATTCTGGTATAAAGTGTCAAACTTCAAATTGCCATACTTAAAAGCAAAAAGTTGCTGATCTCTCTCTACCTTCTAGTTAAGACTCAGGATCATACTTAATTTATAGCTAGTTTTTCTACAACAAAGAGACAGCTGAGTGCTATATAAAACAGTGAAGCTGAAGCAAAAGCTGTGGTACAAGTAGCTGATTGAGGGTGACAGGTCTTTCTAAAATTTATGAGGTGACGTGAAGTGGAATAGCTCCTTGTTTAAAGATTTACAGCCAATTTCAAAAATATCTTCCATTACCCAAAGACTTGGGAAATCTCTGCTTAAGCACGTACATGCATACTGAGGACATTTGATGGTATAACATGGTATGTTTACCTTATCTTTTTCTAAAATGTACATGAGTTCCTCCTTGTGTTGCACTGTTTGCCTTCGCAATAATAAAACTGTCGAAACCAACTAGTTGCATGGACTGCAAATCGCTATAACATTAAAAGAAGATTTACTAAAGGTTCATGGTAGATCAAGTAGCCTTAGTAAATTGTATCCCCTGCTTTCTCAGTTGAATCTTAGACTGCACAGGGCATAAATCAGCCATACAGGCTGGCAAAAGATTTCATTGCACTATTATCGCAGCTAAACTACCACATGTATAAGAGCATGGTCAGTATGGTCAACTGGTTAAGCATGCTATACTAGGTGAGATATCCAGGACCAAATCCCTTTTCTACTATGAACCTAATTAAATGAACTTGGTTGGGTCTGTTGAAAGCAAAGACACATCAATACTTTACTTACTTACTTAGGCAATCCCTCGTTGGACAGGTAAGATGGTCTTCCATTATACGTTTCCTTATGGGTTCGTAGGTGGCTGTGGAGCCCTATTCTTGACATCAATACTTACATTAAAGTGATACATGAGAATCATAGAATCATAGAATCAAAGAGTTGGAGGAGACCTCATGGGTCATCCAGTCCAACCCCCTGCCAAGAAGCAGGAATATTGCATTCAAATCACCCCTGACAGATGGCCATCCAGCCTCTGTTTAAAAGCTTCCAAAGAAGGAGCCTCCACCACACTCGGGGCAGAGAGTTCCACTGCTGAACGGCTCTCACAGTCAGAAAGTTCTTCCTAATGTTCAGATGGAATCTCCTTTCTTGTAGTTTGAAGCCATTGTTCTGCATCCAAAGTCTCCAGGGCAGCAGAAAACAAGCTGCTCCCTCCTCCCTATGACTTCCTCTCACATATTTATACATGGCTATCATATCTCCTCTCAGCCTTCTCTTCTTCAGGCTAAACATGCCCAGCTCCTTAAGCCGCTCCTCATAGGGCTTGTTCTCCAGACCCTTGATCATTTTAGTCGCCCTCCTCTGGACACATGCCAGCTTGTCAATATCTCTCTTGAATTGTGGTGCCCAGAATTGGACACAATATTCCAGGTGTGGTCTAACTAAAGCAGAATAGAGGGGTAGCATTACTTCCCTAGATCTAGACACTATGCTCCTATTGATGCAGGCCAAAATCCCATTGGCTTTTTTTGCCGCCACATCACATTGTTGGCTCATGTTTAACTTGTTGTCCACGAGGACTCCAAGATCTTTTTCACACGTACTGCTCTCAAGCCAGGCATTGTCCTCCATTCTGTATCTTTGCATTTCGTTTTTCCTGCCAAAGTGGAGTATCTTGCATTTGTCACTGTTGAACTTCATTTTGTTAGTTCTGGCCCATCTCTCTAGTCTGTCAAGATCATTTTGAATTCTGCTCCTGTCCTCTGGAGTATTGGCTATCCCTCCCAATTTGGTGTCGTCTGCAAACTTGATGATCATGCCTTCTAGCCCTTCATCTAAGTCATTAATAAAGATGTTGAACAGGACCGGGCCCAGGACGGAACCCTGCGGCACTCCGCTCGTCACTTCTTTCCAAGATGAAGAGGAAGCATTAGTGAGCACCTCTGGGTTCGTCCATTTAACCAATTACAGATCCACCTCACTGTAGTTTTGCCTAGCCCACATTGGACTAGTTTCCTTGCCAGAAGGTCATGGGGGACCTTGTCGAAGGCCTTACTGAAATCCAGGTACGCTACATCCACGGCATTCCCCGCATCTACCCAGCTTGTAACTCTATCGAAAAAAGAGATCAGATTAGTCTGGCATGACTTGTTTTTGATAAATCCATGTTGACTATTAGCAATGACCGAATTTGTTTCTAGGTGTTTGCAGACCACTTCCTTAACAATGTTTTCCAGAATCTTGCCTGGTATCGACATGAGGCTGACTGGTAATTGTTTGGGTCATCCTTTTTTCCCTTCTTGAAGATTGGGACCACATTGGCCCTCTTCAATCTGCTGGAACTTCTCCCGTTCTCCAAGAACTCTCAAAGATGGTTGCCAATGGTTCCGAAATGACTTTCGTCAAGACAATGTTTGACCTTTGTTTTCACTCTGTGTCACCTGTTGGCCTATGTATTCAAGCCTTTTGCTTAATTCTTACTCCAAGACAACACTTCCCCCTTCTCCCAAGAAGTTAGTTAGTCAGTTTGTTCCTATTGTGTGGAAAGAAATCTCCAATCCTTATAAGGGATGCTAAGTTAAATCCATGCATGAGAGCCACTTTTAGGGGCTTTTCTAATGAAGTTTAGATCAACTTCTTTTGCTTATCAACTTTACGATCCTAAGACGGATTTTTACCTTATTAGAGCATCATGAGTAATTACCTCTGTTTGTCCCACAAGCCCATAATTGTATTTATTTATTTGTTTGTTTGTTTATTTGTTTATTTGACTTGTATACCGCTACTCCCAATTTGGCTCGGAGCAGTTTATAGCAGTAGATTAAAACAATACAATTAACTTTAAAATACAATAAAACAAGAACAGACTTAGTCCCGAGTTATTCTCCCATCGAAAGCTTGTCGGAAGAGAAAGGTTTTACAGGCTTTCCGAAAAGCAAGTAGGCCTCGGATAGATTGGGTTTCAGCTGGCAAGGCATTCCATAAATAAGGGGCTACAATCGAGAAGGCTCTCTGCCTGGTAGAGGACAGATGATAAGTCCGGATGTTGGGGACTTCAAGCAAATTTTGGTCTTTGGATCGAAGTAATCTCTGGGGTTGGTAGGGGGATAAGCGGGCCCCCAGGTACGCCGGCCCCAGACCATATAAGGCCTTAAAGGTTAGTACAGCACCTTGAAAGTAATCCGGTACTCAATTGGTAGCTAGTGCAGCTGTTGTAGAATTGGGGTGATACGACACCTCACCGGCACCCCGGTGAGAAGACGAGCCACCGCATTTTGCACCAGCTTCAGTTTCCGGATCACTGAGAAAGGAAGGCCAATGTAGAGAGCGTTACAGTAGTCAAGCCTCGAGATGTCCATTGCCTGGATCACCGTAGCCAGGTCGTTCCTAGATAGGTAGGGAGCCAGTCTCCTAGCCTGGCGTAGATGGAAAAACGCAGATCTGCTTACAGCAGAGACCTGGGCCTCCATTGTGAGCAGAGGGTCCAATAAGACACCAAGACTTTTTACAGAAGGTGATGGACGTATTGTCTCACCATCCAGGGTAGGCAGCTGGATCTCCCTCCCTCCCGGACGGCTCAGCCAAAGGATCTCCGTCTTCTCTGGCTTCACCCTCAACCTGCTGGCACGCAACCATCCAGTAACGGCCTGCTGCATTTTGCTTACTAGATATTCAAAACACCTATACTTCTTGCCATATTATATCAATGGTTTGTTAGAAGAACAAAATTGTATGAAATTTTGAGCCCTTTGGAGGTAAAGATTAAAATATTTGTTTTTTTATATAAAAGCTGTATCTCTTGTTCTTTATATTTTATTTATACTTTGCTAATTACTATGTATTACGTAAAGCCCGACCGCTCATTGGAGGGAAGGATATTAGAGACAAAGTTGAAGTACTTTGGCCACATCATGAGGAGACAGGAAAGCTTACAGAAGACAAGGATGCTGGGGAAAATGGAAGGAAAAAAGGAAGAGGGGCCGACCAAGGACAAGATGGATGATGGCATCCTTGGAGTGACTGGCTTGACCTTGAAAGAGCTGGGGGTGGTGACAGCCAACAGGGAGCTTTGGTGTGGGCTAGTCCATGAGGCCACGAAGAGTTGGAAGCAACTGAACCAATGAACAACAACAACATGTATTACCTTACTTAGATGTTATTTTTAAATATTCAATGCACTCCCCCTCCACTGCTATCCCAGTCTAAAAAAATGTAAGGTAGATTATGAAATATCACATAAAAACGACCACTAAGTGAAATCGGGCACCAGAAAATAGTCAGCAATTAATTTGCATGGAAGTCTGACATAGATTTCCAATGCTGTTCCAAAGGTTATTTTGAAATGCTGCTTGTGATGTTAAATTAAATCTAGGAAAGACAAATGTCAAGTTGTGAATAATATAACTTAACTTAATAACAACATTACAAAACATCAATTGGCTCTTGTAACAATTAAACAATAACAGATAACAATTATCCATTTATAAATGACATGCATTGGAGATAAACACATCAATCTTCCATTCTTTTTATGTTCTGATGTTAAATGTATACACAACACATTTAAGAAAATCAGACTGAGTCATTCCCTGACTAAATAATCTGGCAGTTTTTTAATGCATTAAATGGTTAGGTGCCTTCCACACCATAGTTTTCATTGCATTCTTTCTTCCTTTTTTGGACACATTAGTCCACAAACTTTGGATTAGAGCTCCAAGAATATCCAAATCAATATGACCACTTGCAAGATATAGTTCAAAAATTAAAATCCTTCCAAGCTCTGTGTTAGGTCTATCACCAAAAGCCATTATGGTATGTGTTCTGGTACAGCTGTACCAGGAGCTCCAATTTTGTTTGCTTTGCATTGAATGTTTGTTTGCAGTCCTAAGTTTCAGGGACTCTGCAGATAGGTGGCTTCTTTTGGTTGCAGTTATAGGGCAAGCCACCTGCCCATCATCGTTAAGTTTGGTCCCGCCCCTTGTTCAGGGCAATTGGGAAGGGAAGGGAGTCATTTTTTAGTTAGTTTCAGCAAGGAAAGCTATGTACAGGATATGTGTAAACTTCCCCTGTACAAAAGCTTCAACCTTTAAGAACTCCAGGGAAGCATCCCCACTGCTTTAATAATCTCCAGGAAAACAGCCCTAAAGACTAAAGAACTCCAGCTGGAGAACATCTACTGCCTTGCTGGTAGGTCCATTCGGCGTTCGAGATGCAGTTCGACCCAGTAGCGGAGCCCACATCAGTAAGGGTTAGATTACAGTCAGCCTGGGAGAAGTTGAAAAGGGGATTTTCCTTTAAAGAAGAAGTTATTGAAGACAGTTGCCTGTCCTTCGTGGGCAAGATTAGGAATTCACCAGTTGCCTAAGAGTTTGGAATCATTTGCTTAACTTTACTGAAGACAAGAGAAGTTTCTGTTTGATTGTTCATTAATAAAAGACTTTGTTGTACTTCTCAAGCCATCTAAAGACTGTTTGTGGTGGAAACCTCTGAGAACTTCTCCTTGGGCCCCTGGCTTCCCACTGGACAAAGGTTACACATCCTGTTTTAATGACAATTATTTACAGGTCCAGCGTGCGACAGAACAGTATGGGCAACAATTTGTTGTTGCTGTTGTTGTTGTTGTTGTTGTTTTTGATGATGATGACGCATGCCTTCAAGTTATTTCTGACTTATGATGCTCCTACAGCAAACCTATCCCAGCATTTTCTTGGCAAGTGTTTTCATGGGGATATGGCATTGTCTTCTTCTGAGGGTGAGAGAATGAGATTTGTTCAAGACACCCAGTTGAGGTTATATGGTTGACTGTGGCTTTGATGCCCAGTCTACCAGATGCCTAGTCAAACAGTACACTACACTACACAACTTACTACACTACAATGGATTCCTAGACAGCACACATTTCAGTATTAGGATTCTGTAGTATGAGGGGTATTTTTAAAGTAAGGTCCGTTTTGTTGTAGACACTAGTAGTTCGCGCGCATACCGCAACGAGCGCGTGCGTCATGTACCAGCATGCCTCGGGAACAACTGTGCTCAGTTTCCGCTCTGTAGCTAACCTGTACGGTTCTGTTCTGTGCTTTAAAAATGTTTAAGACTATCAACTCACCCTCCGCATATGAGGTTCGCTCAGTGATACGGTTTTTGTCAGCAAGGAACCTGCCTGCTGCAGAAATTCATCGACAGATTTGTGAAGTGTACGGTGATACTGTTATGAGTGAAAGCAAAGTGAGTAAGTGGGTACGACAATTCAAAGATGGCCGTGACAACGTCCATGATGAGGACCACTCCGGTCGCCCTTCTTTGATTACAGACGATTTGGTTATCGGAGCAGGCGGCAAGTTTTTATGAAGAGGGTATTTTAAAATTGGTTCAGAGGTATGATGTTTGAACAAACTTGGCAACTATGTCAAAAAGAGTGAAGTATGTACTTTCTGAAAATAAATTTACTCTTTTGAAATAAACTTTCGTTGTTTACTTATGTTCCAACGGACCTTACTTAAAAAATACCTCTCGTACTTTGGCTAGCTAAACAAAGACAAATGTTGTTGAGATCTGGGATCAGCTTTAAAAGCATATCCCTCTTTTAACTCACTGCACATCATGAAAATGGGACAAGGAGGAAGAGATATACAGAAGCATTTCTCTTTGGAGAAATTTTCATATGCTATCTTCCTCCAGTTTTCAAGGTAGAATGGACAGATTGTGTGCTGAAGTCTTATCTTTGTCTTCAGACACTAAATTTTATTGGTAGGCTCAAGCAGAATTAAAGTCTCACCCACACTACTGAATATCATCCAAAGCTTCAAACTTTTTGGTTTGTTTTTTCAAAATCATCTTACAACTGTAATGAAAAAGGGATTTCGTAGACATCGTATGTTCCATTTAATTTTGTGAAATATCCTTCTAATAGCAGCCAGTTGCTTGCTTCTCAATATATATTTTATATTGCATCACTAGGGGAGAAACTTATATTTTCTGCTTGGCTGTTTCTAAATTAGTGATCACATACATACCTAAGAGGATCATTTTTGGAGATAATTAAAAGGTGTATGAGGATCACTGGCTCAAATAATAAACATTTGAAATGAAATGTTTTGTATCAGTTGGTAGCAGGTTTGTATCTGTGCATCCTAACTAGAAATGAGTCAGAGAATAATGAATGATGTATCCAACCCACTCACTGTGGATGCTAAAAATAAGAATTCCTTATGATGCCACACTGTTAAAATCAGAGTATTCAAGCCTATATATTTTTACAATTGCACTAGAGCAGAGCTTTCCAGTGTGTTGCAACGCACTAGTGAGTCACCTGCAGTCCACAAGTGTGTCACATGAGAAATGTTCCTTCCTGTCACTGTCCCTACAAACAAAAGCTGCTTGACAGCCACTTGGAAGGCTACTCCTGGAGCAAGAGGTGGTGTCAATGGGAGCAACAGTGGTGGTGACCATTTGGGGGGCATTGGCAGGCCCAAGCCTGAGGCCCCATATTGCTCCTCCTCCTTGTCATCCTCGGCTCTCCTGTTTGCCTCCAAATGAAAGTGGCCCAAACAGTGATCCCAGCCACAGCAGGTGGTGGCGGGGGGGGGGGGGGGAGAGAAGAAGAAGAGGAAGTGCAGGAAAAGGATGAGCAACAGGAGGAGAGCGAGGAGGAGAAAGAAGGGACTCTGAAACGGCAACGTTCAACCCCCTTCAGCCAGGCAGGAAGGCAGTCAAACCACTCCCAACAGACAGCCACCCAGGCCTGAGTTCACATACATCCAGAGGAGGAGGCGCCACTCGACTCCCAGGCAGTCTATACTTGGGAGAGACCTTCAGAGGACATCTAGTCCAAACCCCTTCGGCCAGGCAGGAAGACACAGTCAAATTACCCTGGATGGCAAACCAGTCTCTGTTAAAAAAACCTCCAGAGACATGGAGTGTTAGTGCTGTTCAAGAGTGTTGTTGTTTATTCATTCAGTCGCTTCCGCTTCTTCATGACCTCAATGAACCAGCCCACAGCAGAGCTCCCTGTCGACCATGGCCACCCCAGCTCCTTCAAAGTCAAGCCAGTTCAAGGATACCATCCAGCCCCTCTTCCTTTTTCCTTCCATTTTCCCAAGCATCATTGTCTTCTCTAAGCTTTCTTGTCTCCTCATGAGGAGCATTTTGGCCATCTTCTGACCTGGGAGTCCCATCTTCCAATGACATTTCAACATATCTCTGGTTGTACTGGTCTATTTAGTTTTCTTGGCAAGAATACTGGGGTGATTTGCCATTGCCTTCCCCAGGGATCATGCTTGGTCTGACCTCTCTGCCACGACTGTCCTGTCTTTGATGGCCCTTGACAGTTTTGCTCATGACATCATTGAGGTGCTCAAGCTCCAGCACCACGACAAGGCAGCGATCCTTTGCTGGAGCTTATCAATATAAAGGCAACAGAATATTACACTGAGTTGATTATCACTCTATTGTTCTCCCTTTCCCAGTTAAAATAAAGATTAAATTGCAAATTGCTAGTGAAGAACTACTTCCAAGCATTTATTTATTTATTTATTTATTTATTTATTTATTTATTCAAAAGTGAAACTAATTCCTCCTCAGGAAAATGGAGACATTATATTCATATCGAGGAGATATCTGGATATCATGTCTCCCTTTATTGCCACAAACATTCTTATCTGAAGGAACTCTATGATGTGTTGTAAATCTTAATGAAGGACTGCAGTGCTAAATTCTCTCATTCAGTCACTATTTCTTAAAAATTCAAGGGAACTCACTGAATATGATAGGGAAATGGAATTTGCATTCTAACCTATTATAATGTCATTTCTCAGACAGTTTATGCTTCTTCCCTTACTAGTTATTCTTAAAGATCAGTCATTTGTGTTGTCAAAATTGTGTTTGACATCTACGTGCTTCAAAGAGGGAAATTACAATGTATGATCTGTCTTTAATGATGAACCACAGAAATATAAAGCCTGAAAATAAGGAGAAAAGCCAATATTTTACTAGCTCCTCATCAATGGCTGTTACTCTTTAAGTGTAGAACTCAGGTTACGACTTCACTTGCACATTTTTGTTCTTTACATGGTATATCTCTGCAGAATGATAGCCATAAATATTTTTAAGAGGACCCTGCCAATAATGCAATTTTGGCTGTAAAGAACTGACTGAAAGTAGGAATAGTAACTAGTTGGTGTGTTAATCATACAGAACAATTATATAGATTTGTGAATAGCATAAACCGAAAGAAAGGAAAAAGTGAAAAAAATATACCAGAGACCCTGTTATCCTGGCATACACAAAACAGGAATACACAACAACTGTCTTTGGATTGAAAATTCTAGGATGAAAATGCCCATGCAGAATGACTTATTTTTATTCCTATGTCATTCTTTCTCGGTATTATGCACATTGCTTCTTTTCAATTTGTAATACATGGACAAGATTCTTGGAGAGGTGAGAGAATGTATGTCTGTCCTTTCTGACTTATTTATAAAGCTGGATAACTGGCTGAGTGGAAAGAGGGTCATTAAGACAAAGCATTATTCCAGCAGTTAGGATGCAGGTATGAAAAGAGCCTCCTTGGGTCCCACCATAATGGATAATTATTAGTCAGTTACTGTCATTCTATTTTTTGGGCTTGCTCCACAGGTTTCTGGATAAGATGGATATTGCATGGAATCAATTGTCTAAAGCAGTGTTTCTCGAAATCTTCTCCTCCAGATGTTTTGGACTCAGGGGCGGTTCAAACCATTATGCAAAGTAAGCATTTGCAGCGTAGTTGATTTTGCCCAGGGCCGCTCTTGAGACACTCTTGGGGGAAAATAAGACCTTGACATCTGTGAGTTGTAGTTACTGGGATGTATAGTTCACCCACAATCAAAGAGCATTCTGAACTCCACCAATAATGGAATTGAACCAAATATGGCACACAGAACTCCCATGACGAACAGGAAATATGTATCAGTGATTGGTTGGGGGGGGGGCAAAATATTATTTGCCTACTGTTGAAAATTACCTAGGGCCTCCTCTGTTTGGACTCCAGCTTCCACAATTCCTAACAGCTGATAAAATGGCTGTGATTTCTGGGGACTAAAATCCAAAACAACTGGAGGAAAAAAGTTTGAGAAACACTGACCTGGAGAATTGGTGGGGCATCCTTCTCTGGACATCTTCAAAAGACTTTGGACAGCTAGCTGATAGGGAATGATTTAGCTGAAGATCAATGGGTTGGACTAAATAGCCCACAGGCTCCTTCCAACACTATGATTCCAGCCCTGGGATTGTGGCGCAGCTGGCTGAGTGTCAGCTGCAGTAAGAACACTCTGACCAAAGGTCATGAGTTCAAAGCCAGCCCGGGTTGGAGTAGGCTTCCAACCAATTGTGTAGCCTGTTGTTGGCCTTTGCAATCCGAAAGACAGTTGCATCTGTCAAGTAGGAAAATTAGGTACCACCTTGTGTGGGGAGGCTAAATTAACTAATTTATGACTCCAGCAAAGCACTCCAGCAAAAGCATGCAGGGAATGCGGAAGTACTTCATCAGTGTTGCAGATGGACGATGAAAGCAACAGCTCCCCTGGCAGCCAGAAAAAGTTAAATAGCCTCTGCCTATGTCTGTATACGTTGTATGTCAAATTAGCATTGAATGTTTGCCATATATGTGTATATTGTAATCAGCCCTGAGTCCCCTGCGGAAGGGTGTAATCAGCCCTGAGTCCCCTGCGGAAGGGTGGAATATAAATACTGCAAATAAATAAATAAATGATTCTATGAGTTGGTGACTCATTGGCCTATTTTGATCTTAGTCCTAGCTTGGTTGTGAAACAGACAGCTTTGGTCAACTTCATGGATGAACTATACCAGAACTAGACAGAGGAAGCATATCTCCATTTGTTCTGTTGGACTTCTGAATATCTTTTAATAGCATCAGCTCTTGTGTCCATCAGGAAAGTCTGTGATGGAATTTGGAGGCACTGGTCCTTACTGGAGGGGTGATGATGGTTCTGGAAACTCTTGTTCAGTTTCTTAGCCATTGGCTTATGGGGTCCTCTGCGGATTTGGTTCTATAGCCCATGCCAAACATGAAATCACTTGGAGAGGCCATCTGGAGTTATGGGGTCTAGTACTGTGTGGGTGACCACCGAGAAGGCCCTGTCCCTCGTCCCCGCCAAGCGTGTTTGAGACAAGAGAGCAGGGGCCAAGAGCAGGGCCTCCCCAGACGATCTTAAACTCTGAGGTGGGACGTAGAAGGAGATACGTTCGGACAGGTATGCTGGACCGGAGCCGTATAGGGTTTTATAGGTCAAGACTAGCACTTTGAATTGTGCTTAGAATTGGATCGGCAGCCAGTGGAGCTGGCACAGCAGGGGGGTGGTATGTTCCCTGTATGACGCTCCAGTGAGTAATCTAGCTACTGCCCATTGGACTAATTGCAATTTATGAACAGTCTTCAAAGGCAACCCCATGTAGAGTGTGTTGCAGTAATCTATTCGGGATGTGACAAGAGTGTGGACCACCATAGCCAAATCCGACTTTTTAAGGTACGGGCGCAGCTGGTGCATGAGTTTTAATTGTCCAAAAGCTCTCCCGGCCACCGCTGAGACCTGGGATTCCAGGCTCAGCGATGAATCCAGGATCACTCCCAAGCTGCGAACCTGCGTCTTTAGGGGGAGTGTAACCCCATCCAACACAGGCTGTAACCTGTTTGGCCTTACGACTGACCAGTAGGACCTCTGTCTTGTCTGGATTCAATTTCAATTTGTTAACTCTCATCCAGTTCGACATAGCAGCCAAGCACCGGTTCAAGGTTCCGACAGCCTCCTTGGTAACAGGTGGGAAGGAGTGACAGATTTGGACGTCATCCGCATAGAGATAACACCTCATTCCGAAACGCCGGACGATCTCTCCCAGCAGCTTCATGTATATGTTAAACAACATAGGGGACAGAATTGAACCCTGTGGGACTCCACACGACAATGGTTGTGGGGTCGAACAGGTGTCACCCAATAACACCATCCCTCAAGATAGAATGGGTTCTCACCTTCCCTTGATGTGCTTATCACAATCGTTCTATTTTGGTAGGCCTTTGAAAATTAATTTTGTAGTTGAAATGGGCGTTGTATAATTTGTTTGAATTCTATACATTTTGTTCTTTAATAGGTTTATGTTTTAAAAATGGTTTTAATTGTTTATACGTTAATTGCTTTGTGTGCTGTGAATTTGTAACAACGTCTTTTTAAACTGTTAACTGCCTTGACTCCCAAAGTGGATAAAATATGGAATATGTGTGTGAGTTGTCTTTAAAGTTCACTGGAGATAAACTGCAGATGGAGATATTACTAGTGAGTGGTTTAGATGATGCAGAAGTAGGTGGACTGCTTGTTCTAGATAGCATCACACTTCCCCTGCGATACAAATTGTAATGCTAAGTTACCCTGCCTTACAGCTGAAGGCTCAGATCTTTTTGCCAAGACTGCTTTTTACTAGCTGTTGATATTACTGCCAGCTGGTCTCATGTTTTGATTATTGCATTCTGCCCTGCATGTCTTTGCTATTGAATTCAACAGTGTATGGAAGGAAGTTTATTACTCGCTCTGGAAGCCTGAGAGAATGTGCTCCTAGCTTGTTCATTATAGCCCTCATTATTCAACCATATGAGTGCAGAATTAGGGTTGCCACCTCTTTTTTCCCCTTGAGAAGCTACTGATGCTTATATACAGATGGCTTCAAAATGATCCTTTGTATTGGAAATAGCTGCACCCATTGGAATTGGCTGGAGCAAAGAGGGTACATTTTTCCCAATTCTTGAAGAATTTACTAAAATTTACATACCAAGGGCATTTGAGGAGGGAAAACAAATGCAGAATAGATGGAAACTGCTAGGTTTCCTGTGACTGGTAGTAGCATCTAAGTCAGTGGAGATACTGAATGAAATTTCAAGCTTTATACAAATTTTATAGGATGCATTTTATGCCCTGAACACTATCCCCAAAGTGAGTCGAAGTCCTGGGACAGTTATGTTAAATTTCAGTTTAAATTCCAGAGTGGATTCACAGCTCCACTAACATGGAGGGCACTAGTTTCCATTAGGCTGGTGCAATTTGGCCAAAAGGTATGCCYTTTCGGGGTCCATTTTTGGCTAACCTTTCATTCTGTTTACTGGGAAGTTATAATAATAATAATAATAATAATAATAATAATAATAATAATAATCCTTTATTTGTACCCCYCTACCATCTCCCGAAGGACTCGGTGCGGCTTACACGAGCCCAAGCCCAAATACAACAATAAAACAACAACAACAATAATACAGCAAAATAAAACAAAAACAAGCAATAAACATTAACAACATGCAATGACGCAGTTAAAAACAATGGCRGGGCCAAATGTAATAGTTAAAATTAAAATTAAAAGTGCTGGGCATGACAGGTGGGATGTTTGGAGGGGATGGACATGCAGATATCCTAGATCTCTGATAAAGTGCATTGGGACATAATGCTAGGAGTTTCCTTATTCTGGAAAGGCACACTGGAACATCCACATTTTCAAGCTCCTCCTAAAGATTGCTAGCAACAGYGCCTGCCTGATGTCSTTAGGGAGAGAGTTCCAGAGTCGAGGGGCCACCACRGAGAAAGCCCTATCCCTCGTCCCCACCAATTGRGCTTGRGATGCCAGTGGGATCGTAAGCAGGGCCTCTCCAGATGAARGAAGAGATTGTGTGGGTTCATACACTGAAATGCGGTCYCGGAGGTAGGTGGGTCCCAAACCGTTTAGGGCTTTGTAGGTAAGCACCTGTACCTTGAATTGGGACTGGAAAATGAACGGCAGCCAATGGAGTTCCTTAAACAGGAGGGTTGACCTTTCTCTGTAAGGAGCACCAGTTAACAGCCTGGCTGCTGCCCGTTGGACCAATTGAAATTTCTGGGCTGTTTTCAAGGGCAGCCCCACGTAGAGTGCATTACAGTAATCCAATCTGGAAGTGACTGAGGCATGGACCAACTTACTCAAATTGGGAGGAGTGTTGCTGTTTACATTTGGCAAAGATTTGGCCCATTGCTACAATGGAAAACTTTAAATATACACCTGGTTTATATATTATTATTATTCTTTTCATGTTGGTGTATTTTATTTTATTATTATGTATTTTATGCATAACACCTTTGTGTGCTATTTTGCAAGCTACCCTGAGTCCCTATGGGAGATGGTGGCGGGGTATAAATAAATAAATAAATAAATAAATAAATAAATAAATAAATTTGTCGTGTCAGGGTAAGCAGTCAATTATATTACATTTCTAACAGAACAGAGCAAACAATCAGACAAAATACAAAATTGGTGAGTTTGGTGGTTGATTAAATGTCCTTTGACCAGTAGCTGGCCACTTGGAGTGCTTCTGGTGTTGCTGCAAGAAGGTCCTCCATTGTGCATGTGGTAGGGCTCAGGTTGCATTGCAGCAGGTGGTCAGTGGTTTGCTCCTCTCCACACTCGCATGTCATGGATTCCACTTTATAGCCCCATTTCTTGAGGTTGGCTCTGCATCTTGTGGTGCCAGAGCGCAGTCTGTTCAGCACCTTCCAAATTGCTCAGTTTTCTGTGTGCCCAGGGGGGAGTCTCTCATTTGGTATCAGCCATTGGTTCTGGGTTTGAGCCTGCCACTTTTGGACTCTCGCTTGCTGAGGTGTTCCAGCGAGTGTGTCTGTAGATCTTAGAAAACTATTTCTATATTTAAGTCGTTGACGTTCTGGCTGATACCCAAACAGGGGATGAGCTGGAGATATCTCTGCCTTGGTCCTTTCACTATTGGCTGCTACTTCCTGGCGGATGTCAGGTGGTGCAATACTGGCTAAACAGTGTAATTTCTCCAGTTTTTTCTGACACAGTTCAGTCACCATCATGCGTTGGAACAGTGAGGAGCAGAGCCCTCTCTGGAGGATGAGCCTAGGGAACTTTTCCAAAAGAAATTGACACTTCGCTGTGAGGGAGGGAGAAAAGATGCTTCAGGTAATCCCATCTTCTCCAGGAGCTCCACAGCAGATCCCTGCCTCAGGTATATTGCAGAATTAAATCCATCCTCTCCAGCAGTTGATAAATCTGGCTCTCTTGATCCATTTTGCCCAGCTTTTCAGTTTCCGCCTCCCCTTTCTGTGTTTTGGGGATTACTTGAAACAGACCACCAAATATTACAAATCACTTTCAGTCAAGCTGATCCAGGCTCAAGCCTAGTTTCCATAATACATTTCCCCATCTTTATCCCAAAAATTACAAAAATAAAGACAAATAAAAATTCTTAAATGTTCAATTCTTATTGATTGTATGATGGACATTGGACACATGAATGTGAATAAAGAAAAAAAAAACTAGTGCATACAAATGGCTGTTTCACTTTACATAGAGTGGGCTGGAAGCAAAAGTCCATTGCAATCTCTTGCTATGAGACTATAGTTTTAATTCATTTCTACAGTTCTTTAAATCTTCAAAGTGCTGAGCAAATATTAGAATAATTCATTACCGAAAGCATTTTAGTGAAGATTCTGGGCGATCTGGTACTCAATTCAGAATTATCTTTCAGGGTATGTCTTTTTTAAAAAAAAGAAAAAGAAAAAAACTTTCAATTTGCTATCTTCATTTATGAGATCAAAGAAGAGCCATCAGCTTTTGAGCTTTACCATTTAGCAGGGTAAAGGTGACTTGTCTCATTACAAGTGTCAAACTTTCAAAAGAAGACAAGACATATCTCTGTGATTGCAAAAGAGTATTTTTGGCAAGGAAATGGGAATCTTGCAGAAAATATGAATGGCATGTAGTATCTACAGCTCTTAGCATATCTATTTAAATCCAAAGGCAGCATGACAAAGGCATTACAACCTGATTACTTCTTGCTGACCAGGGAACATGGAGATAGGTCTTTTAATTTTATTCCACCTTGTACTGAGATATATAAAACCCATCACACAGAGGGTTGTTGTTCTCCAGCTTTTGCTGAACAAATTTTTCTAGTCATCATGGATTATTATAGTTATGGCTGGAAAAAGCTGAAGTATTACAACATTTCGAAAGTCACATATTGCTATCCCAAAAGGTTGGATATAGGTTTCTGAATTGTTAATAATCCCAACAAATATAGAGGAAAACACAGGGGTGACCAATTCTTTTAAAGCTTCACTGTAAACCTGTGAAGTAGGTTTGGTTGACAGAGACTTGCCAAGGTCACCTAGGATAGATCTTGAGAAGGCAGAAATAGCACTGTTGATCCAGATTGGGGCTGAGTGGGTAAAGGTGGTGGTTAATGCCTCCCTTCGGGAAGGCAGTATTCCAGCAAGCTTAAAACAAGCTATAATAAAACCACTGTTGAAAAAACCATCACTGGACCCCACTCAATTCGACAACTATCGGCCAGTTTCCAATCTCCCCTTTTTGGGCAAAGTCCTGGAACGTGTGGTGGCTTCACAACTCCAGGTATTCCTGGAAGACATGGATTATCTGGATTCGGCACAGTCTGGCTTTAGGCCGGGACATGGAACTGAAACAGTCTTGGTCGCCTTAGTGGATGATCTACGCCGGGAGCTAGACAGGGAGAGTGTGTCCCTGTTAGTTCTGCTAGACCTCTCAGCGGCCTTCGATACCGTCGACCACAGTATCCTTCTGGGACACCTCGCGGGAATGGGCCTTGGAGGTACTGTTTTGCAGTGGCTCCGGTCCTTCCTAGAGGGTCGTTCTGAGAAGGTGTTATTGGGGGACACCTGTTCTTCCCCACAACCATTGTCTTGTGGGGTTCCACAGGGTTCAATATTGTCTCCCATGTTGTTTAACATCTACATGAAGCTGCTGGGGGAGATCATCCTTCCTTTCTCTGGTTGCTTCACGGCTCTGGATATCATCATTCCAGGTACTGAGTGTTGAATGTGACTATAAAGTGACAAATTTGATGAAACGTGCTTGGAAACTCCAGAGTATTCTGTGACTTCTGTTAATGTGAATGCCACATTAAGCTGAGTTAGCTCTGTGTGTTGTGCAACCACCACGGAGCTTATTTGGTCCCCCTTCAAGTAAAGTACCAGTTAAGTTGCACCCCTAGTGATTTTTATACACAAAATGAAGTGGATGAGGGCACTCTTAGGTCCTGTCCAACTCTCCTATGACTATACCACAGTGGATGTCTATTAATACAGCTGCAAAGAGAAAGCAGAAGTCGAGAAGCAAAAGGCATTGAACTACCCTATACATTTAGTATTTAGAAGTAATTTTCATCAAGTGTTGGATATTGGTTTGACACAGGCATGGTTTTTCTAAGCTCTGTATCTTGTAATTAGCCTGTTCTCTGTGGTTGATCATTGGAACCCAGCTTTCTTTGGAAGTTGACTCACCGAGGCACACATCTCAGTGGAAATACAATTGCTGCTATTATTTTATTTATTTCATATACGTGTACCCCACCCTTCTCACCCCTGCAATCAACAAATTCATTAAAGCAAAACATTAGTAGTAATTTTATTGATTAGCCCTTAGGCCATATCACAATAAGAAACAGAACAACAAGGCCTGACAAGACCTGATCACACTCCATGTAGAAAGTTAAAATAAGACACTTATAATAATACAGTAAATACATATGATAAGACATGATAAAACTGATAAACTGATCAAGCTGAGTATATACATCATATTTCATTATCACCCTACAATTTACCCCTATCAGCCCTACATATGTGGTTCTCAGACGTATTGTTTTGCTTAAGTACAGAGCTGTTTTATATGTTATTTTTGGGTTTTGGCCACACATAAAATATGTTGTTCTGATGTGAGAATCCCAATACATTGTCCGTTTGATATATGGACCAAGGTGGAAGTCTTTCACCTTTTGATACAATTTGCAATCAAACAATATGTGTGCTATATCCTCAATTTCAGGTGCCCCGCAGATACAACTCTGTTCATTATAAGGGATGCTGTTAAATCTCCCGTATCTAACCATTGTCTCGAGCTGATCAAATCTGGCTCAAGTGAATACCTCCCTGAGATGTTTTTGTATTTGCATTTTTAGGTAGTTAGCAGTTTGAAAGGTACGTTTATATTGACTCAGCCATTTTAGGTTAGCAGTCTTACTGAGGGTGGCTATATCTTTTTGTGCTTCTATATCCAAAATTCTTTGTATAGCACCCTTTCTTACTTGGTCAAAACATTAAATAAACAGTTGTTAAAACTTGCCAGTTAAAATCTGGGTCCAGGTCAATTCATTGTCACTTCAAAATTGCTTATGTCTTCTTCATACAAGCTGCTATTCAATGGTCAAATGCAAGGTCCCACAGCCAAGTCTTGAGTTTGGGAGGTGGACAATCTGGTGTCTTTGGGGAGGGAATTCCACAGATGGGGAGCCACTGTTGAGAAGACCCTATCTCTTGTCTCCACCAATCACATTTGTGATGGTGGTGGGATCGAGAGCAGGGCCTCTCCAGATGATCTTAAATTTCATGATGATTCCTAGCAGGAGATACGTTCGGACATGTAGTCTTGGCCAGAACCCTTTAGCGCTTTAAAGGTATTACACACCTTCAAGTTCATCTGCCTTATGAGGATCTATCATAGGGGTTTCTTGGCAAGATTTACTGAGATGTTTGCTGTTTGCTCATCTAAGGATGAGAGGGTGTAAGTAGCACAAATTTACCCCATGAGTTTCCATAGCTAAATGGGGATTTCAGCCCTAGTGACCTGCAATCTTGGTTCAACACTGAAAATGCTACGCTAAGCTGGCTCTTCCATTAACAATTGCGTATTCTTTTATTGAAAAGAATATACATTTCCCTAACATTTACTCTGACCATTTATTTACTCTAAATTGTTGCTATGTGCATGAATAGGTCTTATGGGAGGAGCCAAAGCCTAAATTTCACAATAGAAATATCTTTTGAGAGTTTAGATAAGGATTTCCTTGAAGACAAAAGTTAAATTCTCCTTTCCTAGCCGATATAGTTGCAATGCTGCTTTAATTTGTGAGGACTGCCATCTACATAAAAAATCTGTCTACCCCTTCATAAAATTCATGGCATGTTTAGCTTTGTCCTGCAAATCAAGGTGGCTAATCTGTGTACCTTCCTCCTTTGCCAATGTCAAATGGGGTTTAAGAATTAGAATATAGGTAAATAAATGTATTAGTTCATGTGTCCTCTATTTAAAATCTATCAGGATGACATTCGCTTTCTTGATCTTGTACGCTTGGGCATATCATCATAAGCATAAAAAGTTTTAGGGCTCAGACCTTGAATTCTTCGAGGAAATCAACATCTATTTTGCAGAACACGGGCAGAAATACTGTGCTTTCTACAAGATCACCTGGGCTTAAAACCTGGAAACACACCGTATCCATGGCTACACACATTTTCAAGTGCTAAAAACAACCACAACTAATGGCAAGCATTTCTTCTTAATGACAGCAGTAGCAGCAGAGGCAATAAACAGAGGAGCAAAGAATTGCAGTGTTGTTTTTTTAAAAAATAGCCTTGAGTAACACATCCCTCAATTCTGTGCATGTTTGCTTGGGAATAAATCCCAGGGCAACAGCTTACTGTGCATCAAAATAGAGCTCAGCTCCATGCAGTTTCCCAGGCTACAATCCAAAACTCAGTTTCATGCTATAGATTCCTTGTCTTTAAATAGTATTTAATATTCAATTGAAAATTGGAAATAAGGGCAGGTGAAATTTGCAGTTGGTGGAGAATTGCCACTCACTACATCTACTTCAGAGAATCCCAGGGACCCCACCTCTGATACATATGGGTACAATGTGTGAACACTTTAATGTATGTTTGCAATTGGTTGGTATTACTCAGAGAAATAAAAACAACAGCATTTGGGCCCTTGTACACCAACCTGTCCCCAACTATGACATATATAAAATAATAATGCAACTTTACTGATATACTTTCCTACCTCCCAAAAGGTATTCAGGATGTTGAACAACAAAGTCAGCAAACATTAAATGCCATACAAAAGAAAAACACATAAACGAATAACCATCTGTAGTGAAATCTACCTTTAAGACGACCAGGCCGAAGCCTGCATGACAGTAGCTGTCATCTTGGAAGGCAGGCAGAGACAGGAGGAGGAGTCAAGCCGACTCCTGATTGGTTGGAGCAATTAGGGGAGGAGTCGGTTGAGAGAGGGAAAAAGGATGTCAGCTTTTGACAGGGAGAGAGAAGTGTCCTGATATCAGACACAGAAGGATAGGATTTTAAGAGAGGAAGCTAGATAGGGTTCTGACAGAAAGGAAGAGCTTTAAAGTGAGCCTTTAGAATAGGGAATAAGGTTCAGACAAGGGCTAGGTTTACTGTGTTGAGAGGGCCAGTAAAAGAAAGCCTTGTCCTCTTAGACTGAGGAGAAGTTTAAGAGAGCTTAATTGCCCTGTGTGTGAGACAGACCGGAGTCTGTTCTCTAGGTGATACTGTTTCTAAGAATAGAGCAGTGAGTTTGAGGGAACTCACAGTTTTAAAAGCTTTACTGTCAGTGAAACCAATTGTTTAAATATACCAAGTCTCTACTACTGAATCAAGCTTCTGTACCACTCATTCCATGAGTTGCTATTTGTTTAAAGTTCAATAAACCTTTCATAGTTCACTTTTAACTGGTGTCAGCTTCAGTCTATCAATCTCCTCAGAACTAAGTCAAGTCCTTTTAAAGTCCAGTCATCCAGTGAAGAAGCATAGAAGAACCAAGGGCAAACACACCTTACCTACAACACATTCACACCTTTTGGTTCCTCAGTCCATTAAAACTGAGGTGGTGGCAGTTATATCTACCAAGAACATCGCTCATTGATATCTTTAACCTATGGTCAGCTGCTCATTATTTTACACTGGTGTCAGAGGTGGGATCGTTTGACCACCCTGCCCAAGCTGTGACCCTAAAATTTATTACACCATCCCATCCAAAACTCATGCAGATCCATGTTTAAACCAAAAACAAGACTAAAAAATAACATGGATAATTTACAATTCCATAGTAATCCATCAAGAAAATGGAGGAGTCAGACCAGCGAAATATATTTAAAATTATGAAATTAACTATAAATTATAAAATTAACTATAAAAATAGTTAATAGACATACCACCTGCCTCTTGCACTGATTCAATATTGTCCCATTTATCTCCCCCCCCCCACGGAGTATTCGATCTCTCTTGTGATTTCCCCCCCCCCCATCAAACACACACAGAAATCTGCATTTTCCACCTCCCTTCTTTCATCATCCAAGCTTAGTCCCTCCTTCCCTCCCATTAACAATTCCTCCTCCATTTGACTTGAGGCTTCTTCCTCATCTGCGATCCAAGTGCACAGTTTGTCAACCGGGTTCTTTGCAGTTAAGGAAACACCGGCAAATAGGTAATCCAGCTTTTTGTTCAATGACTAATTGCTGAAAAAGACATATTGATTGTCCCAGCAGTTCACATATATTTGATAGTTCAACATTTCTGTGAGTCTCTTGGCTATCCATGGTTGTTGTCTACCATCTGTCCAACTTACTATACTTTCCAATGAAACCTTCCTCTAAATTTCTCGATTGCTATCCATATGATCATTTTCTCTTAGCTTCTACTAACTCCACTTCCTTTCCATCTCCTTCTCCCTACCTACTGGTCTTTACTCCTTCTCTTTCCTTCCTGTCAACTTTCATTTCTTTCCTTCTTCTCCCAACCTACCTTCCATTCTTTACTTCCTCTCTAACCTTCTATTCTTTGTCTCCCTCTTCACCTACCTTCATACCAACTTACTTTACCTTCAAAAAGACTGGACAGGAGAGGAAAATTATTAGACTATATTTAAATGGCCACACTATCCAACAACATTGGGGATCAAATAATGAAGACTTTGTTAGAATATAGAATAATGATAATAATTATTTATATTCCGCCCTTCTCCCTTAGGGAACTCAGAGTGGATTACAGGAATTACATACATAGGCAAGCATTCAATGCCTTTTCACAATGAGATGCATAAGCACAAATAAAGGCAGAGGCAACTCCTTTCATTTCCAACTTCTGGAAACTTACATTTAAATATTTAGGAAGAAAGACAAAAGTAGAAATAGCCACAAGGGGAAGTAATTAATATAGTAAAGATAAGGGTAGGTTTTTATGAGATATTAGTTTCACATTGAGTGTTAGCAAACAATGCACAAGTATCTCAAATGACAAAGAACAAAAATGTATGTATGTAAATCTTAGCAGACTCTCAAGACAGTAATATACAACAGTATTCTATGTTCTCTATTGGCATAACTTGTCTGAGACTTTATAGCATTAAATAAATATGTTATCAGCACATTAACATAGAGAAATCAACAACAGACTAAAGGTAATAGAGTCCATCCTTTCAGTGAAGAAATTCCAGAGTCTCTATCTTTATCTTCAAAAAAAATTCTTCTTTTGATAAGACAGTCTCAAGGAATTCTTCTTGGGCAACAAGGTCTTTCATAGGCAACAAAATCTCAACAAGGTCTTCCGGTATGTTTATCCTTGTTTCGAACAATATCTTCCTCAGGGTGTAGTCTGTATCTTATTATGCTTAGTGCACTAAATAAGGGAGTAGAAATAACATACACAATAGATACATGAAACTCCCAAAATAACATTGCTAGAAAAACATTTTGTAATAACAGTAAAGAAACACGCTACTCTACTTACATTCTCTTCAGTAACAGGTTCTGTACTACAGGCTCTGTTGTAGTAGGAGTTCTGTAACGAGCAGTGAGTCATAGCTGGGCTGTCTCTTAAGTAGAATTACATCTCACAAGAAACAAGTGTATTCAATTTTATCATTTAGTCCTAGAGGAACCAGTGTTTGTAGTTTGAAGATCCAAAAAGATTCCCTTTGCAGAAGGAGTTTTTTTGTATCTGCATTAGGTCTGGGTAATATTTTTTCCAAAGCGCAAAATTTAAAGCTATGGTGTGTATGTGCTTTTTCATTAAAATGTACATATAATGAAGAGTCAGTGGACCCATTCCTAATGCGTGAACGTACTCATGGCCATACTCATGACCTTAGATATTGAAGCCCTATATACAAACATACCTTTAGATGAGGCCAGAGCAGTAGTTAAAGATATACTTGACACACGCAAATCCCCAGTTCCTCCCACTCACTTCCTCATGGATTTACTAGACATTGTGCTAGAATACAACTATTTTAGTTTTGATAAACAATTTTATTTACAAACATTTGGAATCGCTATGGGCAGCCCACTAGCACCCGCTATAGCCAACTTATTTGTTGCATATTTAGAAAATAAATTCATCTTTAATACTACTAAGAATCCATTTTCTTCAGATATCCTTTATTTTGGAAGGTATCTAGATGATATATTTACAGTAGTGAGATCACAGTCAGCAGCTGACCTATTTTACAACTGGATTAATACACTACACAAACACATGAAATTTACACACCACTGTAGCCCTACTAATATTAACTTTTTGGACATCATGGTTTTCAAAAATGGTCAGAAACTATTAGTGAAAAATTATAGTAAACCTACAGATAAGAATTCTTTTTTACATTTTTCCAGCTTTCACCACTTTTCTCTTAAATCTAATTTACCATATTCTCAGTTTTTAAGACTGAAACGTAATTCTAGCACACAAAAGGACTTTGAATCTACGGCAGGTATCCTGAAACAACAACTCAGAGAGAGAGGATACCCCAATAGGATACTCAACACAGCCATGAGCAAGGCAAACTCCATCAACATAAGTGAATTACTACAGGAACGCCCTAGAAAACATAACAACCGTATAATATGGCCTTTGACACTCACACAATATTCATCTAAAATCACTAAAATTATTTCAAAACATTGGCATTTACTACAGGACATTCCTGGATGCAAAGACAAACCTATAATTGCACACAAAAGATCCAGAAATTTAAGGGACCTTTTGATCCATTCTGAATATAACTCTCCTACTACATCCCACAATCTTACCACTAGGGGTCACACTAGCTGTGGACACTGTAACTGTTGTCAACAATCACTCAAGATTAAAATATACTCTCATCCAACACTTAACATCAAGATTACCTTGCAACATTTAACAACATGTTCCACTGATAATGTAGTGTACCTGTTAGAATGCCCCTGCAAATTACTATATGTTGGAATAACTACTAGACCCCTTAAAATTAGGATAAATGAACATCGTTCACGCATTAGGAATGGGTCCACTGACTCTTCATTATATGTACATTTTAATGAAAAAGCACATACACACCATAGCTTTAAATTTTGCGCTTTGGAAAAAATATTACCCAGACCTAATGCAGATACAAAAAAACTCCTTCTGCAAAGGGAATCTTTTTGGATCTTCAAACTACAAACACTGGTTCCTCTAGGACTAAATGATAAAATTGAATACACTTGTTTCTTGTGAGATGTAATTCTACTTAAGAGACAGCCCAGCTATGACTCACTGCTCGTTACAGAACTCCTACCACAACAGAGCCTGTAGTACAGAACCTGTATTACTGAAGAGAATGTAAGTAGAGTAGCGTGTATCTTTACTGTTATTACAAAATGTTTTTCTAATCAATGTTATTTTGGGGAGTTTCATGTATCTATGTTGTATGTTATTTCTACTCCTTATTTAGTGCACTAAGCATAATAAGATACAGACTACACCCTGAGGAAGATATTGTTCGAAACAAGGATAAACATACCGGAAGACCTTGTTGAGATTTTGTTGCCTATGAAAGACCTTGTTGCCCAAGAAGAATTCCTTGAGACTGTCTTATCAAAAGAAGTAATTTTTTTTGAAGATAAAGATAGAGACTCTGGAATTTCTTCACTGAAAGGATGGACTCTATTACCTTTAGTCTGTTGTTGATTTCTCTATGTTAATGTGCTGATAACATATTTATTTAATGCTATAAAGTCTCAGACAAGTTATGCCAATAGAGAACATAGAATACTGTTGTATATTACTGTCTTGAGAGTCTGCTAAGATTTACATACATACATTTTTGTTCTTTGTCACATTGAGTGTTGTCAGAAGTCATGGGCAAGGATGGGAGGAGGGGAATAGGTTTGGTAGACAGATGTATTTGTATTATGTGTATTTGATTTATTTCTGTTTTTCTTTTGCGTCCTGTACACCACCTTTACACAATAATTCTTTTTTAAAAAAATCTGGGACTATATTTCCCATCAGTACCAGAAAGCTTGGGGTAATGGAAGTACAGGGGACATGTCCTTTATCTGAATTGCTTTCTATCATTCTACACTGCAGAGAAAGCAATTTGCAGACCAAGTTTCTTATTTCATTAATGATTTGATATTTTCCTTATTGAAATCAGCAGCAATGCTTCACTGAGCTTAAGTGGCTTGGGGACTACCCATCCATTTACCATAAAAGGCTAAATTAGAGCCCCACTGAACATTATTTACTTGCCCTTGTTACTCAGCTCTCTGATAATTAGCGAGGGAGTTCTTGTCCCTTGTCAGGTCTATTGTCATCCATCGCCTAGTAGTCAAAATGACACCACCTTCTCAGCATCATTAAGATACCCGGCAGAGGATATGATTTATATACATTGTAGAAATGCTTACTCCAGGGACTTTTGCAGAGCAGCCAGAGGGAAATTTTCTTCTGCAGCAAATGCAACCATAATAATGGGCTATTAGCTTGGGAGAAAGAGCCCATGTTTTCTTTGTTGGAGTGTTAAAGACGTTATGCTTAAATCGGATATTATTGTAGCCTTTAAAATGAAGTAATCAATGATTCCATTAAGTAACTTGCTATGGAAAAACTTGCAAAGTTTGTTTCATATCAACGTATCTATACAAAACCAGCTTCAGATATAGTTTCAATGAGTTCTCCATGGTGATCTACTTATCTACTGGTTGACTCTAGCAGTGTTATCAGAGGTTAGTAACCCTCCAAATAGTTTCAAGTAGTTGCCTCTTAATTCAATGGTGGGGCCTCTTTACACACCAAAGTGTACACCACTATGATCCTGTATTCACTGTCATGTCTACATCTTGTGGAATCCTAGGTTTTATGGTCTGTTGAGCCTTTATATGGAGAAAAAATTTCAAATACCTTGTTGAACAGCAAGTCCCATAAGTCCATAAGATGCAGTTATGACAATCAAAACTGAATATAGTAGTATCATCATCATCATCATCATCATCATCATCTTTAATTACTTATTAATCGCCCTCCATCCGAGATGCTCCACGCGATTTACATAGCAGAAATTATACAGGATAGAACACATACATACAAATATTAAAATTAACATGGGTCAATTGCTCTAGTAAAAAGCCAGGTCTTAAGTGCTAGGATAAAATGTCCTAAGTCACACATGGCTCTCAAATAGGGAGGCAAGGAATTCTATAAGGCAGGGGGAAAAATTCAGAATGCCCTGCATCTGGTGCTTTCCAAGTGCACTTCCCTAGGACCCGGTATATAGAGCAAATCGCGTTGGGATGGTCGTGGCGACCTCCGATGATGGTAGAAGGAGAGACGGTCTCTAAGATACAATGGACCCTGGCCATATAAAGTTTTAAAGGTCAGGACCAGCATCTTATACAAACCACGATACTCAATTGGGAGCCAGTGTAGATGCCGCAGCACTGGTGTTATATGGCATTTCATGGGCGTTTTTGTGAGTAACCTGGCTGCAGCATTCTAGACAGTATGGAGCTTTCGGGTTGTAGAAATAGGAAGGCCAACATACAATAGTCTAGCCTAGATGTGGCATGGATGACTGTTGCCAGAGCCTCATCCGCCAGGTAAGGTGCCAGTTGCCTCGCTTGTCGTAGATAGAAAAAGGCCTGATTGCTGGCAGCAGCGACCTGAGCCTCCATTGTCAGCTGCGAATCCAAAACGACACCAAGGCTCTTAACAGTAGTTGATGGAGATAGAGTAGCGCCATCAAAGGTAGGTAACGGATGGGTCGGACCTATCAGGTGGCCATGCCACAGGATCTCAGTCTTCGCCGGATTCACTTTCAGTCTGCTAGCACATAGCCAGTTCGACAAAGCCTCCAGGCATAAGGTGAAATTATCAGGTATTCACGTTACTCCAGGCTCCAAGCGCAACAGGAGGTGGGTGTCGTCCGCATATTGATAGCAGTCCAGGCCGAATCTCCGAGCCAAACTGGCAAGGGGTCTAACGTAGATGTTGAAAAGAAGAGGGGAGAGAATTGCACCTTGGGGTACCCCGCATAGGAGGGGGGAACTTTCGGAGACTTGGTCCATATATTCCACACACTGACTCCGATTTCGGAGGAATGAATGATGAAGGACCTTTGGTGATAAGACATGAACTTTAGCTATAACTCTGGACATATTGTTATTACATGGTTCAGATGTTGGTAATGGATCTTTGCTAGACTGTCAGGATCACGGCAAATCCTTGAGGATGTTGATGCCCACCTTGTAACTACAGATTAAAATGCAGTGTCTTACACCATTAAGGCCAGTTTTCCGAATTCACATCAGCATATCTAACATTGTGTTACAATGTAGCCATGAGATATTTTACTGCCTGAGAACAGTACGGTGCTCTCTCCCATTCCATGTATAAAAATGGATGGTGAACTCCTTGTACAAGAGGTGATAGCACAACTTCCTCCTGAAGGTAGCTTAGGAGTTATAGCAAGGAATGGTGGCAAGCTGGTCCTTCATACTTTACATTTGTTGACTGAGCCAGCTTCCTCACTATGCGGTACCTAGTGGCCCATGGTTTTTTTTAAACTGAAACTGAAATGAGACATAGTACATAGTAAATATGTCTTGTGTAAAACATCCAAACACTAGTATCCTTGTCCAATATATTGCTTCATGATTTGCAGTCCCTTCTTTGGGGTATTCCAAAATATCCATCAGAAAAGCAAAGTAGCTTTTGTGGTGGTTCTTTTCCAGACTTTTCAACATTTTTTATGAGTGATAAAAAAAATACTCTAGACAGCATATCTTATAATTCCCCGAGGAAGGGACTATGGAGTTATTAGAGTAGGATACTTGAAGATATTTTTTTCATTTAAAATGTTTTCTAATTCTTTAGGGATTTTCAGTTTGTCCTTACATAAAATTAGCAGAATCTGTGCTGCAGAATGCAATGATCCCTCCTCTTACTTTTTCCTGCAAATCCCTGGGGAACCATTAAAGTTTATCAGGCTTCTCAAAGAAAAAAAATCAGTGGGATAGTAAATGTCAGAAAAGCTTGTCTAAAAACAGTTTGCCTGCTTCAATTGTTCATTTGCCTGGCAATGTGCAGCAGCCATAGGATGGTATATTAGGTATGTTTTCACATGTTTTGTTTTGTTTTGGAAAACCATTCAGGTTTTTGTTGCTTTGAGTCTTTTCAAAAGATATAATTTGGTATGCAGAGGGATCCTGTACAGGGTGAGGCAGCATAACTTCCTTTTTTAAAATGCACGCCATTCAGTTGGTTGAAGATGTAGTGGAGCACTAGTGGTCTCGTTTGAGAGGCAGGAGTATAAGGTTTTGTCCTGACACAGTTCAGCCACCATCATGCGTTGGAACAGTGAGGAGCGTGCTTTTGCCGTTGAGGCCTACTTTTCGAGCGGATGTGGCTGGCCCGCTCTCCAGATTTGGCCTCTTGTGATTTTTTTCTATGGGGTTTTTTTGAAATCCTGTGTTTATGTGAACCATCCAAGCACCCTACAAAATTTGAAGACTAATATCCAGGAAGAAATTGCCAACATAACGCCTGCTATGCTGGCAAGAGTCATGACAAACGCCAGAAATTGGTTTACTCAGTGTATGGGGAATGGAGAATGGGGGACATCACCTACCTAATTTGATCTTCAAAACTACGTAAAACAAAACTTTAGGTATGCGCCTACATTATAAAAAATTCTGATTCATACAATGGGTTTTATTAAGTTTTGAAAAAAGGAAGTTATGCTGCCTCACCCTGTAATCTTAGGGTTTAACTGTGAGAATGAAGTTGGTAGCATGACATTTTATAGACCAAATCTAATTTGTCAGTTGCATAGGTAAAATTCTTTCTTTCTATTCCCACCAGTCCCTTCTTCAACACAAACCTTTTTCTCCTATAAATGACATTTTCATTTTAATGTTTACAATAAAAAATAAAACTAAATCAAATATTTTAAAAAAACATAAATCCAAAAGAGATCTTCTCTATTTTTTTAAATTCAACACATGGTTAGGAACTGAACATTACTGTTATTGGGGTTATCAAAAATATCTTAACTCCTTCTGGAAAAGACTGGTTGGAATAGGACTATGCTTTATCTGTGGCAGGGAAAGAGAAAGTGATGTTGGGAAATGTGAGAGGTAGTATCATATAGCTTAGGTAGAGCAATCAAGCAGAAGCTGAACAACAATCAGTTCCAGATTCATTAACAAGGTCTAGCAGAGAATTTAAACAAATTTAATTTTAATGTATTGTCGAAGGCTTTCGTGGCCAGAATCACTGGGTTGTTGTAGGTTTGTTCCGGCTACATGGCCATGTTCTAGAGGCATTCTCTCCTGACACTTCACCGCCATCTATGGCAAGCATCCTCAGAAGTACCTCTGAGGATGCTAGCCATAGATGCAGGCGAGACGTCAGGAGAGAATGCCTCTAGAACATGGCCATATAGCCTGAACAAACCTACAAGAACCCAAATTTAATTTTCTTTGTAAAACATATAAAAGGCAATTTGCTTTGTAAAACATATACAAACTTTACTTACAATATGGCCACTAGAGGTGTGCATTTTTGTTTGCCTTGTAATTCAGATCAAATTTGTTAAATTTTGTACTTACAAGGTGATATTTGATATGTGGATTTAGTCTGCACCAAAAAAAATTAAGAATTGGATTTAGTGATTTAATGCAGCTAGCTCTCAGCTAACTGCTCCACAGCTTAGAAATGGAGATGAGCACAACCTCCCAGAGTCTGACTTGACTAGACTTAATGTAAAGGGGAAACCTTTACCTTTAAGGAAGGCTGCAGCAGTTTGCTTTTGTCTGGGAAGGTCCATATTTGTCTCCTTCCTCTAATTTTGCTTTGCTGAATTAGAATCATAGAATCATAGAATCAAAGAGTTGGAAGAGACCTCATGGGCCATCCAGTCCAACCCCCTGCCAAGAAGCAGGAAAATTGCATTCAAATCACCCCTGACAGATGGCCATCCAGCCTCTGTTTAAAAGCTTCCAAAGAAGGAGCCTCCACCACACTCCGGGGCAGAGAGTTCCACTGCTGAACGGCTCTCACAGTCAGGAAGTTCTTCCTCATGTTCAGGTGGAATCTTCTTTCTTGTAGTTTGAAGCCATTGTTCCGCGGCCTAGTCTCCAGGGAAGCAGAAAACAAGCTTGCTCCCTCCTCCCTGTGGCTTCCTCTCATATTTATACATGGCTATCATATCTCCTCTCAGCCTTCTTCTTCAGGCTAAACATGCCCAGCTCCTTAAGCCGCTCCTCATAGGGCTTGTTCTCCAGACCCTTGATCATTTTAGTCGCCCTCCTCTGGACACATTCCAGCTTGTCAATATCTCTCTTGAATTGTGGTGCCCAGAATTGGACACAATATTCCAGGTGTGATCTTACCAAAGCAGAATAGAGGGGTAGCATTACTTCCCTAGATCTAGACACTATGCTCCTATTGATGCAGGCCAAAATACCATTGGCTTTTTTGCCACCACATCACATTGTTGGCTCATGTTTAACTTGTTGTCCACGAGGACTCCAAGATCTTTTTCACACGTACTGCTCTCGAGCCAGGCATTGTCCCCCATTCTGTTTCTTTGCATTTCGTTTTTCTGCCTAAGTGGAGTATCTTGCATTTGTCCCTGTTGAACTTCATTTTGTTAGTTTTGGCCCATCTCTCTAATCTGTCAAGATCGTTTTGAATCCTGCTCCTGTCCTCTGGAGTATTGGCTATCCCTCCCAATTTGGTGTCATCTGCAAACTTGATGATCCTGCCTTCTAACCCTTCATCTAAGTCGTTAATAAAGATGTTGAACAGGACCGGGCCCAGGACGAAAACCTGCGGCACTCCACTTGTCAATTAACTACGTTCAAGTGAATTTTGCAATTTGAATTAAGTTCAAATAAGTCAAGATGTAGAGGAAAACTGGAAGTAGGAAATAGAAAATTGATTTTAATTTTTTTTAAAAGCTTCTGAAAATGTGAGACTGTTCTGGCCAAACTTAGGCAATTGAAGTATATGCCTGAAATAAGTGCTTTGTTCTGGAAAGACCAGACATGATAGCTTGCATGAGTTTACAATATCTGGACAATTTGCAATGCTTTGTTTCTCAAATGGAAGCACTAAAATTCTCCATAATCCTTCACCCTTCAAACTTTTAACCCACCTCCTAGGCTGCCAGTTCAATCGCTGTAAAACTATCAGTGCCTCTCAAAAAGAATATGGCAATAACCAGGAGGAAAGGAATTTTATTCTCCTGCATCAGAGGAAGTTGTAAGAGAAATTAAAGCCATAAACTCTCATTGACAGTTTTCCTTGTAAATTCGCTGTTAGTAAAAAACATTTTTTCCCTTTGGCTAAAAACAATATTTCATATTTTATTTACGGAGAAAACAGGGGAGAGAAATTATTTGGTTTAGCATTGTTGTAAATAGGACAGCTTTTTTGTCCTAATAACATTTTATACTGTTCTTTAATTCCACTCTGAAAAATCCAACACAACTGTACTTTAAGATGTCCCTTTTTAAGAAAATTGTGCTGCAATTTGGTTAAAAGGGCAGCACAGTACAGGTAGATTGCAAATACATGGAACATCCTACAACCTAAAAAAAAAAAGTACCACTAACATATTCTTTACAAATATATGATGTTCATATATGAAATTATTCTGTGATACTGCTCATATATGCATCTTGATCAGGCAGTGAGGAAGGAAATACCACACTCATGACATTGCAAGGGACCAGGTATGTGCTACTGTAATGCAGTTAGAATCTGCAAAAAGTACTTTTAAAAACCTCTCTAATTCAAAGAATTTCTCATCCAGTGGCCATGTTTACCAATATTTATTTCCCAAGATGTAGATCTGTTTTCTCTGTGGAAACATGGAAAAACTTCTTGGGAAGTGCACACGCTCGTCTATTGCTCTTGAAGAGACTCGTGTTTGATATTGCAGAGGTCAGTAACCAGGGAATGAGGGGCTTGGCATGGATGCCTCCTCCCCCTTTTCTGCATTGAAGTTGAGGCCATGAAGGGATCACATGGCGTTGGAGGATGATCCCTTCCGGGCAGTTTGGGGGCACAAGGGGGGATGGATTGTATCTGGTTGTTGTAGTTGGTATCTTTTTGCCTCCCCCACTCCTGCCTCCCCTTCCCCCCAATTACCAGCTAGCCTTTCTTCTAGCTTTTCTTCCTTACCTTGGCAAAGCTGCAGGCTGGCCTTGGTGAGGGGCTGCTTTCCTTTCAGTTAGCAAAGCGAGGCATGCGGAATGCACCTCGAGGACATACCTCACCCTGGCTGGAGGGCCATGGATAGGCACTGCTGCATGCCCTCTACGCAACCTGGCCTTCTTCCCAGCCAGCTGGGCTTCTTCTTCCTGGCCATCTGCGTGAGGCGTGCCTTGAGGATACATCTTGTCCCGGCCTTCTTCCTGGCTGACGGCACACATAGCATGCCTCAGGAACATGGCTTGCCCCGGCTGGATGGTCACCGATGGCCAGGAAGCAAGTGAACAGGGCCATGCACACTACACTCACACAGAGTAGGGGCTTTTACATTCATCATAATGACATAACACATGACAAAAGTAATTTTTACCATCCAGATGGCATCCATGTGACGAATGTTGCCAATATCCAATTTTTAGTTGATTTACAGGTGGGTGGGATGACTTTTCACTACTACAGTCCTTTTACTGGTGTCTTTTTATGTGTGACGATGTGAGGGGAAAAATATTTTCTTTTAAATCTTTGTACTGCCTTGTATTGATGTATTTTCTCCTTTTCAAATTGGCTGGGCTGTCTTGTGAGCTTTTACGTTGAGGCTTTTATATTACAGGCTTGAGACACTCTTGTAGTAAACCAAGTAACAAAGTTTATTTATAGCTTCTGGCTCCAACGCTTATGGTTACATTTGTTTGTTTTGTTACAGTCTTGAGTCTTACATTCAATATCATTCAATAACTTTCCTATCAAACTTCAACTGTTTCACATCAACAACTATGTTACTTTTTCATACACTCTTGACAGAACTTTATTCCGCCTTAAACCACACTGGCACTTCTTAATTTTCCTTAAAACTTAAGCTCCATTTTCCTAACTGCTTTTCTCTCACAGAAGTTCCTAACTGTCCTTCACAAACAGGAATCCCTAACTGACTTCTTCTGACTCTCTAACTGCCTATTTTTAAACTTAACTCCGCCCCTTTGGAATGTTCAGCTCTCTTCCCCCCAATTGCCATTCTGGCTCAGTGGCCCTTTCAAATCCTGGCCTTCACTCATCTGCATACGACCAATCGTGCTGCACGTATGCAAATTTATTTTGCCTCTACTGTTGCTACCCTATTTCTGCCAATTCTGTTACATTGCAACATAGAGCTATACCACAAAAATTTAACATAGATCAACACATTCATTACAGTGGGTATTAAGTTAGTTTTGGAGGGCTTGGTGGGGGATGGGGCAACATAGACATCTGCCCTCACTCTGTGGTGTAAATAGTTAAGGGAACACAAAAGAGTTGGTTTACATCTTTGGGGTGTGGGCTTTTATCCAATACACTCACTTTGATGTATAGTTAAGTGGTGAGGTGAAATTAAATGGCCCAGAAACAGGAAGAGTCTGGTCTTGACAACCTTGGGAGAGGCTTCTCCATACGTTTCCCTTTGAGGTTGCCCAGGTTTAGATCACCAGGGGACCCAGATGTTTCACCCTTGCAAGCTGAGAGGTGGGCCTCAGCTTTGCCATCAAGCCCAACACAGTTATAGTTTAGTGATAGGAAAAGTTAAATAGGCAACATTTAATAATAGTTGCCCAAAGTTTAATCCATTTACATGTGTCTTGCCTCTTCATTTCGGGGTGGGCAAGCAAATATAAATATAAACAGGAAAAAATAGACAAACTGGCTGTATGTGCTTTGTGACATGCAGGCTACTAATCTTATTTTAAACTCATCTCATTCCTTCTTTTCAAATGTGACTTAATGCAGATATATCCTGGCAGAATAAAAAAAATGGGACAGCTTGTTGTGTCCCAAAAACCTTAGGTTAACCTCAGGCCAGCTGGGGAAAAGTATACAATCTATTACATGGCATATTGTGAAGAATTTATCATTTGCACTGTGGGATATTACACAGTGCAAGCTATAGTCAAATGCTTCTTTACCCCCAAGTCCAATTATCTCATTGTAATTGAACTAGAGGATACCACATGTTGGTTTATTCAAAATATTACCTACTAAGTTAAAATGGATTTTTAAAGTACTGAAAATGACCAAGGATATTTCTAACTGGTGAGGTATTATAATCTTAAATCCTGAAGATTTACGGGTTTTTTTCTTTAGTCACATAAACCTGATGAAGTCAAGTAAACTTGTGAAATACTACCAGCTCCATTAACAGGTAATCTGAATTGGTGGGGAAAAATCTTCTTAATAGGTACAGTATAGCCCCAGGATTCATTGACGTATTTTCATGGATATCCATGTTTCTGGTCTTTGAAAGACAATGGAATATAGTGAAATCTATTGAAATGATGAACTTCTGACCCAGAAATACCATTATTATTATTATTATTATTATTATTATTATTATTATTATTGACACCTTTTTATTGAAAACATGAAAACCACTGCTGATCACACTGTATGCATCCTCTGTAGTAGACCCCCCTCTAAAGTACCCTTGTCCCATCTCAGTCTTTCATTCAGCTTACAAACGCTACACTACGGAAAAGCATAGTCTATACAGTGGCGGTCATTGATTTCACCCAGAATTTGAGGACTGGTTTTCTAAAACCGCTTCTTAAATTATGGGTCAGGACACCCAAATGGGGTCACCAAAACTTTATGTTGGGGTTGCCTTCCTTTCTCTCCCATGATTGTCACCCTCTGCGTTCCCTCCCCCCTCCCTCCCTTATGACTGCACACCTCTCTGCCTTCCTTTTTCTCTCTTGCACACACCTCCCTCCCTCCCTTCCTCCCTCCCTTCCTTCCTTTCTCCCTCTCCCTCTCTCATTTGCTTCTCTCTGACTTTCTCTCTTTCTTCCATGCACCTCTCTGCTTCCTTTCTCTCTCTTTCTACCTCTCTCACACACATGTGTTGCTCTCCCCTTCCCCCTCATTGTTTATATAATTCTGGTTATGCAAACTTTTCTTGGGTACAAAGGGGTCGTGAGTCATAAACGCTTAAGTAGCTTTGTTCTATAAGTCACTATTAGATTTGTGTTTGGTATTTTCCCTGAATGGCTTACAGGTATTAGGTTGTTTAACATTAACCTTGGAACACTATTCCACTAATTGCTCTGGGTTGAGAGACATTGTCACAAGGTGAAGTAGCATAGTGGTAGAGTGTCTACCTGTCATTCTGTAGAGGATGTGATCTGTAGTCATTCTCTAGACGAAGTCCTGCTGGGGCTCCCTTTTTTTTTTTTGGTCATATCAAAACTTGGTCATATCTAAACATTCCTGAATGACACAGGCAAGCATGTAGACAAACAAGTAAAGAGGGGAATTTACCTTTGTAACTAAAAGAATGGGTAAGAACCAAGAAACAAAGTAGACCCAACAAGACTTGATCTCCCACCTGTAAATTGATAGGCAGATGCTTTATCACTGTGCTACTTTGCCTTATGACAAGGCTGTCAGGATTATTGAGTTATGCTTGTGTGTTTTTCAATGTGTTTCTATGTAATTCAAGATGGATTAAGATGTGTTTCAAAATGGATTCTATTATGTTGTTCAATTGTGTATTAGAAATACTGTGAGAAGCAGAGAAAATGTAACCTTGACAGAAGTGAGATAACATGTTCTCTGGCTGTGGGAAGTAGAAGGAGGATCCAGTTACAACCAGAGGTCTGATAAGCAGATGTTCTGAAACTGTTTATGCTGTGCTTTGTAGTTCCTGATTATAGCCCGCTAAGAATTGATGTGTGTAGATGTGCTTTGTAAACTTTGTGTTATTTGCAACTGTAAAACTGCAGAGTCCTGATTTTTGGAGTCCTGTGTCTGTTGATCTAGCAACCTCTTCCGCTGCGCATATACCCCCAAATTCTCTCATGCAATCCAAAGCAATAAGTGGAATGGTATTCAAAGTTAAATAACTAAATATCTATGATCCATTCAATGAAAGCACTGAATATGGGTCTAATGATTTCTCATAGAGAACACATCCTCTAACTTGGGGCAAAATCTGTGAATCGTAAAGAGTGTACTTTTTGACGCTGCACATTACATTCACTAGCAAACACTCTTTTTTTATTTCAAGGTTTTGAAAATTGAGGTGCACATTAGGTTCGATGGCACATTAGATTCAGATTTACATAAATGTGGCAATTTCTCATTGAGATCATAAAAATCTTGTGTGTTTTACAAGGTGGAGGCTGCTTATCTGAAAATGCAACAATATCAAAATATTCTTTATCATTTTTAATGAGGCATATGTGCGAATAGAGAACATATACTTTGCCATTTTTCTATAAAACAAGTATAGTTTCCAGTCCTTTGGACAGGGTTTCCCTTCTGTCTATGTGTTAAAAAATAAACACACTACCTCAGCAATAATCCATCATCCCAACATGGTTTTGCAGAGGATGTTAAATGCAAAACAAAGATCAATGGAGTGGGCTGTCAACAAATTAACAGTGACATGATCACATGCTGTTTCATTTAAGTTTTTTTTCACTGCTTTCTAGGTCAACACTGTTTTACAACATGGAATAGAAGTCCTTCTCTCTTGGTATAAGGCAAAAATAGGAGTATAGTAACAAATATGTGTATTAGTTTCAAAATCAAAAATCGAATTATTCTGTTGTTAGAATGCCATCAAGGGAGTTGGTGGATTATTATTGTTATTATTATATTTGTGAGGCAACAGTAAAAATAATTAATAGTTGAAAAATGAGTATACTGTGAATGTTTTAGGAGAAATGTGTATAAAAGTTCATGGGATATTAATATAACCTTTAAAAAACAAACAAACCATATTTAAGGTTGATAAAAGCAGAGATTGATAAAAGCCAAAATAGCATTTTTCCCACTTTTACAGATCCCAGGAAGTAATCATAACTAGCCACACAGTCAATGAAGCATCATTTCAAGTTTTTTTCATATGAGATTCATCACATAAATATATTTCATATAGTATTTCAAGGAAAATTAAATATAAGACAAAGACACAAACACAATTTCTGTTTTATCATTGAGAATTATAGGACACCTACAGAACAAATTGTGTTTATTTTCACCTTAGTATTATATTTTGTGAGGAGGGGTTGAGTGTCTAGGTTTTGTGACAATAAAGAGCTGTGTATGTTGGCAGTGTGGGTGAAAATCACCACAAATGTACTCCCCCAAGTGAATTTTGGTGGTCTGAGGATATTGGGAGACCTCAGGGACTGTACTGGATAGTCTAAAGGGTTGCATGCAGACCTGAGGCACATTTTGTACAACCTAGTATTACAACCTTTTTGTACTGGGTCTGTTTTACTGCAACACTTTCTCTTGGTGTGTCAACCCTTCCCTCAAAACAACCCATAATACCATTGTATTAAGAGAAGTCATAAGGGGGAATCGCTTGTCATTTCAAACTAATTTGGCTTTGTTAAAAAATTGGGAGAATAATTTGTCTTGAGAATAGGGAAGATTTGTCCATTTGCCTTCCCCATTGTGGCTTCCTGAGATAAAAACAAATGTGAGACATTTTCTTATGGGAGAACCATTTGATCATTTGGTTGTTTATTTTTTTTCCAATGAACTATTTATGGCAATGTCCAATACACTAAAGGTCTACACACCTATGCAAAAATAAATTAAAGAAAACAAAGAAACAAAAAAGTTGCTGATATTTATTTCAAAATGTGCTTTGATGGGCATCTAATAATAATAATAATAATAATAATAATAATAATAATAATAATAATAATAATAATCTTTCTTTATACCCTGTCATCATCTCCCCTTTCCTATGCTTCCTTCTTTCTTTCCTCCCTTCTTCTTTTCTCTCTTTCCTCCGTTGCCACAGCATGCAAGGAGGAAGGTGAAGAGGAAGGGGTCATGGCGCCATGGAGATCACCTGGGAAGTTCAAAGGGAAGGAGCGAGGGAGAGAAGGAAAGAGGCAGGAGAAGGAGGAATTAGAAGGAGAGAAAGCTGCCCGAAGGGAAAAAGGAGGAGGTCTTGCAAGCCTTGAGGGGAGATTTCTTCTCCCCTCTCTCTCACTCACACACAACCATCAGGGCGAAATGCCTCTTTTTCACCTGCTTGCCTCACCTTTAAAAGAAAAAGCAAAGGGCAAGGGGAAGGCGAAGTTGTGTGTATGTGTCTGGCCATGTGTGCGGGATAGGCTCCCGAGTAGGAAGCTCCCTGCCGCAGTGAGGGAGGAAGCTCGGTGCTGCCTGCTGTGCCAGTTCTGTTTATATGGCCGTGCATGCGCACGCGTTTGGCTCTCAATGCTGTAATGGCAGCTCTTCTCTTGTGTGGATTTTTGGGGTTTCTGCTGTTTCTTTGGGAGTTTTGAGTGGAGGACATACATTGGGTTGTTAGGTGTATCGTGTCCAAATTTGCTGCCAATTCCCCCAGTAGTTTTTGAGTTCTGTGAATAGCACAAATGAACATTAGGCTTGGGCGGTTTCGTTCGTTAATTTCGTAATTCGTTATTAATTCGTATTTAAATTAGCTTACGATCCAATATTGAGCCATGCAGGAATAGTGTGAGGAGTAAATTAGATTCGAAACAATTTTTTCAATTTATTTCGTAATTATTTCGTAATTATTTTGTAATTATTTCGTAATTATTTGTAATTATTTCGTAATTATTTTCGCATGTTTGGTGCAAGTTTTATAGTTGTTGTTTGTTTTATCACACCAACAGTCAACAACAGAGGGAGAGGGAAGCTTCAGAAGTTCCCCCTGTCCCATTGGAGGTTTTTTTTAGCACATTGCGCAATCGCGTCTGCCATTAACGAATCGATTCGTAATTTTACGAAATTTTGTATATTTTGAAATTTTTAAAAGTAAAATTTTGGAATTATTAAAAAAAATGAAATGCAAGGGCCCCCTAAAAACAAAACGAGTTTAGAACCAAATTTTTCCGTGGTTACCCAAGCCTAATGAACATTACATTTTTATTTATATAGATGAGAGCAAAAAAGATACTCAGGTATGTGCCTGGTGAGCTTCACTCAGAAGATCATTTGGCAAATGGGGAGACATTAAAAAAAGAGCTTTCCCTTTTGAACAAATTCTGGGCTTCTGACTGACAGTCTCATTCAAAATCTGTTCTCCGCAGATGATCATAGTGAACATGGGAGTCGTATGATCCATTCACACTACACAAATATAGCACTATAATTGTACTTGAAGCAATTTTCCCCTTGAAGTCTTCAAGTAATTTAATTATTTTAAAGAAAGATAATTTGAACATGAACATGTATGTTCCATAGCTGCCCTAGCAGAATGGCAAGAACAGGGCTGATGAGTTAATTTATAAACACATAAACCGAGAATATTGCTAATTTGCTATTGCTGTGGTGAAAACAGCACGAGCATAGCAATCATCTGTAATAACTGTCTTGTCAGTGGATGTCACCATGATCCCACAAAAAGGATGCTGCAGCAAGAAATGTTTTGCATTTAAGGGATATGAAAGCACTTTTTGCAGTCTACTACACTAGTCATAATAGACCGAGAAATCTGCTCTAGAGAAAGGATAGGCAGAGTGCCTCTCAAATATAGGAGGGGACAAAGAACAGGTATGTCCCAAACATACCAGTTCCTCTTGTAAATCTCCAGGGTTTCTCTGGAGAGAGAATATACTTAGGGAAGCTGCTGTCTTTTGGCTGGTTGAAAAGAACAGCCGTATAATATTATTCTAAGAGTGAGAACAGCAAGTGGATCCACTGCTATGCAGGCAGAAAATACACTTTTGATGTTCCTACCATTTTTCCCACTGAGGCTCAGAAAGGAATGGAACCAGCGGTTCAGCATCACTGAAAATCTTGTTCAATGCTCAGCAGCTGCAGAAAAGCTGTGACAAAATAAAGAATAGATTTCCCACTTCCATAGCAGGGAAAGGAGTCCAAGCTGTCAATCATTTGGTTCTGTGAAACTAGAAAGATTGTGTTTCTGCCCTGAAACTCTAATTCTGGTATAAATAAGCAAGAGGGTGTTTCCTCAGGCCATTTTAGATGCCGAGGCTGTGGGATATTGTAATTAAGGTTTTTCATTAATCCTTGAGATGGGGTGGCAGCAGGGGGAAAGAAATGGAATTGAATTACTTCTCTAATTGTAATAGCAATTATGTGGTTTGTGTGATTAAGGCTCTTATACAAACCTGTGTGGGAGTAAGTTTGAGTTCAGTGGGATTTCTGAGTAGACATGTAAAGGATTGGGCTGTAGATGTACTTGTAATTTGCTTTCTGTGGGGATAATTAGTAGAGCATTAAGCATAACAATTTTGGAATGCACAAACAGAAGTTGCAATAGATGATGCCTTTATAGTTCCATTTTTCATTGTGTGAATGATTTAAATGATATGAAGGAGAAGGGGTTTTCATGAGAAGGTAATGCACAGGCATATGTGATGGTCCTCACGCATGATCCATGCCACCATAACATGCCCACACATTCTCTGTGAGTATTTGTGTGGGTTGATTAGCATCACATTTCATGATGTTAGAAGTCTTCATTGAGCAGAGTCAATCCTGGGAATGCTATTCTAAGAACATTATGTCGAGAAGAAGGGGCATTTGGCAGGAATTGGATCTGTTTTGTAAGGGTCTAGGAGAATAGTGTGCTTTACTTTTCATGCTATTATCACACATTTTAAAATTCAGCTAACACAAACCTTTTTGCATTACTTACACTTCAAGTTGCACAAATTTCACTTGTATTAAGGAACTAGCTGTCCCCTGCCACACGTTGCTGTGGCCCAGTCTGGTGATCTGGAAAATAAAGTAATGAGAAAGTGTATATGTAATATATGTAATTCCTTTATGCCCGTGAGTAAACAGTATTTCTTGTTGTTTCTTTGTTGATGTGGACAGTGTCTGGTTTGCCTACTCCGGAATATGCAACATATCATAGTTCTTTTTTAAGGGTCTCTTTCAAATCTGTGATATTATATCTGTGTGTGAGAGAGAGAATCATATCTATCTATCTATATTTATGACTGGATGGCTCTTTGTCAGGAGGGCTCTGATTACATTTTCTTGCCCTGGTGAAGAGAGTTGGACTGGATGGCCTTAGGTATTTTCTGTTGGTCATGGGAGTTCTGTGTGGGAAGTTTGCCCCATTTCTGTCGTTTGTGGATTTCAGAATGCTCTTTAATTGTAGTGAACTATAAATCCCAGTAACTACAAATCCCAAATGTCAAGGTCTATTTCCTCCGAACTCCATCTGTGTTCATATTTAGGCATATGGAATTTTTGTGTCAAGTTTGATCCATATCCATCATTGTTTGAGTCCACAGTGCTCTCTGGATGTGGGTGAACTATAATTACCAAACTCAAGGTCAATGTCCACCAAACCTTTCCAGTTTTTTCTGTTGGTCATGGGAGACCTGTGTGCTAAGTTTGGCCCAATTCCATCATTGGTGGAGTTCAGAATGCTCTTTGATTGTAGGTAAACTATAAATCCCAGCAATGACAATTCCCAAATGACAAAATCAATTTTTTTGAGTGGAGGACATAAATTGGACTGTTAGGTGTCTTGTGTCCAAATTTGGTGTCATTTTCCCCAGTGGTTTTTGAGTTCTGATGGTAGCACGAACTAACATTACATTTTTATTTATATAGATGACAAAGGAATAAAACTGGCATAGGAATTTCCAGCTACACAGATTTTACTGAAATACAGTCTCTAGATGTACTAGAAATTACATACCTCTTATTGAATCAAGGCCGTCCTTTATTTCCAACCAGACTCCAAATGTACTGATCCTAAATAATATGTGAACTTTTCATAATGTGGTGTGCATATATGAACTTTTAAGTAAAAGGTTGAGATTACTCATCATGGCCTATGATGTATTGCTTTCCTGACAGGGTGATGTCCCTCACACAATACACAGTGAATTGCTGCAATTTACAACAGGGCAACATGATCTATTGCATGACAGGTCAACTAGCACACAAGAGGGTGCTGAAAAATTGGGAGCATTTTTTTCTGCTTGGGCACAATGGACACTTGACTTTTCAATGCCAATCCATTACCAGTACTCCATGTCCCTGTTAAGGGTCATTGCTCACCACCATGTGCTGTCTTTGTGGAAAGTACTATAATTTTATGGACTGTGGCCATTGCTCAACATCCATATTGTGTAATGGTGCATCTATGACAACCATGTATCCCTTCTCGGAATATATCCATCACACAATGTCATGATTCTAAACTGAACAACCAAGTTTTTTTTAATGTTGCCAATTTGCAATACAATACCAGTAAATGTAAATGATCAATTACTCCATTCTCCTTTCTCATCCAATGGCCTCTGTTTTTGTCCTGGCATTTGGCCCAGCCCATTTTGTTCAACATTCTGCCTTTAACTTTTCATTTGTCCTCATACCTGGTTTATTATCCCACTGTGCATTTTTTTTGTATTGTATTTTATTTGAGTTACTATCTGCTGTATGTATTTTATTTGGTATATTGTATTTGTCGGGGTTGGACTCATGTTAGCCACTCCGAGTCCCTGTGGGGAGATGATGGTGGGGTATAAATAAAGTTTAATAATAATAATAATAATAATAATAATAAATTTTAACACATGGTTAGAACTAATACCCTGTCTGTCTGTCTGTCTGTCTGTCTGTCTGTCTGTCTGTCTGTCTGTCTGTCTGTCTGTCTGTCTGTCTGTCTATCTATCTATCTATCTATCTATCTATCTATCTATCTATCTATCTATCTATCTACCTATCTTCTAGAGATTTTAGTTAAAAAAATTGAAAAAAATCTTTGTTACCTTATTCATGGATCAATATGAGTACTGGATGGATTCCTGATAGTTCTTGGGAATTTTCCTGTCATCTTAGCAGTTGATTTAGTCAAAGTTCTAGTTGACTTCTGGAATGGGGAAATAGCCAGGGTGGTGGACACAATAGTTCCTGAATGTCTCCTCTCATGGAGCAGAGCCAAACCAGACCCTTGGTTTTCCAAGGAGTTAATGACAATGAAGTAAGTTACACGGAGACTAGAGCAATGTTGGCAAAGAACTTGAAGCAAATCTGACCAAACCCAGGCTAGCGAGCATTTAAAATCCTACTTCATGGCAATGTAGGCAGCAGTGAAATCATTTCTTGCTGCCCCCATTACATCTGCAAGGAACTGTCCAGCTGAGCCATTTCAAGTGGTCAGAGGGCTATTACATACTGGTCTTCAAGAAGTAATCCCTGACCATTCAGAAGCCCACTGTGAAGAATTTGCAAGGTACTTTGCAGATAAAGTCATTTCAGATTCATTCCGACTTGGATGCTATTGTTGATACCATTCTAATAGATGTAACTTTGGCTTCTGCTTGTCCAGTGTTTCAACTTGTAAAGCCTGAGGACGTGGACAGGATGCTTGGAGAGGTGAGAACTTCACATGTATTCTAGATCCTTGCCCTTCCTAGCTGATCAAACAGGGTAGAGGGGGGTTGGCAAGAATGAGTGAAGGTGATGGTCAATGCCTTCTTAGAACAAGGCAAAGTTCCAACTTGCCTAAAGGAAGCAGTTGTGAGAACAATATTTTAAAAGCCATGCCTAAACCCCTCTATAATGGACAACTCTCTGCCAGTGTCCAACCTTCCCTTTCTGGAGGTTTTGGAGTGTGTGTGTTAGCCTCTCAACTCCAGGGATTTCGGGATGAGATAGATTATCGATATTAATTTTAATCTGGTTTCAGGCCTGGCTATGGAAGAGAGGTAGCTTTGTTTACTTTCGTGGATGACCTACGAAGAGAGCTAGACAGGGGGAACATGTCCCTGTTGGTTTTCTTAGATCTCTCAGTGGCTTTTTGATACTATTGACCATGGTATCCTTCTGGCAGGCCATGACAGACTTTGCATTTCTAGGTGCAAAGATTACTGCAGATGCAGACTGTGGCCAGGAAATCAGAAGACGCTTACTTCTTGGGAGGAGAGCAATGTCCAATATCAATAAATAGTAAAGAGTAGAGATATCACACTGGCAAAGATCCGCATAGTTAAAGCAATGGTATTCCCTGTAGTAACCTATGGATGTGAGAGCTGGACCTTAGGGAAGGCTGAGCGAAGGAAGATCGATGCTTTTGAGCTGTGGTGTTGAGGAAAGTTCTGAGAGTGCCTTGGACTGCGAGAAGATCCAACCAGTCCATCCTCCAGGAAATAAAGCCCGACTGCTCATTGGAGGGAAAGATACTAGAGACAAAGTTGAAGTACTGTGGCTCAGCAAAGGACAAGAGGGATCCTCTCACCTCTGCAGGAGTCTACCATGTACCATGCAGCTGTGGACAAGTCTACATAGGGACCACCAAACGCAGCACCCAGACACGCATCAAGGAACATGAAAGGCACTGCAGACTACTTCAACCAGAGAAGTCAGCCATAGCAGAGCACCTGATGAACCAGCCTGGACACAGCATATTATTTGAGAACACACAAATGCTGGACCACACCAACAACCACCATGTCAGACTACACAGAGAAGCCATTGAAATCCACAAGCATGTGGACAATTTCAACAGAAAGGAAGAGACCATGAAAATGAACAAAATCTGGCTACCAGTATTAAGAAACTCAAAAATTATAACAGCTAAACAACAGAGAGGAAAAAACCAGGCACAGATTAACACCTCCCAACAGATTTTCCCAGACTCAGGCAGGCCTTCAAATGCTAATGAAGGTGATCAGCTAAACATTCACACCTAACTGCAGCAGGGAAGAGCTCCTTGCCCCACCCCAGCCATTCCACAGATATATAAACCCATTTTCCTACTTCCAACAGACCTCACTACCTCTGAGGATGCTTGCCATAGATGCAGGCGAAACGTCAGGAGAGAATGCCTCTAGAACATGGCCCTATAGCCCGAAAAACCCACAAGAACCTAATAATAATAATAATAATAATAATAATAAGGAAAGCTTAGAGAAGACAATGATGCTGGGGAAAATGGAAGGAAAAAGGAAGAGGGCCGACCAAGGGCAAGATGGATGGATGGCATCCTTGAAGTGACTGGCTTGACCTTGAAGGAGCTGGGGGTGGTGACGGCCGACAGGGAGCTCTGGTGTGGGCTGGTCCATGAGGTCACGAAGTCGGAGATGACTGAACAAATGAACAACAACAATCCTTCTGGGTCATCTTGTTGGTATGGGACTAGGAGACATTGTCTTACAGTGGCTCCGGTCCTTCTCAGAGGGCCATACCCCGAGGGTGGTTTGGGGGTATGGTTGTTGACCCGTGGGGTTCCTTGGGGTTCCATTTTCTCTCCTGTGCTGCTTAACATATACATGAAACTGCTGGAAGAGGTCATCTAGAGTTTTGGAGTACAGAGCCACCTGTATGCAAATTACATCCATCTCTACTACTTCTTTCCACCTGTTCCAACCCTAAACCAGTGTCTGTCATCAGTAATGGACTGAATGAAGGCAAACAAATTGAAACTTAATCCAGACAAGACAGAGGTGCTCCCAGTCAATTGGAAGGCAGACCAGGGAATAGGAAACCAACATGTGCTAGATGGGGTTACACTCCCCCTGATGGTGCAGGTCCACAGTTTGGGGGTCATCCTGGACTTGGCAATGAACTTGGAGGCCCAGCTATTTGTGGTGACCAGGAGGTCTTTTGCACAATTCAAATTTGTGCACCAACTGCACCTGTTCCTTGAGAAGCCAGATCTGGCCAGTGTTACATGCCTTAGTTACATCCTGTCTGGATTACCATAACATGTTCTATGTGGGGCTGCCTCTGAACAGTGTTCGGAAACTTCAGCTGGCCCAAAGAGCTGCAGTCAGGTTGCTCACTGAACCTGGCTACAGGGAGCAGACAACCCTCCTGTTGCTGCAGCTCCAATGTCTGCCATTATGTTTCAGATCACAGTTCAAAGTGCTGGTTAAAGCCCTAGATGGTTCAAGTCCAGGCAATTTGGCTGACTACATCACCTTGTATGAACCTGCCCAGGCCCTGAGATACTTAGGAGATACCCTTCTCTCTGTCCCACCTCTATCTCAAGCTTGGGTGGTGAGAACAAGAGAGTGGGCCTTCCTTCTTGGTGGCTGCGCTGTGACTCTGGAACTACTTAGGCTAACCAGAATGACCCCCTATCTGCTGACCTTTTTATTCAGGCAGGCTTTTAAAGATGAAGGTGTTAAGATCTAGTCAGGTGGTGCTGTGGTTTGAAACACTGAATATGCTTTTGATAGATTTTAACTGTGAATTTTTAGTGCTGTTTGTTTTTAATTCTGTTTTAGTGTTTGAATATTTGTATATTTTAAAGTGTATACCAATGCTTTTATGTCAAGTCACTTTGAGTCCCTTTTGGGGAGATAAAGCAGGGTATAAATATAATAATGATAATAATAATAATAATAATAATAATGTAACTTAACTCTTTTTAAGGAAGCAACTATCCCTTTCTTTGAGTCGAGTGGTGAAAGACAGAAGCTTAATCCATCTCAGAAGAATGTAAAAGAAGCACTGACCCCTTCTAAGTTCTTCACCATGGTGCTACTTCTGGCCTTTTGAAATGCCAGGGTGATAAAATGGAGGTGGTGGTCAAGGATGGCTGGTCCCCCAGTATGACATTTGTGCTTTCCCCTCTCCATAGAATAACCCTTGGCTTACAATTGGATCATTTCCATAATTTTGGTCCCAAAACTGTCATCAATTTATACACGAAGCTGACATATATTTCACCTAAACATTAGGAAGATATTCCTGATGGGAAGAGTTGTGTGGCAGTGGAGTGGTGGAGTCTCCTTCTTTGGAGGTTTTCAGACAAACTTGGACAGTCATTTGTGTGGTCTCTTCCATGACTATGATTGATTCTATGTTTCTGTGAGGCAGGGGGTTGGACTGGATGGCCCTTGTGGTCTCCTCCATAGCTATGAATATATATGGTATACTTAGAATAATAATAGGATCATTTTACTCACTCAGCTTGTGTGTTTTCAAATACATAGTGAGGATCCTGTTTTTTCCTTAGCATATGGGTTTGTTCAAAGATTGGCACTCAGGTGAATTTTGCTATTTAAGAGATGCAGCCTCTGGCAGTTTTCTTTACATTTGATCTTTCCTGTCAAGATCAGTTTTCATATTTGCAGAATATAATTTTTATTTAGTGTGCATTTGTTTGAGCAAATTCATAAAAGGTAGTTTTTCTTAGTTTCTACAGATGTGTGAATACTTAACTGATCACTCCCAGAAGAACTAGGTTTTTGCTTTGCCCTATCATTTCTTTCAAGTACTAGCAAAACCTTAAGAGCCTCTTTAAGTCTTTTAAAAAATAAAAAAATTGAAAATCTTTTTCTATATGTGTGAAAAAGTGTATTCAATAGTACAAGATATCCTATGCTTATGTAGACTGACTTACTGTCATATGTCTGTAAGGGATTAAATGAATATTAAAAATATTTGGAAAATTGTTTTTGGGTGTCAGAACATCCTGACCAGGCAAACTGTGGATTGAGAAGAATCCTTAGATTTATTCCATTATTGTCAGATGCCTTAATCTGAATCATAATCATAACATAAAACTGTGGGGATTGTTTCCTTGGTCAAAAATACTGTAGTTGGGGACTTCAGTGCAAATTTTTGTGTCCAACAAACACTACTTTCTGCAAATGAAATTTTGTGTAAATTTTATGCAAAGTTTTCAAAGAGTCCCCTGATTCAGGAAGACATTTGTGAAATGAAGTTTTTTTTAAAGCAAATTACTGTAGGGATGTAATTTCTTTTACTAATTTAATTCCTGAATTAAATTAGTAGACAAAATTACATCCCTTGTGTACCTGACATGTATCTGAGTAAACATGCATAGAATTGTGACGATAATCACTGCATATAGCATTATAGATTTAGGCATGGCAAACTGACATTTTACATTATGTTCAGAAGAACTTTGACCATATATTTTTGTAAGATTTGGGGAAAAGTACATTAATTTTTTTTATAAATTAGGATTCATGGAGAATTAATATTTAATGGAGGCTGTGTACATTAGCTTTACTAAGATGATGTCTGCATGGCTTCAAAAAAGGATGGTGTATTCAGAGTCTTCATTACCAGAATAGCTAAGACTATGAAATTTCGGCCCGGGAATTTCAATTGGTTCAACGAGGCGGCCAGATTGTTAACTGGTGCTCCTTACTGGTCAACCCTCCTGTTTAAGGAGCTCCATTGGCTGCCGTGCATTTTCTGGTCCCAATTCAAGGTGCAGGTGCTTACCTACAAAGCCCTAAATGGCCCACGCCTACCTGCGTGACCGCATCACTGTATACGAACCCATGCGATCTCTTCGATCATCTGGAGAGGCCCTGCTCGCGCTTTCGCCTCCATTGCAAGCGCAATTGGTGGGGACGAGGGACAGGGCCTTCTCGATGGTAGTCCCTTGACTCTGGAACTCACTCCCCAGGGGCATCAGACATGCTCCAATGTTAGCAGCCTTTAGGAGGAGCCTGAAAACGTGGTTGTTCCAGTGTGCCTTCCCAGATTAAGGAAACTCCCAGCAATATGTCCCTTAACACACTTTAGTAGTGATTTAGGATTGTCTGCGTGACCTATCCCTCTCCAAAAATTTTATCCTGTTTATATGTCACCTGGTAACGCCCAGCATTATTTTTTTAAAAAATTAATTAGTACATCTGACCCTGCCATAAGTTTTTAAATGTCATTGTGTTATTGTTAATGTTTATTGTTATTTTCTGTTTATGAGTTTATTTATTGTTGTATTACTGTTGCTATGTTTTATTGTTGTATTGTGGGCTCGGCCCCATGTAAGCCGCACTGAGTCCCTTGGGGAGATGGTAGCGGGGTACAAATAAAGTTTAATAATAATAATAAAATAATATGATACAATTTTATTCTATCCTTTTCTTAATTGGTTTGCTGTACACAAGATGCTTATGAGGAAGACGATGGAGTTGAAAGGGGACAAGTTAAACCTGAACTGTTTTGTTATCAACAATGAAGATTTCTTTGACATAAATATTTTTTCTTGCTTTGTTGTTTCTTCAGGCTTGGTTACATTTTCTTTGTCCTATCCATTTGCAACTGCATTTCTGGACTTTTCAGCTTGTCCTACAAATTTCTAGAATCAGAACCAACTAAGGTCCCATTACTTTTGAATAGTCCAAACTTCCGCAGCACACATTCCCATGGTCTTGAACCTGAAATTGACAACAGAAAATTGCCAGTTGTTCATCTATATCTTAAATTGTTTTAGTGGAACAGAACCTATCTTTTGAGATGTCAAAGCTCAGGGACTGTGAATATTTGAATTCGCCCTTTCTTTTCTTTAGATATGACAATACCTGTACACAATTTTAACTTGTGAATAAATATGACAGATGATTTTGTTTTTTCATTTCTCTTTCTCCATATATTGTCCTTCTGCTCTACTCCTTCAGCAGCAAAAAACACAATAAAACTTCCAAGTATTAAAGAATTAGGTATGTTCCTAGCAAACATTCCTTGCAGTCTCTTCTAACCTATTTTCTAAAACTCATAGTAATTATAAATTCAGCTAATTTACACTGTTTCACATATAGATCCTTGAGGTGAACTGCTGTTGTAATTTCTAATTATTTGCAAGGAAGTGCAAATTATTGTGAATACTATTAGCATTTCTCCATGAATTAAACATTTTCTTTCTCATCAAAACTTATGGTTACAAAACATCCATCAATAAACTCCATATAAGTCAGGAAAGTTACACATTTGTAAGGTGCTGTCATTTTGTCTGTTGGTTGCCATATCAAGGTTCATGTATTCATAAAATCCTAGAGTTGGAAGAGTTCACAAGGACCATCTAGTCCAAGGGTCCTCAAACTAAGGCCCGGGGACTGGATGCAACCCTCCAAGGTCATTTACCTGGCCCTCGCTCAGGGTCAACCTAAGTCTGAAACAACTTGAAAGCACACAACAACAACAACAACAACAACAACAACAACAACAACAACAATCATATCTCGTCAACCAAAAGTAGGCCCACACTTCCCATTGAAATATTAATAAGTTTATATTTGTTAAAATTGTTCTTCATTATAATAATTGTATTGTTTTTAAGTGTCTTTTGCACTACAAATAAGATATGTGCAGTGTGCATAGGAATTCATTCATATATTTTTTTCAAATTATAATCTGGCCCTCCAACAGTTTGAGGGATTGTGACCTGGCCCTCTGTTTAAAAAGTTTGAGGACCCCTGATCTAGTCCAACCCCCTGCCAGGGGCGGCTCAACCCATTACGCAAAGTAAGCATTTGTTGTATACTTGATTTTGCCCAGGGGTGCTCTTGAGGCACTCTTGGGGGAAAATAAACCTTGACATATGTGAGTTGTAGTTACTGGGATGTATAGTTCACTACAATCAAAGAGCATTCTGAACTCCACCAATTACGGAATTGAACCAATATGGCACACACAACTCCCACGACGAACAGAAAATATATATCAGTGATTGGGGGGGGGGCAAAATACTGTTTGCTTACCATTGAATTTACCTAGGGCCACCTCTGCCCCCTGCCATGCAGCAACACCCAATCCCTGACAGATCCATCCTCTGCTTAAAAACCTCCAGAGAAGTAGATTCCACCACCCACAGAGGACACATATTCCTCTACTGAACATTTTTTACCATCAAAATATTCTTCTTAATGTATTGTTGAAGGCTTTCATGGCTGGAATCACTGGGTTGCTATGAGTTTTCCAGGCTGTATGCCCATGTTCCAGAAGCAGTCTCTCCTGATGATTGGCCCACATCTGTGTCTGTCATCCTCAGAGGTTGTGAGGTATATTGGAAACTAAGCAAGGGAGGTTTATATATCTGTGGAAGGACCAGGATGGGAGAAAGAGCTCTTGTCTGTTGGTGTTCTTGATGCTCCAACCTTCAGTCTCTTCAAGCCACAAACCTCTTAGAACTCCAACCACAGCAAACTCCAACCTTCCAGCACCTCAGCAAGGAGTAGCCCTTTTACTCCTTTGTTACCCCAGCAGTTACTTCACCCTGGCTGTAATTACACATGCCAGCCAGGTAGTTTGGTTCTTACTGCTCGCTGCCCTGATCCTTACACTACTTGTTACTTAAGAAAATATTTTAAAAAACTCAGAGACAATCTGTCATATTATTTATATGATTTTACTAACAGCTACTCTCAACTTAAAAAGAAGAGAAAGAAAGCTGAGGACAGGTATTTGAAGTGAACTTTAAAAACAGAGATAGTACATTTTATTTGGCTTAAAGTGTATACCTTTTATGTTAACAGAGTGTTCTGAGAAGATACTATAATTTTATATTACTCAGGTCCCGACATTTGGAATAACAGTGGTAATTAAAAATCCAGGTGCAGATCAATTAAACTTAATATATAATTTTCCTATGCATGTCTTGAATTATTTTAGAAATGGAAGTAAGGAGAATATTTATAAATGCCTTAATTTTTAACTGGCAATTAAAAATTCAGGTGCAGACTGGTAGAGCTTAATACATATTTTTTCTACACATTTTTTGTATTTATTTACCATATTTATATCCCACCTTTCTCACCCCAGAGGGGACCCAAGTCAGCCTTACAACAGGCAGCAATTTGACAGCTTACACACACATATCAAATACACGCAGCGTTGCTTCTGAAAATATGTCCTATATTATTAGAGAAATGGGAATATTGACAACATTGTGGAGTTATGAATTATTAAGTAGTAATTTAAAATAGCTTCAAATGGTTCAATGGATGGCAGTGTTGGGGTTCAGCCTGTGTGTGAACTTGAACCTGACTCTCTGATTGTATTTCCAAATGCCCATGTAGATGTCAATGTGAATTCTGAGGCCAATTTAGATGATGATGGTTTGAGTATTAAAAATCCTACAGCCTTGGAAAGCGAAAGTCAAGATTCCCATGAGAACATACATTCCAAGCCGAGCGGAGACGGTTCACTCCCTTTTCCTCCAAGTCATAGCTCTCCGGAGAATCTGACACCTGGCCTGCCCAATGAGGGGCAGATTTCGCAGAGTCGGGGAAAAGCACAATGTTTACGCAGGTCAGCCAGATTGAAAGAAATCCAAACAAAATCTTCAGGTGTGTCTCGCAATAGATTTCTTGGCCTAAAATATGCCTGGTCTGAATACAGCTTCAGACCAGGCATCGTTCCAGATTCATGTGCCAGCGTTTGCCGGTCTCCTGATTCAAGTGGCCTTGTTCCTCGGAGGCTTTCTAGTTGTGCTAAGTACGGTTAGTGGATTGCTAACATGTTCCAGGATTCAGCAGTTTTGCTGTGGGTTTCATGATCTTGTTTATGGACATTTCTTGTTGTTAATTTTTACTGTGACTTGTTACCTTTGCATTTTTCCTCTATTTTGTATTCATCTTTCATCAATAAAAAAGGATTGTTTTTCCTGAAGCCAAGCGTGGTGGATTGTTTTCTGAGGGTCCAGTTTCCTGCTCTGAGTTGCAACAGGCAGCCAGATTGTTAACAGGAGCGGCGCTCAGGGAGCATACAACTCCTCTGCTGTGCCAGCTCCACTGGCTGCCAGTCTACTACTGGGCACAATTCAAAGTGCTGGCTTTAGCCTATGAAGCCCTAAATTATTCTGGCCCAATTTACCTGTCCAAACGCATCTCCCTTTATGAACCAACTAGGACTTTAATATTGTCTGAGGAGGTCCTGTTCTCGATCCCACCTTCATCACAAGTACGTCTAGTGGGGACGAGAGACAGGGCCTTCTCTGTAGTGGCCCCTCAGCTATGGAAAGCCCTCCCTAAGGAGATGAGATCAGCTTCCTCACTCTTAACGTTTCAGAGACAAGTTAAGGCATGGTTATATAAGCAGCAAGCGTTTACAAATGCAGAGTAAGTGACATAGGAAATGGAATCACTTGACAATGGAATTGGACAACGTTTTTAACTAGGAGACGCTGATGATAATGATGTTGGTTTTATTGTTTCTGTTGTGGTTTTATATTGTTTTAATGCTTAATCTGTATTTTGCTATTATGTGTACTGATGTATTGTAAACCGCGTTGAGTTGTCGATAGGCTGAGGAAGGCGGTATACAAGTATAGTAAACAAACAAACAAACAAATAAAATAGCCAGCTTTCTTCTTTTATGTGCAGAATTATTGGTGGAAATAGGTACAATGGACATCTAGGTGATAATGGTGAAATTAAATAGTCTAGATGCATCTCAGTAAGCTAGATATATCATGTGTGTGTTGCTCTAATTTGTAAGACATGCTATATATTCAAATGGATATATACTTGACTGAATGATTGCACATAGACTCAACCTTTAATGCATCATTATATGTCTTCTGAATGATATAGAGAACTGAGAATAGAGGTTCTTGAAGAACGAGAAGAGTAAGAGTAAGATGAGGAAGAGGAGGGGGAGGAGGAAAGGAAGAAGAAAGGAGGAGGAAGAGGAGGAGGAAGAATACACTCAATTGTTTAATATTTATATCATCTTTACAATGCAATTTCTTCTTAAATGCTCATTTCATCCTACAAATCTCTTTTATTGAGGCAATGCTTTAAAAGAGACAGACAGCCATTAAAAATGGAAGCAGTTGCATCTTAAGTAAGATTTGTATATTACTAAACAGCATGCTGTAATAAAGGAAAAATATATTGTACTGTGACTGAGATTATGAAAACCCAAAGAGGCCCATAAAGTAAAATTAACAGTGTATCACAGCTTTATAAAGTTTTAATGTCACAAAGTTGTCATTCATCAATTAAAGAGACACAATTTCTTGTCTCAGGATTCTATTCACACTCATTACAATGGGAAGTAAATCATCTCAGTACAGTTGTGCAACTGGGTTCTGCTTGGTAACAGAAGTTAGATTTGGGCGTGAACAAAAAATACTGAGATCAATTATTGTTTGTTTTAACTGCCTGATTTAAGGAAGACTATTTAATAGTGTGCCTAAGTGAGTGATATAAATTATACATCTCATTGATGAATACAATTCAGCTTGTTTTCCCATTGAAAACAGGGAAATAAGGGTGGGATTCATGACTCTTTAAAGGAGGGTGTACAGAAACAGAATGGCATTGCAGATATTATTGAACCACAATCCCCAGCATGCCTTTTCATTGACTATCAAGCTAGGTTGATAACCAAAGGTAAGGAATATTGGCGGTTGCTCATTGCTATTTTAACATTTTGGTCTCTTGTATCAAAATTTACTTGCTGTACCAATGGTAACTTACACCACAAATATTAGCAAAAGTCAGTGTTAAATGTTAGGAATGTGAAATCAAAGATAAATGTTGGAAATGTGAAGACCATATAGAAACTTTTTCCATATGTGGTGGAATATATATATATATATATATATATATATATATATGTATGTATGAAAGAAAGGTGTGATAATTCAGAAAATATTAAATATAAATGTTGTAGTAGAGCCTGTAAGTAATGTTGCAAGCAGTAGTATGGGTGCCAGAAGAGGGAAAAGGGTTACTCGTGAGCAGGAGTCTAATGAGGAACAACAGAGGAAAAGGATTTGGGATATACTTATGGCACCTACAGATGAGGACTCATTTGAGGGGTTCTCTGGGGATGAAGGGTCAATGAGTGAAGGAGAGTAGGGAGATGCAATGGATGGGAATAGAGGAAGAAAAGGGGTCACTTGGGAGCAGGAATCGGATGAGGAGTGACAAAGGAAGAGGATCCAGGATATACTTACGGCACCRACAGATGAGGAATCATTTGAGGGTTTCTCTGGGGATAATGGGTCACATACTGGGGAAAACGGGAATGACATTGTGGATTGGACTAAGGTAAAGGAAGTGCAAGCTATTTGTGCAGAGCCAACATCTAGTGATACATTTATGGGATTCTCTGGAAGTGAAGACTGGCAATCGAGGAATACAACTGAGTCTTGGGGGGGGGGGACCTAAGTCTTGACAGGAGATGGAGAAGATGGAGAGATGGGCGTAGGACTTCACATGAAGAGTTGGGAGCAGCTGCAAGGGATGATCATGGGGTGGTGGTCAGTTTATCTTTTGATGATGATGATGTGTAAAAAAAGTGAGTTCTGAAATGGGGAATCTTTGCAGAAGGCAAGGTGTTGGTATACATTAGTGCATTGGGTACTTTCTGGACTTGTCGCTGCCTGTTCCGTGTTTGGCATTGGGTTTGGGATCTGCAGGTTGCTGCTCCTGTTTGTGTGTACTTTTGACTCTAGGCTTGGATTCTCGTGAGTGTGGATTTTCCCCTTCCTTGACCTTGGACTGGCTTGACTACGATGCTGCTTCTGTGGACTTTGGAACTTTGCTACTTCGGATTCTGCTTGCTACGACCCTGGACTTCGCTCGACTATGCTTTCTTCCCTGCGGCTTCTCTGTTTTGTTAACCATGTGCATGCTGTGCCTTTTTGTGTGACTTCGGAGTACTGTGTTTGATTCGGTTCTTTTTTCTGGATAATCCGGATTATACTTTGGTTAACCTTTTTGAACCAGGACTGGTTTTACCTTTGAGTTTTGACCAGAGGCATTGAGTTAAGTGTCTCTGAGTCTTTTTCCTTGCTTTAATAAACTCTGTTTTGGAATTAACTCTGAGTCTGGCCCTTTAAGCCATCTGTGATTCTGACTATAAAAGTACAACTAAAACCAGAATACTTTTTATTAGGAATTATAGACTTTGAATTAGACAAAAATAAAGATAGACTATGTAACTCTTTAGTGAATGTGGCAAGAATATATGCTCAAAAACAGAGAACAAAAGAAACACTAACCACAGAACAATGCACGTAAAAATAATGGACATAATGAATATGGATAATCTAGCCTAGCAATTATCCCAACGTTTATCTGGAAACAAAACAACAATGGGCTGGTCACCAATGAAAGAATATATAGCAGAATAAAAAATGGAACTGATAACAGAACTAAATTGAAGATTAAAAAAATGTTCTCCAATTAGGAGGAATGAAGAGGGGAGAACAGAACTATAAGGAATTATAAATGAACAACATAAACTAGAGTGGACAAGATTGGAAGTAAATTCTTTCTTTACTTTCTTGCACATCCCCAACCTATTCCTTGTAGGGTTTTTGTTGTTGTTGTATAGTTGATATGTATTGAAGCGAACTGACATTAGACCCTTTCCTTATCTGTTTCAACTTTTTAACTTCTTTTATACTGTAAAAATTGATTTTTTCTTTTGTATTTTCAATTAATAAAAATTATTTTTAAAAATCTAATAAAAAATAAAAAATGGAACCCCTGGTGGCACAGTGGGTTAAACCACTGAGATGTTGAACTTGCTAACTAAAAGGTCGCAGGTTCGAATCTGGGGAGCAGGGTGAGATCCCACTATTAGCCCCAGCTCCTGCCAACCTAGCAGTTTGAAAACCTACAAATGTGGGTATATTAATAGCTACTGCTCCAGCAGGAAGGTAACGGTGCTCCTTGAAGTCATGCTGGCCACATTACCTTGTAGGTGTCTATGGACAATGCCAGATCTTCAGCTTAGAAATGGAGATGAGTCGGACACGACTAGACTTAATGTCAGGGGAAACCTTTGCCTTTTTACTATTTTTAAAAATTACTTACTTTTGATTTCTTATTGGTAAAATCACATACATAGGGAAGGATTGTATGCAAAACACATGCACTGTAAATATTCTTGTCTGTGCAAAATTTTTAATAGGGTTTTCCAATGCTAAAAAACCATGGTTTTTGACATTTTTTGAAGTATTTTTTAACATGTTTCCAATCTCGAGTTGAAGTCTTTATGATCAATTTCAAGGAGTGTGATGCCTAATTTGAGGACTGGGATTGCGCAAAAGAGGGGATGGAAGCTACACCTCTCTTTTTCCAGTATATAAGTACCTTGTCAATCAAAGTGAGCCTGTATTCTTTAGTTTGGTTAATAGTAATTACAAAATTCCAGGATTCGCACGTTAAGCAAACAATTTTTACAGTGATTTTCCCAGGAAAAGATTTTGTTGCCAGATCTGCCTACAACAGAGAACTAAAAAAATCATTTTAAATATACACATACATAGTGTATAACTGAATTTTTATCTGCTACATTTACATTTGTGTTTAATGATTTGTTCAGAGCATTATTTTTAATTGAATTATCACAGCAAATCATACTGGCATCAATTTTTGATGAAGGGTGGTGTATAAATATTTCAAGTGCATCAGCAAATGAATAAATACATTTCCTCCCTATGCACACTGAACAAAAAGGGATTCTGGAGGGATGTCTATAGTGCATTTCTCTTTTCTTTCAGTCTTCTTCCTATTGTGCATTATGTCACGTGTTCTGCAATAGATTTAAGCATCTCTTTCAGTGTTTTCAGTTTCTACCTCACTTATTTCTGCATGATTTTATTCTAAAGGCTATGAAAATAAACAAGGAAGTAGTTACAAGGGAAGGTAAAATGGAATTCAGCGAAGTTATAAGTACAAATAAAGCAAATATAAACGTTCTAGGTTTGAACTATTTTTGATGTCTTACTCTTGACCATGCTCAGAAATTGAGGAATGAAGAAAATTTAATTTGGGGATTAAAATTCATATTGGTGGGCAATGCTCCCATTTTGTTCAGCCATGATTATTCAGGCATACTGAACAACAGGAACTGTGGAAGGATAATAATAATAATAATAATAATAATAATAATAATAATAATAATAATAATGCATTTATTACCTGCCTCTCCCTGCAGCTTGAGGCAGTATACAACATCATTAAACAAGAAACAAAGCACTATTAAAAGACATATAACAAAATGCACAGAGTTAAAATACCAGTTAAAATTCATTGATATAGTGCAGATTAAAATTCATAACTTAAAAATTGACTGGATAGGCTTGCTAGAAGAAATAGGTCTTCAATTATGTCTTAAATTCCAGCAACTGATTTAGTTGTTGGGAGCTGTTCTGGCAGGTCATTCCAAAGTCTTGGAGCAGCTAATGAAAATGTTCTTTGGGTAACGGTTGCCAGTCGGGCACTGGCAGGTTCCTCAAGGACCTAAGTGTGTGAGGAAGATTGTACAGGAGAAGGTGATCCTGCACGTAACCTGGAACTAACAATGTAGGGCTCTAAAGGTCAAAACCAACACTTGTTACTTTGTCCAAAAAATAATTGGCAACCAATGGAGAGACATGAGGATAGGTTTAATATGCTCACTCCTGGGTGTTCCTGTGACCAATTTGACTGCTGCATTTTAACTAATTGGTACTTGGTATAGAAGTAGCCCAATGTAAAGCATATTGCAGAAGTCCAACCTTGAAGTTATCAACACACTCACTACCATCTTCGGGTCCTCATATTCTAGGAAGGGACACAGCTGTCATATCAGCCAAAGCCTGGTAGTAAGCACTCTTGACCATTTCATCTACCTGGGCAGACATTTGGAGCAGGGCCGTAGCCAGAAATTTTTTTTGGGAAGGGTTGAATTTTTTTTGGTGGGGGGGTTGAAAATTTCGCAGGGGGGGTTGAAACCTGCCTCCTAGCTCACGCTGAAGCAAAGAGCACAGCAGGGGGCAGAGCAGCCTTCCATAGCCTGCAGCTCCGCCCCTGTCAACCACCTCCACCAAGTCTGGCCTCCTTAATGAGAACATTCAACACACACACACCCAACTTGGTTGCTTCACTACATCGGCTATTGCTGCAAGTAATGACAGTGTGAATAAATTGTCAATATTTGCCTGAGATAGTGCTTGCAGTTCTGGAGGGACTTTAATTTTTTGCATCTCATAGACTTAGCATGGGGATTTGGTTAACCAGTTAAAATTCATGAGTAAACCAGGTTTTTTAAAAAAATCTGAAACATTTCGGGGGGGGGGGTTGAACCCCTAACCCCCCCCCCCCCGCTACAGACCTGATTTGGAGAGACAGGTCCAGGAGCACTCCTAAGCTGTGAACACAGTCTTTCAGGGGGAGTGTAACCCCATCCAGAAGTGATTGACATCCCCCCCCATCCATAGGTGATGACCCTTAATGGCAACCGTTTTATCTGGATCCAGTTTGAACATGTTTTTCCTCATCCAGCCAATTACCTTCTTTAGGCAGGTAAGTGTTTCATTGAATCCATACTTACAACCTGATCTACGACCCCCAGAGCCACCTCCCATCAAACACAAACAAATTGAAATACCCGCCTCCAAGTTTTCATAAATAAGTTTCTTTGTATGTCCCTTCTCTTTCCGTCCACCTCCCTCTTCCTCCTTGTGCCCTCACAGTGACAGCAGGGCTTCTCTCCTTTTTTTCTCTCTCTCTCCCTCCCTCTCCAATATTTTGTTGGCCTCCCCCTCATGTCAAGGAGAAGGCCTGTCAAAGGCCACCCGCACTAGTGGTAGCACTTACAAGAGAGCCTCAAGTCTCCCAAGAGGTAGCTTTGGCATGAGAGTACCCACTATCTTAAACAGAGCTTACAGCATTTGGTGAGGCCTCTTCTTCCACCAAATGTGTGCCTCATCCTAGACCCAGTGCAGGACAGGGCCTGCTGAGGTACAACCAGGCAGTGGATGGAGCAAGCAAGCCCAGACCTGTGCCTGACTGGGGATGGAGGCCCACTGAAGGCCACAGACCCTGCTTAAGATAGCAGGTACCCTCACACCAGAGGCCTTTGGCAGAACCTCCTTCCCTGCCAGTGGTATGGCTTATCCCAGCCCCAGGACAAACAAGGCCTGCTTGTGTAAGGTCAAGTGGCAGAAGGAGAAAAGCCACCCCAAGCCCCATGGGCCTCCCCCTCCACCAGGTATAATTTAGCTCTTGTAGGTTTTTTAATAACAAAAGGAAAGACATCACTTCATCGTTTTGAATGACGAGGGGTATTTTTTAAGTAAGGTCCGTTTGAATATAAGTACACAACAAAAGTTTATTTCAAAAGAGTAAAATTATTTTCAGAAAGTACATACTTCACTCTATTTTTTGACATAGTTGCCAAGTTTGTTCAAACACTTATCATACCTCTGAACCAATTTTAAAATACTCTCTTCACAAATCCTCGCTTCAACTGAAGCCACCAAATCGTCTGTAATCAAAGAAGGGCGACCGGAGCGGTCCTCATCATGGACGTTGTCACGGCCATCTTTGAATTGTCGTACCCATTTACGCACTTTGCTTTCACTCATAACAGTATCACCGTACACTTCACAAATCTGTCGATGAATTTCTGCAGCAGGCAGGTTCCTTGCTGACAAAAACCGTATCACTGAGCGAACCTCACATGCGGAGGGTGACTTGATAGTCTTAAACATTTTTAAAGCAGAGAACAGAACCGTACAGGTTAGCTACAGAGCAGAAACTGAGCACAGTTTTTCCCAAGACATGCCGGTACACGATGCACGTGCTCATTGTGGTATGCACGTGAACTACTAGTGTCTACAACAAAACGGACCTTACTTAAAAAACACCCCCTCGGAGATACAACCTGGACCTGTTCTCAAGTTTTGAAAATACTTTAGAATCAAATTGGTGGTTGCACAAATTTTGTACATACAAACAAAACAGATTTTGGGCATCGTGCACACCTCTACTAACTATCATTAAGTTTGCAGTTTCAGGTTATTGCAGAGACAACTTTTGAAATAAATGCACTGCCCTAAATAAGGGCTAGATTTAACTAGCAAAAAATTAACTCTGAAAAATACTACAGCTAGCAACACAGATTTGTGGTCTTACTATTTAGCCACAAGAGTTAACATGTATGCGTATAGGGACACACTAAAAAGAAAATGAAGAAAAAGTTGAGAGAAGATCATAAAGGCGTAAAAAATATCTCAAGTCGAAGAGCTGGAAACTAAATTTGAATATCAGTGGGTATCAGCACTGAGAATATCATCTTATTATATAAGAAGTCAAAACCTAGTTTCCCAATATGTTAAGGCTATACATGCATTCTTTGAAATTGGCTCAGGCTTTGAAGGATACAATTTTAGTGATTGTGGTTCTGGATATACATTTTTCAGACAGAGATTCAAGACCCCTTTTCCCATTTCCATGCTCCTTTGAAATTACATGGGTGTGAAATTGCTGTTTGTGAAATATAGGTCCCATCACTACTTTGCCTGTGATTTGAATAAACATAAATGGATCGCCTGCAAAGGAAAACTGAAGCACCAGAAGTTGGACAGCTTGGGAGAGAATCATCTTTCCTTGTTAGTGCACAGCATCAGGGCAAGATTAATCATCATACTTAGTATGCAGTGGAGCAAAAGTATCAGTCCTGGAATTCTAATACTACTAGAACTGTCCAAAAATCCTTTTTCAGGAACTAGTGGGTCACTTTCTCAATTTATGATACAAAATTAAGCATGCAACAAAACAAAACACTGCATCAAAAACGTGTTTTACTGGCTAATTTTAGCACCTCCAATTTTTAGCAGTTTGTTATACACTGTGCAATCATTCAACTCTTTTCTTTCAGGGTCATTCTGTTACTTTCATGTATCGTATTGGTTTCACTTGATATGGTTTCCTGTTTTGTTTGATTATATGGGGTGATCCATAAAAGAGTTTGGGTTTCCTAATTTTTACTCAGTTTGGAGATATGAACTCTAATTATCTGATCTTTTGGCCTCGAAGGAAATATTAATGAAAGATGCAGGTTCGCAGCTTGGCTGTGATCTTGGACTCGTCACTGAGCCTGGAACCCCAGGTTTCAGCAGTGACCATTTGCACAGTTAAAACTTGTGCGCCAACTGCACCCATACCTTGGGAAGTCTGACTTGGCCATGGTAGTCCACGCTCTGGTTACATCCCATATAGACTATTTATTTATTTGCTTCACTTTTATACCGCATATTTCAGCCTTTGACAGGCAACGCGCTCTACATGGGGTTGCCTTTGAAGACTGCTTGGAAGCTTCAAATGGTCCAGCGTTTGGCAGCCAGGTTGCTAACAGGAGCGGCACTCAGGGAGCATACTACTCCTCTGTTGCGCCAGCTCCACTGGCTGCCAGTTTGCTACCGGGCACAATTCAAAGTGCTGGCGTTAGCCTATAAAGCCCTAAACGGTTCTGGCCCTACTTACCTCTCCGAACGCATCTCCTCCTATGAACCAACTAGGACACTAAGATCATCTGGGGAGGCCCTGCTCTCTGTCCCGCCTGCATCACAGGCACGCTTGGCGGGGACGAGAGACAGAGCCTTCTCAGTGGTGGCCCCTCGGCTGTGGAACGCCCTGCCTGCAGATATCAGATCGGCCCCCTCCCTGCTGGCGTTTTGGAGGAAAGTGAAGACCTGGCTGTTCGAACAAGCATTTGATTAAACAGTGTAATTGAACATAGGAATACGGAATAATGGATGATGAGACTGGATTCTGATTTTACTGTTGAGGCGCTAATGATTGTTATACTGATGTTTAATGATTTATGTTACAATTGTTTTTAATTGCCCTATACTTGTCTCGTGATGTTTTGTATTGATGTTGTTCACCGCTTTGAGTCACCTGAGGGCTGAGAAAAGCGGTATATAAATAAAGTAAATAAATAAATAAATAAATAAACAAATAAATAAATAAATAAGATTGGGCAATCTTAGATGCCATGTTTTTGATCCTTGGATCCTTTGGGGCCACATGAAAGGCCAAATGCACGTGACTGTTCTTCTGTGCCATTTCCAACATATTGTGACCCAAAGGCAAACCTATCACAGGGTTTTCTTGGTAAATTTTGTTGTCACATTGCTTTCCACTGGGCTGAAAAAATGTGGGTTTCCATGGCCAACAGAAGTTTTGAAACCTGGTCATCCAGAATTTATAAAAAAGATATTACAATATTAAAACTCACACATTTTAGGTTAAACAATGTAGATCAGATCTATTCTCAAAGCTCATGGATATTTCAGAAAGAAGCAATTCAACATTTTTAAAACCAGTAATCCAGGACAGATGGAGAAGTGCCAAAGGAGCCTATAGGGATGAATGTGGCTACAGGGTTGCAATTTGCCTATTACTAATGTGAAACTTGTTCATTATCAGATCAAGGTACACCTATTACAATATAACAAAGTGTGAAGCACTTCCAGACTGTAGAACTTAGAATATGGGTTGTTGTAGGTTTTTTCGGGCTATATGGCCATTCTCTCCTAGAGCAGGGGTCCTCAAACTTTTTAAACAGAGGACCAGGTCACAGTCCCTCAAACTGTTGGAGGGCCGGATTATAATTTGAAACAAAAATGAATTAATTCCTATGCACACTGCACATACCTGCTTTGTGGTGCAAAACCACTTAAAACAATACAATAATTAAAATGAAGAACAATTTTAGCAAATATAAACTTACTAGTATTTCAATGGGAAGTGCGGTCCTTCTTTTGGCTGATGAGATATGGTTGTTGTTGTGTGCTTTCAAGTCATTTCAGACTTAGGTTGACCTTGAGTGAGGGCCAGGTAAATGACCTTGGAGGGCCGCATCCGGCCCCCGGGCCTTAGTTTGAGGACCCCTGCTCTAGACCATGGCCATATAGCCCGAAAAAAACTACAACAACCCAGTGATTCCGGCCATGAAAGCATTCGACAAAACTTAGAATATATTTGACATGGTGAAAAAATCAAATTAAATTAATATCAGAATGAAACGACAACTACATAGATTTTTTTCAGGCACCAATTCAATGTACATCCATGGCAATGGGGGCAACATTGATCTATGACTAAATAAGATAATCTATTCAGACATCACTAATCAGAAATAGGAACTACCTAAGCAAGTTGTTCAGAGATCTGCACTTGGCTGTGACTGTCCATAATTCTAGACCTGGTGGCATGCTACTCTGTAGTCTGTCAAATGGCCCAAAAATAATAACATCTTCATGGATGGCTCATGACCATCTTTATTGGGATACATCATCATATTTAAATGAAATGTACTTACAACCCTCAATACAGTAGAGAAGTCTAATGTCAGGATATGAAAAATAATTGCTTGTAAACATCATACATAGTGTTATATAATTAAAGTTTATTTATTTATTTATTTATTTATTTATTGTACTTTAACATCTACATGAAGCCATTGGGAGAGATCATTTGGAGTTTTGGAGTTCGGTGTCACCTGTACACAGATGAAGTCCAACTCTATCACTCCTTTCCACCTGCTACTAAGGAGGCTGTTCAGGTCCTGAACTGGTTCTTGGCAGATGTGTTGGTCTGGATGGGAGCAAACAAATTGAAATTCAATCCAAACAAGACAGAGGTGCTCCTGGTCAGTCGTAAGGCCGAACAGGGTATAGGATTACAGCCTGTGTAGGATGGGGTTACACTCCCCCTGAATCCCCCTGAATAGGTTTGTAGCTTGAGAGTTCTTCTGGACTCATCAATGAGCCTGGAACCCCAGGCTTCTGTGGTGGCCAGGGGAGCATTATCACAATTAAAACTTGTGCACCAGTTGTGCCCGTACCTTGGGAGATCAGACCTGGCCACGGTAGGCCACACTCTGGTTACATTCCGAATAAACTACTGTAATGTGCTCTATGTGAGGCTGCCTTTGAAGACTCTTTGGAAACTACAAATTGTCCAATGGGTGGCAGCCAGATTGCTCACTAAAGCAGCATACAGGGCACATACAACCACCCTGTTATGTCAGCTCCACTGGCTGCCAGTCTGCTACTGAGCACAATTCAAAGTGCTCGCTTTAGCCTATAAAGCCAATCTTAAGAAATGGGGCTACAAAGTTGAATCCACAACATGCGAGTGCAGAGAAGAGCAAACCACTGACCACCTGCTGCAATGCAACCTGAGCACTGCTGCAGGCACAATGGAGGACCTTCTTGTGGCAACAGCAGAGGTACTCCAAGTGGCCAGATACTGGTCAAAGGACATTTAATCAACTACCAAGTTTGCAAAATTTGTGCTTTTTATCTGTTTGTTTGTTTTGTTCTGTTAGAAATGTAATACAATGGTATGATTGCTGATGACACGATAAAAATAAATAAATATGAACGGAGTTTAAGGTCACCTGGTGAGGCCCTGCTCTTTCACAACTACCTGTTGCAGGCTCGATTGGTGGAGACGAGAGACAGGGCCTTCTCAGTGTTGGCCACTCAGCTGTGGAACTCCCTTCCCAGCGATGTTAGATCAGCCCCCTCCCTTCTGATCTTCTGAAAGAGAGTGAAAATGTGGCTTTGTGACCAAGCCTTTAGAGAACTTGTGCAATAGATAGACTTGGAACAATGTACAATGACAATTGGAATGGCCCGGATTACACTTGTGGATTATGTGTTCAACTCTTAATGCATTGTTTTAAAATGTTTTTTAATATAATTTTTATTGTGCATTTTCCAAACATAACAGTGATAGAGGGGAAACAATTTGGCTTATAGGAAAGTGGGAAAATGGATAGATTGGGGGGAAAAAGGTGAGAGAAATGAGTAGAAGAGAGGGGAGGGGTATTTGGGTTGAAGGGAGGGTTGAGAAGTTGAACTATGGTAGTAGGGCTGGAATCCTTGACTGGTGGTGGGGGAGGGATATTGGCTTCTGGTTCAGTCCACAGAGGTACAGTCTTGTTTTAAAATGTTTTAATTGATTCAATGTACTTTTAAATTCTACTTTAATATTTATTTAAGTGTACATTGGGTTTTAGGGCATCCAATTGTTGCCTGTATGTAAAACCGCCTTGAATCCCTTCCGGGGTGAGAAAGGCAGGGTAGAAATGTCATAAATAAATAAATGCTTCTAAGTTAGTGGTGCTAAATATCTCCACCACTTTAATTGTACATTGAAAATTGCACTACTGAGTCAAAGAACAATAAAACTGGTGGCTAAACAAGAGGTAGTTATGGTTTGTATCGAGAACACTTTGACTAGGTTAAAGTTGAGGAGGAACTTCTTAATTCACTTCAAACTTTAGTGTCAAAAAAGTATAGTGACAAGTTATAGATATTTTAAAAATCACCCCTTATCAAGAAAGCCAATTTTGAAAGTGCCTCTCAAACTGATATATTTCACTTCTTAGAACCAAGGTTTTCAATGCTATTTAAATAATATGTCTTCCATGACTCCTCAAGGGTTATTCTCTACATACATCATTTTCTTTACATCATTGAAACATTTTTTCTCATCCCTGAAATAATACAGATGACAAAATTAAGGATTTCTATAGCAAAATGGTTTACAATCTTTATTTAACACTTCTGCCCTACCCCTGTGAGGTAGGTCACTTAGGATGAGAGATAATGAGTTGCTTAAGGCCATCTGGTAAATCTGTGAATGACTGTGCATAGATAATATAATCTAATAATCACACTGAGCTTTAATATAAACTTGGATCTGTGTGAAAATGCAGGATTTTCAACATTTATAACAAGAAAAGGATAAGCATTAGAGCTGAAATCATTATTCACAGTGAACGCTGATGAATTTCACAGATTAACAATGAGAGAATTCAGATAAGGCAAATGAATGCAGCAGAACTACAGAATGTTACATTCCTAAGGCACGAAGGGTGATTAAGACTCTGAAATATGTATAAGTTTAATGATAAAGGTTTCCACTTTCAATCTTCCTGACATTCGCCAGCCTTGATCCCTACTTAGAAATTGGCTGGCAGTGCCAATTTCTCCTAAATTTCAGGCAGGAGTTTTTTCACACCTTGAATGGAGAATATTCAAATTTTCTTGTCTAGAGTGATAAAAAGTATATTCACATGTCTTGAACTTTTTAAAAACATTATGATTATCATTGCTACTACTATTATTAGATACCCTTATTTATTTATTACCAGCTTAGGTAACCAACATTGCCTGGGTTAAATATTTTGTAATGCTATTTATTAGAAACTAGCCGTCCCCTGCCACACGTTGCTGTGGACCACATGGGGGTTCTGTGTGGAAGGTTTGGCCCAATTCTATCACTGGTGGGATTCAGAATGCTCTGTGATTGTAGGTGAACTATAAATCCCAGCAACTACAACTCCCAAATGTCAAGATTCTATTTTCCCCAAAATCTACCACTGTTCACATTTGGACATATGGAGTATTTGTGTAGAGTTTGGTCCAGATCCATCATTGTTTGAGTCCACAGTGCTCTCTGGATGTAGGTGAACTACAACTCCAAAACCAAAGGACACTGCCCACGTAACCCTTCCAGTATTTTCTGTTGGTCATGGGAGTTCTGTGTGCCAAGTTTGGTTCAATCTCATCGTTGGTGGGGTTCAGAATGCTCTTTGATTGTAGGTGAACTATAAATCCCAGCAACTACAACTCTCAAATGATAAAATCAATTTTTTGAGTGAAGGATATACATTGGGTTGTTAGTTGTATGCTGTCCAAATTGGATGCCAATTCATTCAGTGGTTTTTGAGTTCTGTTAATCCCACAAACAAACATTTCATTTTTATTTATATAGATAGTCATTTTTGGTTTTGGATTTTATGAATGTTTCCAGTAGAAGTGCACATGACTCATTGCCCCTGAAACCAGTATTTTAAGTTGGATCATGGTGGGTAAGTGTGCTAAGTTTGATTCAGATCTATTGTTGGTGGGATTCACAAGGCTCTTTGGATGTGGGTGTACTACAACTCCCATCATCATCTGTCTATTCCCATAAAACTCCACCAGTATTTTAAATTTGTCATGATGGGTATGTGTACCAGGTTTGGTCCAGATCCATTAGTGGTGATATTCACTCAGTTTTCTGGATGCTCATGCCATCCTGGGAAGTACATAGATATATACATAGACAGATATCTTATCTATATAAATAAAAATGTAAATGTCAATTTGTTCAAAACCTTAAATCTCCCAAAATACTTCACCAATTGCTTTGATATTTTGACATTATATACTTATAGCATTCAAATAGGCATATGTTTTTATGTTTTCATGTTCCTACTATTATATAGATATCACACCTGTGACAAGTAAAAATATGTTTTTTTCCAAAACAGTGCCGTCTGCTGGATGTCAAAGCAATACACACTATACTACATTTTTTACTATTCTATTTTAATCTTTCTTAATGTATTGCTACATTGAATTTTCATAGATTTTGATTTAGTTTCATTTGGATTTAATTGCATTGGAATTCTCCAGTGGCTGAAATATCAGTATGCCTGTAATGCAGTTCAATATCACATTCACAATCCTGGCTTAAGGCTGTTGGGTTATGGGAATTGCAGGGGGTTTTTTTAGCACTCTTTAGCAGAGATGACTAAAGACCTTGTTAAACTACATGGCTTCACATATTTGAGTTGGGGTGATGTCAAAGTTGCACCTGTCCTCCAGGTAGAGAGCTGAAGGAGGCATCAGCAGCGACTCACCTGTGATGACAACAGGAAAAGGCTGATGGTAGCAGCTCCCAGGACCAGGAGGAACCTGGCCAATGGCCTCGTGGTGAATCAGCAGTGAAGAAAGGGCTGCAGAGGGGCACAAGTGGTAGCCAAGGCAGGACTGAAAGAAGCAGTCAGTGAGGTCAGGTGGTGCAAAAACACTTTAAAATACAATAATTAAAATGAAGAACAATTTTAACATATATACATTTCTTAGTATTTCAGTGGGAAGTGTGAGCCTGCTTATGGTTGATGAGATAGGATTGTTGTTGTTGTTGTTGTTGTTGTTGTGTGCTTTCAAGTCATTTCAGACTTAGGGTAAATGACCTTGGAGGGCCGTATCCGGCCCCCGGGCCTTAGTTTGAAGACCACTTTGGCAGGAAAAACAAAATGCAAAGATACAAAATGGGGGATGCCTGGCCCGAGAGCAGTACGTGTGAAAAAGATCTTGGAGTCCTCGTGGACAACAAGTTAAACATGAGCCAACAATGTGATGTGGCGGCAAAAAAAACCAATGGGATTTTGGCCTGCATCAATAGGAGCATAGTGTCTAGATCTAGGGAAGTAATGCTACCCCTCTATTCTGTTGGTTAGACCACACCTGGAATATTGTGTCCAATTCTGGGCACCACAATTCAAGAGAGATATTGACAAGCTGGAATGTGTCCAGAGGAGAGCGACTAAAATGATCAAGGTCTGGAGAACAAGCCCTATGAGGAGCGGCTTAAGGAGCTGGGCATGTTTAGCCTGAAGAAGAGAAGGCTGAGAGGGATATGATAGCCATGTATAAATATGTGAGAGGAAGCCACAGGAAGGAGGGAGCAAGCTTGTTTTCTGCTTCCCTGGAGACTAGGACGCGGAACAATGGCTTCAAACTACAAGAGAGGAGATTCCATCTGAACATAATGAAGAACTTCCTGACTGTGAGAGCCGTTCAGCAGTGGAACTCTCTGCCCCGGAGTGTGGTGGAGGCTCCTTCTTTGGAAGCTTTTAAACAGAGGCTGGATGGCCATCTGTCAGGGGTGATTTGAATGCAATATTCCTGCTTCTTGGCAGGGGGTTGGACTGGATGGCCCATGAGGTCTCTTCCAACTCTTTTATTCTATGATTCTATGATTCTATGACCCCTGGTTTAGACAATCTTGGAGCCACATGTAGTGCATGGGCCCAATTCTGCTTTAAAATAAAATTCCAATCCCTTTAAGACAGTGATTCCTAACCTGTGGATCTGCAGATGTTTTGGCCTTCAACTGGTAAACTGGCTGGGATTTCTGGGAGTTGTAGGCCAAAACACCTGGGGGCTCCCAGGTTGAGAATCACTGCTTTAAGAAGTCAGCTTCCAGTTACGAACACATTCTAAAAGGAAGAATTTTGATTTTTTTTCCCTTCTAGGCCTACCAAATAAGACCTACTTTGCATCCATGCTTCTTTTACGTAGATATATTTTCTAATGTTAGTTTCTGTACTTTATTGAGAAAATGTTCAATAAAATGTTCAGGAGATCCTGATGAGGGGAATCTAGACAAATAAGAACCTTTGTAGAATAAAATTTATTCTTCTGTAATTTAATGTGGTATCTACGTACAAATACTTTTCTTGCACAGAAATTACTGGCTCTTGTGGTAGAGGGAGAAATGTTGCAGTTTTGGAAAATGTCCTTGCTGTTGGAAAAATTGCTTACATTATTTATTGCTTCATTACAAACCTCCCAAATGTTCTGTTTTGCTTTTGTATAAATTTCCCTATTTTCAACAATATAACAGCAGTTTTCTGAGCAGAAAGGAAATTACCTCTAGAAAAAAAAATGTGTTTTATGATGCAGAAAAAAAAATATTCTGTAACATTTTAAGATGTTCAGATATTGGAAGAAAATTTGCAAGATATTCTTCCTGATGGGGTTTTCTGTTTTCTTAAAATACCACCACCACCACCAACAACAACAACAACAACAACAACAAATTGGAAAACACATGTTATTGAATGTTCTTTTCTCCTCCTCTTCTGATAAATGTTTTGGAGGACCAACAGATCCAATACAGTAGCTTGGGAGGTAATTTTGAAGTTGTATGCATAGAAAGATTGAGAAAAAAAATCAAAGGTAGTCTCTGCTGAATGCTGGTGTTTAACATAATCCATGATCACGAGGAGACCTTCAATTCACAAAACAGGCAATCTTGATCCAGTTTAATGGTTTTAAGACTCTAACACATTAATTCAACTTCATAGAATCATAGAATCAAAGAGTTGGAAGAGACCTCATGGGCCATCCAGTCCAACCCCCTGCCAAGAAGCAGGAATATTGCATTCAAATCACCCCTGACAGATGGCCATCCAGCCTCTGTTTAAAAGCTTCCAAAGAAGGAGCCTCCGTCACACTCTGGGGCAGAGAGCTCCACTGCTGAATGGCTCACACAGTCAGGAAGTTCTTCCTCATGTTCAGATGGAATCTCCTTTCTTGTAGTTTGAAGCCATTGTTCCACGTCGTAGTCTCCATGGAAGCAGAAAACAAACTTGCTCACTCCTCCCTGTGGCTTCCTCTCACATATTTATACATGGCTATCATATCTCCTCTCAGCCTTCTCTTCTTCAGGAACTTCAAGCCATTGCCACTATTATACTGAAGGAATATTTACTAATGGTAGCCTAAAGTATTTAAAAGTTGACTTTCCCCTCTGCTCTTTCATATGCAATTGTAATCTTTTCATTCCTGTGAAGCTCATCTGGAGAGCTGCAGGCATTTTTTTTCCTCATCGGAGTTCAAATTTTCTTTTTGTGGTGTGCTATAGAAAAATGCCAAGATAGAAAAACAGCCCTGCTGATCTAATTATTGAAGGGAGGAGGTAAGGGGGTAAAGAAAAAACTGTAAGAAAGAGGTCAGCATTTTTCTTTTTTACCTAGGGAAGCTAAATATATCTCTTTCTCGCCATGATTTGTATATATAAACTAGAAGAAAAATGAGTTGTTATATTCTTCTCAAGAGTGGAGGAAATACTTCTAATTTAGGTTCTGCTGCATATGAAGGTCAGCACACAAAGGTGCAAACATATCAGACCTGAAAAATAAATGCTGCATAGATACATAGACATGATTTGTCTAAGAATCGTATTTGGAGATGTGAATGGGATGCTTGTTGGTGCATACTGTTAATACAGATGGAACAATCAGTTTGGCCAAGAAATTTGAGCAGTCCTCTTTGAACAAATAGACCCGAACAAATTCAAGAATTTTACAATCCGCTGGAACTTTCCCCGATTCATGTTTGGCCTCACACACATCTCCACCACTCCCAGCTTTGACTGACCTATGAGAAACAACCCTAACTGGTCCTCTGTCATGTCATTAACCTCTTCTTCACACGGGACATTTTTGCCCCATTTTGCCAATTTGCTTTGCGGCAAGGAGGGGGCCTGCTGTGTTCCCCACCCACTTTCATCCCAAAGTCAGTGGAAGTGTTGAAAGGGACGTTCTCCACGATTATGGGGAGTAAAGTGTATTTTGGGTAGCTCCATCGGCACTTTCCTCCTCTTTCCCTGTGTGATGGCAGAAACAGTGGCAGAGCAATGTGAGTTGCCACCCTTTCTGCCATCTGATAAGGGGAGAGAAAGGGTGCCAGCGCACCCTGTCCCATCCCCTCCATCCCCCTTTGAAACGGTTGAAATCCAACTTACTAATGCCTTGAAAGATCCCTCCAGCTACTGCAAAGAAAACCACCTGAAGCCTAAACCCTGCCAAGTATGTGCTTTCCACCTACGCAACTGTGAAGCCAACAGGAAATTGAAAGTCACCTGGGAAGATCAAGAGATTGAACATTATTTCAATTCCTAAATATCTCGGTGTCACCTTAGATCAAACACTAGCATATAGGAAACACTGCTTGGAAACCAAGCACAAAGTAGCTGCATGCAATAACATCCCAGGAAAACTTATTGGCAGCACATGGGGTGCAGACCCAAAATTGGAACATCAGCCTTAGCCTTGTCTTACTCAACTGCTGAGTATGCCTGCCCTGTTTGGCATAGGTCTGTCCATACAAAGCAGGTGAACATAGCATTGAATGAAACATGCAGAATAATCACAGGATGTCTTAAACCTACACCTGTTAATAAACTCTACAATCTAGCTGTCACTGCCCCCTCTGATGTGCAATGGGAAATTGCAGCTAAGTGTGAGAGAAATAAGGTTGAACACTGTGAAAGCCATCCACTACATGGCTACCAGCCTCCTCCCAGTAGACTCAAATCAAGGAAAAGCTTTATGAGAACTACCACTCCTCTTGGCATCCCCCAGCAACAGCAAGAGTATCCCTCTGGGCAGCTAAACCAGGAAATCCCAACTGGATGGCCCCCCACGAGGGTCTTCCTCCAGGGGCAAACCAAGAATGGGCAACTTGGAAGTCCCTGAACAGACTCATGAGTGGAGTGGACAGACCAAAAGACAACCTGGCAAAATGACACTACCTAAAAGAATCCCACACCTTATGTGACTGTGGAGCAGAACAGACAACTCCACATCTGTATGCTTGTCCACTATGCCCTGTCTCATGTACAGAGGAAGAATTGTTGGAGGCTACAGACAATGCCATTGCTGTTGCCTGTTTTTGGTTAAAAGATCTTTAGCCACCTGTGCTCCTTCTATTTGTACCGGTTTTATACTAATTTATGCAATGTATTGTCGAAGGCTTTCATGGCTGGAATCACTAGGTTCTTGTGGGTTTTTTCGAGCTATAGGGCCATGTTCTAGAGGCATTTCTCCTGACGTTTCGCCTGCATCTATGGCAAGCATCCTCAGAGGTAGTGACCTCACATGAGCCATGAGCCATGATGCAGCAGGTATGTGCTAGATCTGGGGCACCTCTGGGACACAAATGTACTAGATTAACTTATCCCATGTAGAAGTGCCTCTGTCCTGTGGTGGTTTATTCTACAAATTTCTTTCTCTTGATCAATCTTGATATTGCTTTCAGATCCCTTTGTATATTCATAAAGGTTTGAGAGCCATGGAGATAAATATGACTGGCAAGCTGATATGGGAGAAATTTTTGTAAATCTAATCCTTGTCACTCTCCCTTTGCATTCTGGCCTGTCTCTCTATAATCAACCTTTCAACTACTGTTCATACAAGACTTGCTATGATTTGATCTTACCTGCAGCTTATGGCCTATAATTTGATGGTTTTATCAAAGAGCAGAGCATATATATGAATTATTTTAATGTGTTTTAATCTTATGGTTTCATCTTTTAATATATGTGTTTTAATAGATTTATGTTGTTAATCCATGTATTTTAACCATTTTGTACCCTTCCTCAAGCCTTGAGGAGAGGTAGGTAAGAAATATTACACCACCACCACCATCGTGTACATGTTTCCTAAGGCCAAAGATAGTCCCAGACAATCTGTTTGTCTGTCTTTTCAGTCCAAACTGGACTGGATCAAGGGATGTGAAACAAATCATGAATCTTTCCAAAGGATGCTTTTCTTTTCTATTCTTTTTTAAAAAGTCATATTTTCTCAACTCACATTTCTGAAACCACCGAAGACAATTTTTCTTTATTTAACAAGACATGTTTAGGCAATGATTTTTCCCCTCTATTGGGAATATCAACTCTATGTTTACATTCTAATATTGGTACATATTCATTCATTTTTAATCAGAAGCAGCTTATGACCTAAAATGTAAAAAATAACCTTGTGAAACTTGACCATGTAAACATTGAGAATTCCTATTATCTCATCATTATTTATTTAATTGGTTTTCTTCTTGACTGACTTATAGTGGCAAAAAGAAAAAAAAAGAATTAAAAGTGTTAGGCAACATATACTGAACTTGCTATTCCCAGCTGTAATATTGACACATGAATCTCTCTGTCAAAAGGCAACAGCCCGAGAAAATAAAAGTAAACCTTCTGTACTACTTAAAATAAAGTTAAAGTTAAAGGTTTCCTCTGACATTAAGTCTAGTCATGTGCCACCAGGGGGTCCAGTAAGGTAAAATACTGCTCTGGAAATAATGTTAGACCCTGGAGACTTGAGAGTGATAATAACTCATAGAGCCAAAGAAAAGAAATTCTAGATATGTCTTTTAAAATCATAATATAACATTAACCTAACACATTAGGATAAAAATCTCTGCATTGATTATGGAATTTAATAATCTTTAAAATAAACTATTGCTTTAAATCTGGGCCCGCTGGTGGCACAGCAGGTTAAACCGCTGAGCTGCTGAACTTGCTGACTGAAAGGTGTGTGGTTCAAATCTGGGGAGTGGGGTGAGCTCCCACTGTTAGACCCAGCTTCTGTCAACCTAGCAGTTTGAAAACTTGCAAATGTGATTAGATCAATAGGTACTGCCTTGGTGGAAAGGTAATGGCACTCCATGTAATCATTCTGGCCACAATGCCAGCTCTTTGACTTTAGTCATGTCCCCCAGAGTGGGACATGACTAAACTTAATGTCAGGGGAAACCTTTACCTTTATTTATTGTTTTAAATATGTAAATAAATAGAGAAATAATTTCTGAGCCCAATGAGAATCACAACATATTGTAGGTTACCAGTAAGGGTTTTGTATAGAACAAGATACTTTATCCTGGATGACATACAATAAAATAGAATTATTGTTAGTGAAAAATAATTTCAACCATCTAAAAAGATAGCAAACAATACAATTTAAAACAATTAAAACATGTTCAAACAGTATTGTTGAAGTATTGATTCCATGGCCGGAATCACTGGGTTGTTGTTTGTTTTCTGGGCTTTATGGCCATGTTCCAGAAGCATTCTCTTCTGATGTTTCACCTGCATCTATGACAGGCCTCCTCAGACGTTGTGAGGTCAGACATCACAATCTCTGAGGATGCCTGCCATAGATACTGATGAACTGTCAGGAGAGAATGTTAAGGAACATGGCCATACAGCCCGGAAAACACACAACAACACAGTTTTAAATTATGTTTATGTATGACCTGAGTAAAATCAGTAGTCATTAGAGCCTTTAATGCATTTTTCAGAGCATTCTAAAAATGAGACACCATAGTCAAGAAGACACTCTCTTTTGCTCATCATGATGAAAGAAAGAAAAGTCACTCCAGCAGGCTTCATACTTTGGGCCGATGTATATATAGAGAGGTTGTCCTTTAGTGTTTGAAGTCTTAAGCGATATCAGACTTTGAATTTCCTCAAATCTCTTTTAATTCATATTAGACATTATAATGAATGCAGCCACTGTACCACCAAATTATAACGATCCGTACAGCAGCCTACCAAATTATAACAATGACACCACTCCAGATTAGCTCATCAAAAATATAGAGGGAGAATAGTTGTTGGACCAACTGTCTATTCAACAGTTAGGAACTGGGAACTACTGGAATTGAGAGACTTAAAAATGATTCTTTAAAAGGTTTCTGTTGCTACCATATTACAAAAGAACAGGCTGAGGTACTATTGAGGGGTTGTTCAGTAACACACTCTGTGTTACTCTAGTTTTCTTAGAGGCTGGTAAAAAGCTGACTTGACTAACACTTTTACCACAAAGGTATTCACACTGAGGCTGGTATAAGTTGGTAAAACTAACAAGAACTTTTTTTGAACAGACTTGGATATTTCAGGTACAAATAGAAGGCGATATGCACTCATCCTGTTTTTAAGTGGTCTTATCAGTTTATGAATCTGCTGTGCACTTTCTCTGCCAAGAAAAGTGGATCTTTGGACCAAAATAAAGATTGATTTATTGAGCTGTCATCATCACCCTCATCTGGAGCAAGCTGTCTACTTAATTCCAGATATGAAAGCTACCAATCTATAAAATCTTTCTTTTATTGAGATTTAATTGTACTTTGTTTACTCTTATCCATTATAGCATCCAAATATTGGTTCTGCATCTTACAATAAGAAGTAGAGTTCAGTGCCATCACCATACTGATGGCATCCATCCTCATCACTACTTACAACTTCATCTATCCTTTCAGAAAAAAAATAGAGGAAGCAACTTGATTTGAGAAATATAATAATAATAATAATAATAATAATAATAATAATAATAATAATCCTTTATTTATACCCCACTACCATCTCCCGCAGAACTCGGTGCGGCTTACATGAGGCCGAGCCCAAAACATCATAAAATATAACAACAACAATCCAACAATAAATAACTCATAACAAAGCAAAACAATACAATACAATAATGACACTARGCAATTAAAAACTGGTGGCAGGGCCAAATGTAAGAATTAAAATTTTAAAATGCTGGGCATGTCCAGGMAAATAGGTTGGATATTTTAAAAATAGATGGGCATGCAGACAGTACTAAATCTCTCGTAAAGTGCATTTGGGACATATTGCTTGGGAGTCCTTATWCTGGGAAGGCACACTGGAACATCCACGTCTTCAAGCTCCTTCTAAAGACTGCCAATGTTGGGGCCTGCCTGATGTCCTTGGGGAGGGAGTTCCAGAGTTGTGGGGCCACCACCGAAAAGGCCCTGTCCCTCGTCCCCACCAATCACGCTTGCGATGCAGGTGAGATCYTGAGCAGGGCCTCTCCAGATGAACGAAGGGATCATGTGAGTTGGTTTACAGAGATGCGGTCACGCAGGTAGATGGGTCCCAACCCGTTTAGGGCTTTGTAGGTAAGCACCTGCACCTTGAATTGGGCCCGGAAWATGAACGGCATACATATGGTTGAATATACATGTTCTCAAACACATACTTTTTTGAAAATAARGGAAGAATTTGTTATTTTCAGTTTCAGTTTCTTTTACGATTACTTTTAAAATCTTAATTTAAACATTGTGAATATAAATTTCTGAGCTAATTATTGTCTAAATTAACTGAATTGAAATTCTCTGCCCTTCTTGTTTACTGCTGTAATGAATTCCTATTTCCTGACTAGGGTCATCACACTGTGGGCCTGAAAGTTCATTCGCAATCAGATTATACTTGTTCTGGCTCAACTCATCACTACAAGAGAATACAATCAGAGCTGAGTGGCAGATCTGCTAAAATAAGGAAGCTGATATTTCCCAATTGTTGGCTTTCAGTTTAAAACTCTGTACTTTGCACTGTATTTATAGCTCAGTATTCTTTACCTTGTGGCTCTAACTTCCCTTGATTTAGTTCTATAATTACACTTCAGTAGTCGTTCCAGCAGATGTGGAATCCATTTTCTATTGAGGCTATGTATGCATTTGGCAGTTCCAGTAATTACATGTTACTGAGCACCAGAATGCAAGCCAACAAAGTGGGGAATAAAAATATACAGGAACCGGGGAACAGAATTTCAATTCATAGATTTGTTGCCTTACACATACTTATACACCAAAATAAAAGCATAAGCAAATGAAAGATGGGAGATTTTTTTTAAAAAAAATTAACAGTCCGTGCACTATATTCAAATGTTTGAACAACAAGAAGCCAGGGCTGGCCTAACAGATGTCAAACTATAAAAGAGTCATGGATTAAATCAGTCCATACATTTATTGTGGAAGGAGATATGTACTTTTTCCTTGTACAAAGCCCCCTGCTGTTTTTTTGTTTGTTTATTTATTTACAACATTTGTATCCCATCCTATTCTTGACCTCCAAAGAGAGACCCGAGGTGGCTTGAACATCCAGAGGAAGGAGAAGCATCAAAGTGCTGGTTTTGACCTATAAAACCCTATACGGCTCTGGCCCAGCGTACCTGTCCGAGCGTATCTCCTTCTATGTCCACCTCGGAGCTTAAGATCTTCTGGGGAGCCCTCCTCTTGGCCCCACCTTTATCACAAGTGAGGCTGGTGGGGACGAGGGACAGGGCCTTCTCAGTGGTGGCCCCTCACCTGTGGAATTCACTCCCCAGGGAAATTAGGTCATCGACATCCCTCCTTTCCTTCAGAAGGAAGTTGAAAACATGGATATGGGACCAGGCCTTTGGGTAATCTGGCAGACTGACAAGGTAATGACAACCAGAGTTTGGAAAGGACTATGATAATGCTGAATGGACGTACGGATTTTTAGAACTCTGTGAATGTTAGCCACTAGATTGGCTTATCTTTTAGTTGTTATTGTATTAATTGATTGTTTTTAACTATTTGTGATTGCTACTGCTATGTGTTTTACTTGTTGAATTGTTGGCATCAAATTGTGCCGTTATAAGCCACCCTGAGTTCCCCCTAGGGGGTTGAGAAGGGCGGGGTAGAAGTACTCGAAATAAATAAATAAAATACTAGTGTGTGAGAGAATGACTGAGTTTCAGATATCTTGATGGAGTTGGAGGTATCAAGGGTTTATAGCTATAATTGTTTTCCTGGCTGACCAACGGGGCAACTCCTATCAACCACTGAATAGCCATGCGGGTGTGACCCAATGCTTTCTATTAGTGCTCGTTTGTTTGTTTGTTTGTTTGTTTACGACATTTGTATCCCATCCTATTCTTGACCTCCAAAGAGGGACCCAGGGTGGCTTGAACATCCAGAGGAAGGAGAAGCATAGAATAAATATGCTGTTTAGTAACTTTGAAAGTTTGCAAGATGCTGATTTGTGGACTTTGAATTTTGTTGGTTTTAGCTGCATTCCCAAAACAACTGCTCCTTAACATGTTTCTTGGATTTGAAGACACCCAATTTAGCTGCAACAAATGGAACCTTAAAAAAAGAGGGAGTCTAATAGCTGTCACTTAATTTTTTGGCGTTTTCTACCTCCAACAAAGGCCAATATTGTTCATTGGACTACAAATGACAAGTTTAACCTATGTTGTGTGCCTTCAGGTCATTTGCCTCTTATGGCAATCCTAAAATATCATGGGGTTTTCTCTGCAAGATTTTTTCAATATGGATTTTCCTTTCTCTTCTTCTGAGGTTGAGAGACTTATCCAAGGTCAAATGGTTTACAGTACAGTATGCACGGTAAAATACAGTATATAGTACCTTAGAGACTGAGAGAAACATTGGCAGCATAAGCTTTTGTAGACGAAATATATTTCCTCTGATATGACCATGTACAATATAATTTATATACAGGTGGCTTGATGTTCATAACAAAACAGGACACATTTTGTCGTAGTAGTGCCTGTAAGTAATGTTGCAAGCAATAGTGTGGGTGTCAGAAGGGGAAAAGGGGGTACTCATGAGCAGGAGTCAGATGAGGAACAACAGAGGAAAAGGATCCGGGATATACTTATGGCACCTACCAATGAGGACTCATTTGAGGGGTTCTCTGGAGACGAAGGGTCAATGAGCGAAGGAGAGAAAGGAGATACAATGGATGGGAATAGGGCAACAAAGAGGGTTACTCGGGAGCAGGAATGGGATGAGGAGCAACAGAGGAAGAGGATCCAGGATATATTTACTGCTCCTATAGATGAGGAACCATTCATGGGTTTCTCTGGGAGTGATGGGTTAGAGAGTGATGAAGACAGTGATGACATGCTAGACTGGACTAAGGTAAAAGAGGTACAAGCTGTATGTGCGGAGCCAAAGTCTAGTGATACATTTGTGGGATTCTCTGGTAATGAGGACTGGCAATCGAGGAATACATCTGAGTCTTGGGGGGATCTACGTCTTGACAGAAGATGGAGAAGTTGGAGAGATGGGAGTAGGAATTAACATGTGGAATCAAGAACAGCTGCAAGGGTTAATGATGGGGCGGAGGTAAGCTCATCTTCTGATGATGATGTGTAAGATAAAAGTAGGCTCTGAAATGGGGAATCTTTGCAGAAGGCAAGGTGTTGGTACATTCGTGCATTGGGTACTGTGTGGACTTGTCGCTGCCTGTTTTGTGTTGGCATTGGGTTTGGGATCTGCAGGTTGCTGCTCCTGTTCGTGCGTGCTTTCGATTTGTTTTGGATTCTCATGAGTGTGGATTTCTCCCTTCTTTGACCATTGGACCTGTCAGGTTTTACAATGTATTGTAATGTAATATAGCTGAGTCATGCACTGCTAATGAGGCTTCTATTGGAAATGCTGAGTCATGCATTAACTGTATATAGAACTTCATTTGGGGAATGTGTTCTGGCCTAGTCCAGGTGATTGTGAATGATGTAATTCTGGGTTTGAGTTAAGTCAATGAGTTGGGAACCAATCAGAGATTGCTATGTGTAAATGAATTGTATATAAGGAAGTCATGTACAGTGTATTTTCTCTCCTTGTGCTGTGATGTTGTTCGTCGAAGGCTATATGTAATTAAAGAACCTGTCTGCTAAGACAAGATATAACTGTATGCTGTGGTAAGTTTGTAATATCATCTAGACTGGGGGAAAGACAATGGTAAAACTGACAATGGCCGGGCATGTGCTCAAGTGTCTGTAAAAGGTTCCAGAGTGACTGCAGGCTGTGGGAGCAGTTGACTGAAAATACTGTGCAGGAAGAAGCTACTGGAAAGCGCTGAAGTTGTGCAACTGATCTGCTGCTGAATTGTGAAGTTAATCTCAACAGTTGGTGACTATTGCTTCCGTGGACCTTGGAACTTCACTACTTCGGATTCTGTTTGCTATGACCCTGGACTTCGTTTGACTATGCTCTCTTCCCTGTGGCTTCTCTGTTTTGTTAACCGTTTGCATGCTGTGCTGTTTTGTGTGACTTTCGGAGTACTTTGTTTAATCCGGTTCTTTTCTCTGGATAATCTGGATTATATCGTTGATATACCTTTTTGAACCAGGAGTGGTTTTTCCTTTGAGTTTTGACCAGAGGCATTGAGTTATGTGTCTCTGAGTCTTTTTCCTTTCTTTAATAAACTCTATTTTGGAACTAACTCTGAGTCTGGCCCTTTAAGGCATCTGTGTCCCAACACATTTCTTGTCCCTCTACATAACATTTTAAAACATTGTTTCACTGGTAAATTGATAGCTATAAATATGGATGTATATTGACAAAGAGAATTCAGTTGAATACACTTTCACAAGATGCCTTAGGGGGAGATTTAATCAGCATTCAATTTCATAGCCAGCATTCTGATCACACCATTTGTGAGGACAAGGTGAGGAAACATTTCTTTTGCCAGAGAAAGCAAAAGAAATAAACAAATGGGACCCTCAATGAATACTGTATTGTAGAGTGCTTCTGCTCTCAGCTTCAGTCAGTCAATCATGCCTTCTTCCATGATACTCCTTTCCAACACATGCCTGCAATAGAAATTCAGTATTCTGTAACCCTGGGATTGGAGAATCAGATAATTTTCAGATTTTTTGTGTGTTTCTCTTGGAGACTACCCAAGCACACTCATCCCCCACTCACTTGTTGGTTAGTGCCCTGTCTGGATCACAATCCCATGATTGCACCTAGTAATTGGGAGTCTGACATTTCTGACATATTTCTGAGATGCTCAGTTGCCACAGTGACATGTGACATGCTGTAAGGAAATATTAGGGAAGCTAAGAAGCATGTTGCATTCCATTGGAACAAGAACCAGAGAAGGAGAGAAAGATATGGAAGGTTTTTTTTAAAGAAACAAGTGTACATTAAAAGAACACCACTTATTATCCCTAACCTATTGCTCCTCTTGGGCATTACTCACCATAAACACATCTACTTGCATGATGTAATGAATCCTTTACCTTAGCTGGTTGCCTGAAGCCTAAGGGAGTGGGCCTGGTGAAGCTACAGCATCCATTTTTAGGAAAGGGAGACAGGGAGAAGCTATCTTAGTTAGATTTGCCTTGAGGGGGCTTGTTCATGTCTAGGAGGGAAAATAAGAAGGCTAGAATTGGCTAGAAAGATGGGGGCGGAGCCTAAGGGGTTTAGAGGAAAACGTTTCTTAAAAACTGAGGCTTGAGGTCCCAGTTGGGAGTTAGAGTTTGGAACTGTTAGAAGAAGTGGGTGTGTGTTAGTGAGGAACGAGTCTGGGTTTGAGTAGACGTTTGGGTCAGTCTTTTGTGTAGTATTCAGAAGAGCTATTGAGTAGATAGGTAGAATACTGTGTTGTGGAGCAGTACCCCGTTAGTAGACTGTTCAATTCCTAAGGAAGTCTAGTTCAGGGTTTTTTGGCTAGATTCCTAAGGGGCATTTTTGGGAGTTACTTTCAGAGATTCATTTCCTGAAGTAATTTTCTGTAGTGGAACGTTGAAGACTTGAAACCCAGAAGTTTTTAAGATCTTTACTATAACACAACCACAAGTTTTTTATGCCAGTATTTTACTGAAACCATTAAGCATTTGTACCTGAATATTTCAAGCTTGTTCAATAAACATTCTTGTTATTTTTATCAACTTATGCAAGCCTCAGTGTGAATACCCTTGCGGTCAAAGTATTATCAAAAGTCAGCTTCACAGCAGCCTCTAAAAAACCATAGTGGCACAGTGTGTGTTATAGAACAAACTCTCAATATTACCTCAACCTAATTAATATTGGAAATGGTGGCAGTGGAATTCATTTGAAGAATCCTTTTAAGTCTCTCAGTTCCAGTGTTCCCAGTTCATAACTTTTAAATATATAGTGGGTTCAGCAACCATACTCCCTCTACCTTTTGTGTGCTTCATAATTTTGGCTGAGCAGCAAGCATTTGGGATTATTATATATATTTTCCCCATCTAAATAATTTAATTAAAATCTTCTCTACTACTCCTCACTGCATCATTATATTTTGGTGAGCAGCGTGTGGTTTTGTTATACATGACTATAATAGGAATGGGACTCATGTGGTTATTTAGACGCTATTTTGATGACACTCTCAACAGCCCCAGCAAGCACAGCCAATGGTGAAGAAAGCTGAACATTTTTGCCCTATAACATATAACCCAGTTATGCAAACTGACATATGTAAGCATGTGAAGAAGATGAAAATGTGCCTGCATATTTGAGTATAATAGCCATAATAGATCCCTTATACTTTTTGTGCACTTAGTGGGCAGTAATACTAATAGTCTTGCCATGAATACCATTCTTAAGTCTCATATTTAATTAATTTGGTTTAGGAAAGTCATTAAAGCACTGCACCCAAAATATCTGCAGCTGGTATGATATTTGAGCCCCAATTACACCTTTGTTCATGTCAGAAAGAGACTGATCAGTGTGGTAAACTTCTGTCTAATCAAATATCATCATTTGTTAATTTGACACAATGCAGGTACCAAAGAAAATTAAAAGACCTCTCAAAATTGCATCAAAGGAAATATTCCTTTAACAGAATGAGAATGCAGATGGATGTGGCTGCAGGGCAAATTTTCAAAGAGACAAAGTGAGATTCAATTATGAAATACAAATTAACAAGTAAAATTCTAGAACTCAAGTGGGACTTCAATTTCTAAAAATGTGATTTATGTATTTTTAGTTATCAGTATATTTCAAACCAGTTTGATTTTATAATGTATCATTATTAGCCAGAATCCAATAGGGAATTTGTATCATTATTAGCCAGAACCCAATAGGGAATCCAATAGGGAATGTGAATCTTGTCCCCCGACTCTGGAACACCCTCCCCAAAGATCTTAGACAGGCCCCTACCCTGGCAGAACTTGAAGACCTGGCTGTTCCGATGTGCCTTCCCAGAATAGGAAATCTCCAATACCAAGTCTCAGAAGCACTTTATTAAAACTAAGATTGCCGCATGCTGCACACTGCACTTGCCCTAAAAGCCTTATATCCCACCTGTCACCTATCTGCTGAACTTTCTGACCAAGAATCTCATGATTGTGTCTTTCTTTGCTCACTGAATCCTTTTCCTATTGCATCTTTTACATCATAGGCAGGGGCGGCTCAACCATTATGCAAAGTAATCATTTGCAGTATAGTTGATTTTGCCCAGGGGTGCTCTTGAGGTGCTCTTGGGGGAAAATAGACCTTGACATATGCGAGTTGTAGTTACTGGGATGTATAGTTCACCTACAATCAAAGAGCATTCTGAACTCCACCAATGATGGAATTGAACCAAATATGGCACACAGAACTCCCACGACAAACAGAAAATATATAGCAGTGATTATTTTTTTTGGGGGGGGGGGTTCCAAAATACTGTTTGCTTCCCGTTGAAAATTACCTTAAAACAAATAAGAAAAACAAGTAGTAAAACAGACAGAAAGGTCTGGACACAGAAGAGGATAAATATAACATCCATATTAGTCGAAATAGAAACAGGAAACAAGACGAAGAGAGAGGAAGGAATGAAAGAAAAGGAAGAGACCATCCCTGAAGAATCCTGGAAGTCAAATGGAAGGAAGAAAGAACTCTTTTCTTGAATCTTTTCTTTTAATTTCACATCTTTTCTTTCTTACACGTCCCTTTATCCCTCCTATCCCTCCCCAGGTCCCCGGGTTTTCCTCTTTTTCCTCTTTTCCTATTTTCTAGACCTCTTAAATTCTTCTATTAATTTTTCCTCTCTTATACTCCTCTTCTCTTATATATGTTACGCTATTCTGTCTTATTTTAATATCTGTACATTAAGAAAATTGCAATAAAGAAATTCATAAAAAAAAGAAAGAAAGAAAATTACCAATGGCCGCCTCTGATCATAGGTCAAGCAGGGGAGGTCTCATACTGGGAATGTGTAGCCTCCTCTTTTGAGTATGAAAAATGGGTGAGAATTCTATAAAGCAAAAGATACATATCACTGATATTTGAATACCAAATGTAATAGAGCATATGCAAGTGCCAAATGTGATAGAGTTCATGTAAAATACTCTAGGAGGAGATTTATATTTGATTTGATTCAGCTGCAGTGATGATGATGATGATGATGATGATGATGATGATGATGATGATGATGATGATAATCTTTATTTCTGACCCGCCACCATCTCCCTGATGGGGACTTGGAGCGGCTTACATGGGGCCAAGCCCGGACAACATAATACAGCAATAAAATCAAAGCATATACAACAGACAACAACAACATTATCAAAATGACATTATAATAATAATAATAATAATAATAATAATAATAATAAAATAAATAAAAATAAAATAAAATAAACATTCCAATAAACACAATCACGATAGAGATGACAATGGGTGGGCCACATATTCCGAATAAAAAAAACGGTTAACAAACAGGATGTTTAAATGTATGGCTAGCACCTCCCATGTTCATAAGTTGGCGAATCCATTCCAACTCTGAAAAGTAGGGCTGGGCAACCACGGAAAAATTTGTTTCTAAACTCGATTCGTTTTTAGGGGGATTTTGCATTTCGTTTTTTAAAGGAATTCCGAAATTTTTCTTGAAAAAAGTTCGAAATTTACGAAATTTTGGAAATTACGAAACAATTACGAAACAATTACGAAACAATTCGTTAATGGCGGACACGACCGTGCAATACGCTAAAAAAACCTCCAAATGGGACAGGGGGAACTTCTGAAGCTTCCCTCTTCCTCTGTTGTTGACTGTTGGTGTGATAATTATATTTTTTTTTCACTGATAAAACAAACAACAACTARAAAACTTGCCCCAGACATGCGGAAATATTAACGAAACGATTTCGAAATGATTTCGAAACGATTTCGAAACAATTTCGAAACGATTTCGAAACAATTACGAAACAATTACGAAACTAATTGAAAAATTCGTTTCGATTTTTAGTTGCTRCTGAATGGTTCAATATCGCTTCGTTATTAAAAAAAACAAATTAATAACGAATTACGAAATTAARGAACYAAACCGCCCAGCCCTACTGAAAAGCTTTCAAGGAGTTTTCTCTGATASGAAACCTAGTACAGGTGAGATAGAATTAGTTCAGRTCTTTGGATATCTCATTGAAATCCTGGATTAAAACTTGGACTGGGTTCACTGACACACTGAAAGAGGAGCTATGCGTATCACTGTCTGGAATTGCTTTTCTAATTTTTTAATACACATATACAAACATGTATACATATGTAGACAACCCACCATCCATGTTGCAGTTACCCTTTTCTAATGTTTATTAAAGGAAACTTAAAACAGGATCCTTTCAACAAATTAATTCTACAGACTAGGCAACTTCTTTCCCTCAATGGTACTATGAGTTTGATTAACACATCAATTGGTCATAACGATTGCCTCTTGGTGCCAAATTTCTATTGAGCTGACACATACAAAATCCCAAATGAGAAAGCTCTCTGAAGGCATATAAAATTAAATTCTACTATACATTTCATTAATTTCTAACTAAAATGCTTGCATATCGCACTGGCTCTTTCACTAATAGAGATAAGCGCAGAATATTCCCTGCCTTTTCATCTTCTTTATTTCTCCCCTTCTGTTTGAATTTTGCCTAAGAGGCTGCAAGAATTAAAGAATCAGATGTATAATTTTTTCCTAACTTCTGGGAGTTGAGAAGGAGTTGGAAAGAGACCAGGAGCAGATCCAGGGGCTTTTAATATTGAATCAAATGAGCATGCGATTATTTACTTATTATTTTTTTAAAAATAAAAGTTATCATGAACTTATTCAATTAGAAGAGATAATTGATTAAATGGGAGGTAAGTTAGATAGTTTAAGAATTAGCTATGCTCCATTAAAATAAGAAAACTTCATCAGCAGCAAAAAGAATGTCAGAGCAACCTTTTAATGCAAGCAAAATGATGACAATGGGAATGGTGCAATGTTAATATGCTCTATGTCAGTGTTTCTCAACCTGGGGGTCGGTACCCCTGGAGGGGTCACAAGGGGGTGTCAGAGGAGTCACCAAAGACCACCAGAAAACACAGTATTTTCTGTTGGCTATGAAGGTTCTATGTGGGTAGTTTGGCCCAATACAATCGTTGGTGGGATTCACAATGCTCTTTGATTGTAGGTGAACTATAAATCCCAGCAACTACAATTCCCAAATGTCAAGATTCTATTTTCCCCAAACTCTACCAGTGTTCACATTTGGGCATATTGAGTATTTGTGTAGAGTTTGGTCCAGACCCATCATTGTTTGAGTCCACAGTGATCTGTGGATGTAGGTGAACTACAACTCCAAAACCAAAGGACACTGCCCACCAAACCCTTCCAGTATTTTCTGTTGGTCATGGGAGAACTCTGTGCCAAGTTTGGTTGAATTCCATCGTTGGTGGGGTTCAGAATGCTCTTTGATTGTAGGTGAACCCTAAATCCCAGCAACTACAACTCCCAAATGAGAAAATCATTTTTTTTTTAGTGAAGGACATACATTGGGTTGTTAGGTGTCTTGTATCCAAATTTGGTGTCAATTCGTCCAGTGGTTTTTGAATTCTGTTAAAATGCTTTTATATTGTTTAATATGATTTGTCATAATGTAGTTTGTTTGAATGTTTTTTCTTTCTTTTTGGCATTGAACATTTGTCATATATATTGGAAACCACCCTGAATCCCTTTGGAGTTAAATAATTAAATTATTATTATTATTATTATTATTATTATTATTATTATATTATTATTATTATTATTATTATTATTATTATGTTTTTCAATTTTAAAAATTTGAATTATTTCCATCCCATTTTTGTAAAAACAGAAATCTGAGATCATTTGTTGTCATGTCATACTTACTTAGGCGATCACTCGTTGGACGAGTAGGATAGCCTTCCATGATCCGCATTTTTGTGGGTCCGTATGTGGCTGTGGAGCCCTATTCTTGACCTGCATCTTCTCCCACAGTCAGTGCATTGGTTTCCAGGAGGAAACCATCCCCACCAACGATGGAACCAAACTTTTAAGGTTGGCTTTGAGCCCATCTTTAAATCTCTTTTCCTGCCCACCAACATTCCGTTTTCCATTCTTGAGTTCGGAGTAGAGCAACTGCTTTGGGAGATGGTGTTCGGGCATCCGGACAACATGGCCGGTCCAGCGGAATTGATGGCAGAGGACCATCGCTTCAATGCTGTTGGTCTTTGCTTCTTCCAGCACGCTGATGTTTGTCCGCCTGTCTTCCCAAGAGATTTGCAGAATTTTCCAGTGGCAGCGCTGATGGAATCGTTCAAGGAATTGCATGTGACGTCTGTAGACTGTCCATGTTTCGCAGGCATATAGCAGGGTTGGGAGGACAATAGCTTTATAGACAACACTTTGGTATCCCTATGGATGTCCCTGTCCTCAAACACTCTCTGCTTCATTCGGAAAAATGCTGCACTCGCAGAGCTCAGGCAGTGTTGTATTTTGGTGCTGATGTTGACTTTGGTGGAGAGGTGGCTGCCAAGGTAGTGGAAATGATCAACATTTTCTAATACTACACCATTAAGCTGTATCTCTGGCATTGGAGAGGAGTTGGCTGGTGACTGCTGGAACAGCACTTTGGTTTTCTCGATGTTCAATGACAGGCCGAGCTTCTCGTATGCTTCTGCAAAGGTGTTTAGAGTGGCTTGTAGATCTTCTTCTGAATGGCACAGATGACATTGTCATCAGTATACTGGAGTTCTATAACAGATGTTGTTGTAACCTTGGTTTTGGCTTTCAGTCTGCTGAAGTTAAACTGCTTGCCATCTATCCGATAGATGATTTCCACTCCGGTGGGAAGCTTCCCATCAACAAGGTGAAGTATCATAGCGATGAAGATGGAAAATAAGGTTGGGGCAATAACACATCCCTGTTTGACACCTGATTCCACCTTATATGGGTCACTTTGGGAGCCATTGCTGTCCAAGACTGTAGCCATCATGTCATCATGGAGGAGCCGCAGGATGTTCACAAATTTGTTAGGGCACCCGGTTTTTTGGAGGATGGTCCAGAGAGCGCTGCGATTCACTGTGTCGAATGCCTTTGCAAGGTCGATGAATGCCATGTACAAAGGTCGATTTTGTTCCTTGCATTTTTCTTGGAGCTGTCGTGCAGTGAAGATCATGTCCATGGTTCCTCTGGATGGGTGGAAGCCATTCTGGGATTCTGGGAGGGTCTCTTCTGAAAGGGGTAGAAGGCGGTTTGCATATCAACCACTGAACTAAACTACATTCTTGATTTTTTATTACAGACAAATAAAGTGCGACTAGAGCAGAAGTCATGTTCTACCTTCCTTCTATGTCGGTATTAAGGATGAGATATCTATAGGGGGGAAAAGGTAGAACTTTTTTTTACAATTCCATCCTGCTGACAGGAATTGGTATGTGTTTGTCTAGGGGAGCAGTTTATACAACACTAGGAATGGCATAAGATTGGTACATCCATATGAATAGTTCCAGTAGATCTAAAACTTTAAAAATCTCACATTTTCCCTTCCCTGGTGGCGAGCTGCCATGCAGAGAGACGAGGTGGGCATGGCTAAGCACAGCTCTCCTTGAAGGCGCTGGGGGCGTGACCTTCAAGGAGAGCTGTGCTTAGTCATGCCCACCCCGTCTCTCTGCATGGCAGCTCGCCACCAGGGAAGGGAAACTGCGAGATTTTAAGCAGTTTTAAAATCCTGCAGTTTCCCTTCCCTGGCAGCGATGAAGAAGGATGAGGTAGGCCTGGCTAAGTGGAAGCTCCTCCTGAAGGCCACTGGGGGCATGGCCTTCAGGAAGAGCTGTTCTTAGCCATGGCCACCTCGTCCCTCTTCAGCGCCGTGTTCACCGCCAGCCGGGGAAGGGAAACCGTGAGATTTTAAATCTAACAGGGAAGGGAAACTGCAAGATTTTAAAATGTGGCCTTCAAGAATGGAAACCATGAGGCTTTGCCAAAGTTGCTTAATTGTTCTAAAAATCAAAATAACTGTGGGAGACATCCGAAAATAATTCCGAACAATGGGTAAGTGGTTTAAATTCAGAATTACTCCTCCCACTATTCCTGCATGGCTCGATATCGCTTCAAAAGGTAATTTTTTTCCCAAAATAATAATGATTTTAGAAGATGACGACTGTGCCTACCCATGCCTACAAACTATATCAGGTTTACTTTTAGTAATACAAGGTTAAACCAGATGTTCTATTGCTATATTGTTTATCTTGATTTTGGAGGAGGTAATCCAACCCTCACGATGACAATTGCAGGAGTTTATTTATTTAAAATAGCACGCCTTTGTCTGTGTGTTGTGTGTCATTCCCTACCTGGATGTCTGGCACCTATCAGTTTGCCCATTAAACCAAACCAAGTAACTTTACTTAATAATTTCCTCTTATCATTTTAAAGAGGGGATCAAGGGAAGGAGATTTGTTGAGTGGAGCAGCACAGAGGGATGATGGACTTTATTTGTCTTAGACAGCTACAAGTTGGGCAGCCTAATAAAACTCATATTTGAAAATGTTCCTCATTTCATTTCGATTCAATTATAAGTAATGCTGGTTAATTCCATATTCAACATATCTTCCCTAGGAAGGTCTATTATGAAAGGGAAAATTAACAGACTCTTTAACAAACATCTGTCTCATTAAAATTTCTAGCAAAATAAAGAGAACATACAGAATTGTTTTCTATCATTGGGGTGGGTGGAAGTAGTATGTGATCAAATATGAAAGTTCATCAACTGTGGAAATATAAATATGAGTCAGAATTCCACGAGGAGTTGGTAACATTTAAAAAACTGTAACTGGACATTCTAATCAGATAGCTAGCTAGCTAGCTAGTGCTCACATATTGTGGGGTTCCTCAGGGGGCCATTCTCTCCCCTCTGTTATTTAACATCTATATGCGACCACTTGCTCAGCTGGTTTGAGGTTTTGGGCTTGAGTGTTACCAGTACGCTGATGACACTCAGCTTATGTTGAAGATGAAGGACCGACCAGACTCTGTACTCGATAATTTTCATCAATGCCTTGAGGCCATTACTGGATGGTTGCGTGCCAGCAGGTTGAGGGTGAATCCAGCAAAGACTGAGATCCAATGGCTGGGTCAACCGGGCAGTGGGGACATCCAGCTGCCTACCCTGGATGGCGAGGCGTTACACCCGTCATCATTGGTAAAGTGTCTGGGAGTCCTTTTGGACCCTCTGCTGACGATGGAAGCCCAGGTCTCCGCCATGAGCAGAACCGCCTTTTTTCATCTGCGGCAGGCTAGACTGCTGGCCCCCTATCTGTCCAGGGATGACTTAGCTTTGGTGATCCAGGCCACGGTTATCTCAAGACTGGACTACTGTAACGCCCTCTACATTGGCCTTCCTCTACTGGTGATCCGGAAGCTCAAGTTGGTACAAAATGCAGCTGCTTGACTTCTTGCGAGAGCTCCGATGAGATGCCACATAACACCAATCTTACTGCAGCTGCATTGGTTGCCAATTGAGCACCAGATCACTTTTAAAGTGATGGTACTTACCTTTAAGGCCTTTATATGGTCTGGGGCCGATGTACCTAAGGGACCGCCTCACCCCCTACCAACCCCAGAGATCTCTCCGTTCTGAGGACCAAGATTTATTGGAAGTTCCCAGTTTTAAAACCTTGCGCCTAACAGCAACTAGACGCAGAGCCTTTACAGTAGTGGCACCATCGCTCTGGAACACTCTGCCACCAGAAGTTCATGCCTTGCGGGACTTATCAACCTTCCGCAGGGCTTATAAGACATATTTGTTTCAACAGGCTTTTGACCTTTGATCTGTTGTTTTGATTTGTGTTAGATTCCAGTTTGTTTTGTAAGCCACTCCAAGCCCTAGGGGAGTGGTGGCATATAAGTTTGAATAATAAATAAATAAAAATTCAGTAATGAGTAATTAGACCACATGGGTTAAGAAATTAATGCTTGCCTCATTTCTGGATTAATTATGAATAGCACAATGTAAGAAGAACCGTAACCAAAACTCACCCAACACCTTGTTTTCTATAGTGGAAAGCCAGGTCACTATTGGAATTCAACAGATTGTACATGTGCTCACATTCCCCAACAACTTGCTTTTAGGGGAGAGAGGAAAAAGAGAGAGAGTGTGTAACTCCTAACTATAAGTATTCTCCCCTACGAACCATCAAGATTACTAAGATCATCTGGAGAGGCCCTGCTCTCGGTCCCACCAGCCTCGCAAGCGCAGCTGGTGGGGACGAGGGACAGGGCCTTCTCGGTGGTGGCCCCCGACTCTGGAACTCTCTCCCTCTGGAGGCCAGAACCGCCCCATCCATCCTAACATTTAGGAAACGGGTGAAGACGTGGCTGTGGAGTCAGGCCTTCGAGGAATGAGACAACACCATAGGACTCTGGATGGAAGTGGATATAGATCCATCTTATTAGGACGACTGACCACTGTAGTTTTATATTTAGTGTTTTTAAAGTTGTTTTGTAATTTGTGATATATGATATTTTAATGAATGTATATGTTTTTATGGCTGAGTCCCTCAACGAGGTTGAGAAGCTCGGTATACAAAACTGTGAAATAAATAAATAAATAATAGACCCATTGCATTAGAAATATTGATTGCTGATCTAGCTTCTTCTCATCACAATTAGATTTAGGCTATAATCATCATGATTAATAGCAATTGATAGTCTTACTGTCTGTGGATATGTCTAATCCCCTTTTAAAGCCATTCAGGCTGATTTGACCTTGCTACAACCTGTGGAAACCAATTTAATTTCTTAGCTTGTGCTCTATTTATTTATTTATTTATTTATTTATTTATTTATTTATTTATTTATTTGGGATGTTTCTACCCCACCCTTCTCAACCCTTTAGGGGGGACTCAGGGCGGCTTACAAAAGGCACAATTCGATGCCCGACAATTCACAAAATACAATATACAAAATTACAATATAACGCCAACAATTATAACTAATTAAAACAATCATAACAATACAGTCACAGCAATATAAATCATATTGTGGTCAATGTTTGCCAATTCATAAATCCATGATCTGTCTAGCATCATCATTGTCCTTTCCTACTCTGGTCGACATTGTCTTTTGTCCAACTGCCAGCTTACCTGAAGGCCTGGTCCCACATCCAGGTTTTTAACTTCCTTCTGAAGGAGAGGAGGGATGTTGATGAGCTAATCTCCCCAGGGAGTGCATTCCACAGGCGAGGGGCCACCACCGAGAAGGCCCTGTCCCTCATCCCCACCAGTCTAACTTGTGATAAAGGTGTACTATAGAGCTGTACTTTGGTCTGACAGAGATGATGTTCACCTTCCCTGTGTGTGCATGAGAGAGAGAGAGTGCACTGGCTTGCACTGAATCCTGTGAAGGATGCTATGGAATCCTGGGAATGGTAGTGTGGTGAGACTGCATGAATCTCATAGAGTAGATGAATCTTTAGTCAGAATCTACCAGTTTTTCAATTTTTTTGTCAGCTCCACTGGTTGCCAATCTGCTACCAAGCAAAATTCAAAGTGCTGGCTTTAGTCTATAAAACCCTAAACAGCTCTGGCCCAGCTTACCTGTCTGAACATATCTCCCCCTATGAACCATCTCGGAGATTAAGATCATCTGGGGAGAATCTGCTTTCAGTCCTGCCTTCTTCGCAGGCGCGGTTGGTGGGGATGAGAGATAAGGCCTTTTCAGTGGTGGCTCCTTGGCTATGGAACTCCCTTCCCAGTGATATTAGATCAGCCCCTTCCCTCCTGACTGACAGAAAAAAGGTGAAAACGTGGCTTGGTGATCAAATCTTCAAAAACTAATACAGCAAAATAGATGATTTGGATTTATGTGTAACAATCATTGGAATGGCCCGACCTGGATTGTAGATAATGTGATTTTATAGCTGTAAGTGGTATTGTTTATGTTGTTAATTGCTTTTAACCTTGTTTAGATTTTTAACTAAATGTTATTTAATTGTTGAAGGTATTGAATTTTGCCTCTGCTGTAAGCCACCTTGAGTCCCCTTTGGGGTCGAAAAGATCAGGATATAAATATAGTAGATAAATCTATATAAATAAAAATGTAATGTTCGTTTGTGATACCATCAGAACTCAAAAACCACTGGGGGAATTGACACCAAATTTGGACACAAGACACCTAACAACCCAATGTATGTCCTCCACTCAAAAAAATTTATTTTGTCATTTGGGAATTGTCATTGCTGGGATTTTTAGTTTACCAACAATCAAAGACCATTCTGAACTCCACCAATGATGGAATTGGGCCAAACTTAGCACACAGGACTTCCATGACTAACAGAAAAAACTAGAAGGGTTTGGTAGACATTGACCTTGAGTTTGGGAGTTGTAGTTCACCTACATCCAGAGAGCACTGTGGACTCAAACAATGATGGATCTGGACCAAACTTGACACAAATATTCCATATGCCCAAATATGAACACAGATGGAGTTTGGAGGAAATAGACCTTGACATTTGGGATTTGTGGTTACTGGGATTTATTGTTCACCTACTATCAAAGAGCATTCTGAACTCCACCAATGATGGAATTGAACCAAACATGGCATACAGGACTTCCATGACCAACAGAACACACTGGAAGGGTTTGTTGGGCATTGTCCTTGAGTTTGGGAGTTGTAGTTCACCTACATCCAGAGAGCACTGTGGACTCAAACAATGATGGATTTGAACCAAACTTGACACAAAAATTCCATATGCCTAAATATGAACACAGATGGAGTTTGGAGGAAATAGACCTTGACATTTGGGATTTGTAGTTACTGGGATTTATAGTTCACTACAATTAAAGAGCATTCTGAAACCCACAAATGACAGAAATGGGGCAAACTTCCCACACAGGACCCCCCTTCACCAGGGCAAGAAAATGTAATCAGAGCCCTCCTGACAAAGAGCCATCCAGTCAGAAATATAGATAGATAGATAAGATTCTCTCTCTCACACACAGATATAATATCATAGATTTGAAAGAGACCCTTAAAGAAGGACTATGATATGTTGCATATTCCAGAGTAGGCAAACCAGACACTCTCCACATCAACACTGACAAAGAAACAACAAGAAATACTGTTTACTTACAAGCATAAAGGAATTACATATATTAGAAACCCACACTTTCTCATTACTTTATTTTCCAGATCACCAGACTGGGCCACAGCATTGGGTGGCAGGGGACAGCTAGTAAATAATAAATAAGGAAATAATTTTAATTGTGATGTGGGAGAAAGAAGATCACAGAAAATTACTTTTTAGAATTACAATTCCCAGAAGGCCTTAAAGATATGGTCAGTTACCTTGGGTATTCTAGGGGTTGTTTTTTTAGTCCATTGTTCCCAGTCATTGATCAAAACTGATAAAATTTCTCATCTAGACCAGCGTGTTGCTATTTGTTTATGATGTAGCATTGCCCTTAAACCTTGCCTGGCACATCAGTGTTACAGAAAGACCTTCATGGTGTTCTGTCCTTGGGGTTTGCTGAGAAATTCCAATTTGGCTGACTCTGCTACAAGAAACTAATATTATTGTGAGCAGCCTCTGATGCTATTTCAGAACTCCATACTGTTTTATCTTGTACTACCAAATGACTTAATTTGTTTTCATACAAAGAATCTAAAAATAGAAAATCTATTATTTTGGAACAATAATAGTTTCTACATTCCCTACAGCAACCTGCATTACATTCTTAAGAAGTAATATGGTCTGCAGTGATAAGCAGTAGTAACCATGCAGCAGATATATATATATACATATATATATATATATATATATATATATATATATATATATATCCCATAAGCTTTAGTGGGTCCATTTTGGTGCAATCTTTAAAACTTATACTGCCTAAGTAATTTTGCATCAGGGTAAACCAACTTATAGTTGCCTCTTCCCTCTGTGACTTTGGCTCTATATGAGTTCACAAATACAATATATTATTAATTTTTTCTGCTATACAAATTCTGTGCCAAGCAATTTGCTAACAAGGATTGAAGTTATTCTTGGGATGGCATGGGCTTTTTCTTGCATTCCTGACCTCAATTTTATATATAGTCTTCAGTCCATACTTGCTTCAATCTATCCAGGTAGTCAGAAGGAACAAGTTGCGGTCAGAACTAGCTCTGCAGTCAATGGCCCTTATTTTTCAGTGTATGTTGCTCAGGAGTGACTGATTTGTGTCTGATTTGTCAAGGAACAGTCCCCATACTTGGATGGAAGAACCTGTGGGAACATGGATGACCTTCATTGCAACTAATTTGGCTAGATTGTTCTCTCTTTGGACCTTAACAGTCCATGGATTTGTCCCACATTGAGTCAAATCCATGGACTCTTGGTGGGGGGCACGGAGAAGCCATTGCTCCACACCTTGCATTGCCTGCCTTACTTTGCTTCTCATTCCATGGGGAGAAGCATCGCCACCTGATTTTGTCCCAATGCTGGGAAGGTAGCAAGGGAAGACTCCCCTGCTGCTGTGGCAACAGTGTTCACTGATTCCTCTCCCTTTTGGCATGTAGTCCAACCAGAAGTGTCTGTGCATTGTGTGAAGGACTGTGTGCTGATAATGGAGGTGAAGCAGTGTACAACAGGCAATCTGGCCGGGGTGATGAGGTAGTAAGTCTTCCTGTTTAATCCATGATCCAGAGATTAAAAAGCAATGGTTAAATTTACACTGTATAAGAAGATGTTAAGTTATTCAGACTCAATTAACCTTTCATGTAAGAATGATCTGTTATCCAGGCCAGAATTAATCCAGTCTCTGCCTGATTTCGATGGGGAAGCTCTGGTTCCATCTGCCACTGTTAAAAGCCTTGGGGTTGTGTTGGACTCATCGCTGACGATGGAGGCCCAGATCACTGCCATAAGTAAGCAGGCCTTTTTTCATCTTCGCCACGCAAGGAAATTGGCATCCTACCTTTCGGTAGAAGCATTGGCAACAGTAATCCACGCAACAGTCACTGCGAGGTCGGACTATTGCAACACATTATATGCTGGCCTTCCGAAGTCAACAACCCAGAAGATTCGGATGGTCCAAAATGCAGCGACCAGGCTGCTAGCGGGATCATCTATAAGATCCCATATTACACCGATTCTGCAACAACTGCATTGGCTACCAATAGAACATCGAATCTCTTACAAGATACTGATCCTGACATTTAGAGCTCAAAATGGCCAAGAACCTTTATATCTTAGGGACCGCCTCATTCCTTTTCTCAATCAGTGGTCTCCCCGATCCACCCATGAAAATCTATACATACCGGGCCCTAGGGAGGTACACCTGGAAGCTACAAGGCATAGAGCTTTTTCGACCTATGCTCCAATTCTGTGGAACTCACTGCCTCCATACATTAGAGCAATGTCGGAGTTGCGACCTTTTGTAAGGCACTCAAGACTTGGCTGTTTGGTTGTGCATTTAAGTAATCAGATCTAATTTGCCAAATAGTCACTGTTGAATGTTTTTAAGTTGAATGTTTTTACATTGTGTAAATGCTATTTTAGATTGTAAGTCACTGGGAGCACCTTGGTGGAGAGCGACTAATTAAGAAATAAAGTGAAGTGAAGTGAAGTGAAGAGGTTCCATTATCATTTGCTAAGCCTGTTCTGTTTGCATTTCTGTTTGTTGATGATTTTTAGATGCAGGGCATATTTCACTATAAACTTAAACCTCATAGAACATTAACCAGGCATATCTCTCCCCCACCCCCAAAAAGAAGGAAAAAAATATAAAGCAGCTTCTGGGTGGAAGATCAAATTCAGTGGGCATGCGATCATAACTCCTTGACAGATTTCTATTTCTAACCACACTTCTCTCTCTAGCTTTGTTTGCCCTTGTTAGAGGATAGATAAGGGCTCTAGTGGGTTGAAGTGGGGAGCAAAGATAGTTGAAGGATAATTTGGAAATGGAAACTACTCGAGAAAAATGTTTTCAATTCCTTCCCTATTGTATGGAAAAGTAACATTTTTGAATAAAACTACTAATATGACCATGTGGTATGCACATTTTCAGTTGGTTGTGGTTGTCTAGTCAGGGAATGGGATGGCCTGCTTGAACTCCTTGGTCAGATGAGTAATTACTTGCTGGAATCCTAAACAGGAACACTTCTGTTATGAAGTAGGGAATGGATGGGTATATTACAATATGGTTCAGAAGTGATGTTGCTGGAGTAACACTGAAAAAATCAGTTACCAATCCCCACTTGGCTATGACTTTTACTGGGATTCTCACTGTCTCTCAACCAGGGGCGGCTCAACCATTACGCAAAGTAATCATTCGCAGTATAGTTGATTTTGCTCAGGGGCGCTCTTGAGGCACTCTTGGGGGAAAATAGACCTTGACATATGCAAGTTGTAGTTACTGGGATGTATAGTTCACCTACAATCAGAGCATTCTGAATGCCACCAATGATAGGATTGAACCAAATATGGCACACAGAACCCCCACTACGAACAGAAAATATATATCAGTGATTGGTTGGGGGGGGGGGGCAAAATACTGTTTGCTTACCGTTGAAAATTACCTAGGGCCGCCTCTGCTCTCAACTCAACCTACCTTTCACTGTTCTGAAGATAAAAGTGGAAAGAAGGAATAGATATCACCATGAAGAGAAGGATTTAAATATAACAAACAAACAAAAGCATGGTTGTTAATCAACATAAACCCACAGAGATTCGTCATGGTATAATTTTATGAGAAAAATATTTTATTAAAATCTTAGGGGAAATTTTCAATTTCAAGTTTTGTGGAATGTTTCTGCTTAACATGATGTTCGCCCTTTTGATTGTGAGCTGACCATTCCAAAACAAAATGATACAATAGTTTTAATGGGTTAAGAGCAGCATTCGATGATTCATGTATCGTCTTGTAATCTTCATTTTTCATTACTTCTAAGTAAAGCAAAACATGCCAATGGAATACAAATTGCCAAAACTAGCAATATTTCATACAGACATTGTTGTGGAGCTAACCAGATTTATTATTTGTTTTTTATCTGCAGGGCTAATGACAGCTCAACCTTCACATTAAATAAAAAAAACTGTCAGTGTATGGTCATTTCTATGCATTCAGATATTTCATATTTCCCCCCTGGTATTCTTAGCTGCGTATAACAAATGGTGTTGGCAATAATGGGATTCTTTTTTTTTAAAAAAAATGCCTCAACTTAGTCATTTTATTGTAATATTCCACTATCTCATTCTATCTGATAATAAGGGAGCAGTCCCAATTTATTACATTTTGCCTTTTTCATTAATCTACAGCATGCAGTATTCTTAATTTTGTCCATTCAATATCACCTTATTTCCTCCTGGATGCTGTTTTTAACCTACTTAATAGAAAAGGATAGAAGAAGCAAGCAGCAAGAGGTGATTGCTAAGATATACTGGACATGGGCACAGTGCTTCCCAATACTGGGTTTCATAGAGCCCAGCATTTCATTTAAATTGTTTTCTATGGCAGTGTTAATATATCAGCATGGATTTCCTCTAGGCTACAGATGGGTGGTATGCTAATGGTGTACACATGTGGTCCACATTTCTACATGATGGGGATGAAAGACATCTATAAATATAAAAATGCTCTGTGCATAATGAGTACTTTAAAAACAAAAGAACCAATGAATGAAATCACACCAAATTTGGCAGCAAAACGTCTCACAACACAAGGAGTGACCATCACTCAAAAAATTGTGATTTTGTCATTTGGGAGTTGTAGTCGCTGGGATTTATAGTTCACCTACAATCAAAGAGCATTCTGAACTCCATCAACGATGGAATTGAACCAAACTTGGCAGACAGGACTCCCATGACCAGCAGAAAATACTGGAAGGGTTTGGTGGGCCTTGAGTTTGGGAGTTGTAGTTCACCTACATCCAGAGACTACCGTAGACTCAAACAATGATGGATCTGGACCAAACTTGGCACGAATATTCCATATGCCCAAATATGAACATAGATGGAGTTTGGAAGAAATAGACCTTGACATTTGGGAGTTGTAGTTACTGGGATTTATAGTTCACCTATAATCAAAGAGTGTTCTGAACCCCACCAACGACAGAATGGGGCCAAACTTCCCACACAGAACCCCCCATGACCAACGGAAAATACTCAAGGCCATCCAGTCCAACTCCCTTCACCAGGGCAAGAAAACATAATCAAAGCTCTCCTGACGAAGAGCCATCTAGCCATAGATATAGATAGATATGATTCACACACAGAGAGATATAGTATTATAGCTTTGAAAGGGACCCCTGAAGAAGGACAATGATACGTTGCATGTTCCAGCATGGGCAAACCAGACACTCTCCACATCAACACTGAGAAAGAAACAGCAAGAAATACTGTTTGCCCGCAAGCATAAAGAAATTACATATATTACAAACCAACACTTTCTCATTACTTTGTTTTCCAGACCAACAGACTGGGCCACAGCAACGCGTGGCAGGGGACAGCTAGTTTTAAATAAAATGCCAGGCAACTTGAAATCCTGTATAGGTTTCTATATAACACAAACATACCCTGGGTTTAATCCAACTTAGATTTGTAATTTTGTTGCAGAACCCAATGAAAAATAAAAGTTCAATTCCGAAATAACTCGTAATTCACTGACAGTGATTTGTAAGAGGCAACTGATTTCTGCTGGTGGAAGGGACTTAATCTTCCTGTGCAATTTTTAAAAAGTCAAGTTCATGTTGTTATGTGCCCTCAAGTAATTTCCGATTTAGGCAACCCTAGGGTGAAGTAATCACAGGCATTTCTTGGAAGAATTTGTTCAAACTGAATTTGTTTTACCATTCTCTGAGGTTGGGAGAAATAATTTGTCCAAACTTATGCAGCAGGTTTTAATGGCTGACTGGGGATTTAAACCGAGATCCCCCAATCCTAGTCCAACACCTCAAAACTCCACGCCATGATGGCTCCTCACCTTACTGACTATGAAGGCATGTGTGACTTTTGGGATTTTTAAAGAAAATCAAACAAATCAAATTCCTCATCCCTTATCTTCACTAATCAAATTAAAAAGGGGCAGGCTGTTCCATATAAGTATATCAAGAAAATAAAGAGTAGAACTCTACTCTTTTGGGGTTTATAGTGATCTCCCTGGGAAGGCTTGGGTCTCTAGTCTGAGTGAGACCTATCGCTCCAGCAGTTCCCACACTAGGTTTAGTTTTGCTCATTACCCCAAAAAACACACATCACAATTACATAAGTAACAATAAATAAAGTTGCCTTTATTTCATCTCATATCTTGTGTCTGATCTCATTATTTCTGTGGTAGCATAGCAATATAATTTTTCTGTATAGAAAATTCTGTCCAAAACTACAAATATTAGACTTGGGCCCGAATCACTGTTCTCAAAAAGATTTGTAGCTTTCAGAGGGCCATTTTCGTTAATTTCCAAAAACAGAAAGGGAAGAGAGAGACAAAAAGACCAGCGAAATGTATTCAGAGAGACAATATTTATGGAAAGCGATAAGTCCACAAAATACCTGAGGCAGGCAGGGGGTTCTGCATTGTCTTTTTCTCTCCTTGGCAGAAGACACCTCCTCCATTTTTTTCTTGGACAGTTACCTCCTCCTCCGGAGAGGGCCCTGGGAACAGGTTTTTCCAGTGGCACTAGGATAAAGTGGTCATTAAAAGTTCCTCTCGGAACATGATGGGAGTTGAAGCTTTTCTCTCTGTGTGTCTCTCAGCCAAAAAAAAAAAAGGCTGGTGGTGTCCATGCTCTCATTAGGTGAGAATGGACTCAACCAGTGACTACAATTCCCAAATGTATTGTTAAAACTTAAAATAATTCTAAAAAAATCAGTAGACTGGTGAATTGCTTAGAAACTTGGCAGGATTGCAATTGCATGTGGGGTCTACAACTGAGGTAGGTTTTATGCAGATAGGTCTTAAAATGGCTGAGAAGTGAGCCTTTACATTTTCTCATTGTGTACAATGGGCCAAATCTCTGCCAAATGAAACAGAAAACATCGCTCCCCTTTCGGGTAAATTTCTAGTGAACAAAATGAGGGGTCAGACAAAAACAGACTCAAAATGCCATGCCTTTTGGCCTGAATGCACATGCCTAATAAGTATTGCATCAAGGAGTCTCCTGATAAAAAGTTACTGACATTAGAAAGCATGCTTTTTAAGTCATTGTAAAATATTTTCTAATATTGAGTCTATCCCTATTTATTAGATTTTAAGTCTTGGGATTCTATAGAGCAAACGATAAAGTAATTTCAAAATATTTTAATTGTGTAGTATGCAAAAACCTTGGTATTGGAGTGTCTTTTTAAAAAGTATTAACAGGGGGAAAATGAAAATGTCTTAAAGTGCCTTTTGGATGGCTGGTTTCTTGTAGAAAAACCTAAATGTGATATATTTGTATGACCTTCAAATAATTATAAAGGAAAAAGGAAGTAAGGAAAATTGATGAGGAGACAAGGACATGTCTGAAATTTAACTGAATTTTCAGGCATCCTTCTCAGTAATTATGATGCCACAATTCTGCCTTATGCCAGTGCAATCCACTTTTACAATTATGGATTCAATGACAAAAGAATCACCAAAACACACAGTTGTCAGTGTGTGTATGTGAGTATGGGGAATGTATGGACATTAGGCCTGTGTGATCAATGAAAAAAATCAATATGGATTATTTAATTGGAGGGGTGTAGCAAATCATTTCTAAAGTGTTTCTAAAATATTGCAAGGGGTCTGTATTGTAACTATAACCATATAACAATTTTTTGTTACTTTTTCATTATGTAATTGTGCAAGTGGGGTATTCAGGGCATAATTCCCCCTAAGTTTCAGAAATATTTTGCATGGGTGCTGCCCATGTTTCTTAATATTGTGTTGTATGTATTAATCTTACAAAATAGATCTGACATACGAGGCACAAACAACTTTTTGCACAGCCCTAATAGAGATGCAGTTGCCTTTCCATTGTTGGATGTTCTGCAATAGGGATTTACAGCAACATAACAAAGGTACAAGATTCTTGTGGGTTTTTTCGGGCTATAGAGCCATGTTCTAGAGGCATTTCTCCTGACGTTTCGCCTGCATCTATGGCAAGCATCCTCAGAGGTAGTGAGGTCTGTTGGAATTAGGACATTGGGTTTATATATCTGTGGAATGGCTGGGGTGGGGCAAGGAGCTCTTCCCTGCTGCAGTTAGGTGTGAATGTTTAGCTGATCACCTTCATTAGCATTTGAAGGCCTGCCTGAGCCTGTGAAAATCTGTTGCTGGGAGGTGTTAATCTGTGCCTGGTTTTTTCCTCTCTGTTGTTTTAGCTGTTATAATTTTAGAGTTTTTTAATACTGGTAGCCAGATTTTGTTCATTTTCATGGTCTCTCCTTTCTGTTGAAATTGTCCACATGCTTGTGGATTTCAATGGCTTCTCTGTGTAGTCTGACATGGTGGTTGTTAGTGTGGTCCAGCATTTCTGTGTTCTCAAATAATATGCTGTGTCCAGGCTGGTTCATCAGGTGCTCTGCTATGGCTGACTTCTCTGGTTGAAGTAGTCTGCAGTGCCTTTCATGTTCCTTGATGCGTGTCTGGGCACTGCGTTTGGTGGTCCCTATGTAGACTTGTCCACAGCTGCATGGTATACGGTAGACTCCTGCAGAGGTGAGAGGATCCCTCTTGTCCTTTGCTGAACGTAGCATTTGTTGGATTTTCTTGGTGGGTTTGTAGATTGTTTGTATGTTGTGTTTCCTCATCAGCTTCCCTATGCGATCAGTGGTTCCCTTGATGTATGGCAGGTACAAAACTTTGAAAATGTCTGTTGCAGTACGTCTAGCTACAGCAGTGGTTCTCAACCTGTGGGTCCCCAGATGTTTTTGTCAGAGATTGACGCTGCCCAGCGGAAGGAATGCTAGATCAAACAGACACTGAGTTGCAAATAAGGACTCTGCAAGCTTTGAGTTACAAAAGAAAACTACATTTTACTAAGCACACACAGCAAACACATCTTTCTTTAGCGAGTGACATTCAGGAAGAGAACGAGTCAAAACTGAAAGCCAAAACACTTCTTCACATCTGCTTATCTTCTCTTGCTAGAGGCTGGCAACTCCCTTCAGTTTCTCACCAGAAGGGACTCTCCACTCCAACAAGTTGGGGGGGAGAGCGATTTGCCCCACCCCCTGAAGAGAGAGAATGGGAGGTTCCTGTTAGAACCTCCGAGAAGAAGGGCGGGGCTGGCTAACCACGTCAGCCAGCCTCCGTCCTTCAGTCTTGTCAGACCTTTCGAGTGACAAGACGTGGTTCAAGCTGCTCCAGGTCGGTCTCGGAGCAGCGATGGGGGGAGGAGGCGACTGCTCCTTCTCCCCTTGAGGCAATGGGGCTTCGGTTTAGGGATCGGCGGCAGCTGCTTACCTTGCCCCCTTCTCGTTAGGCCGGCTGAGTCGCGAGGCGGGCGGCGCGCGGTGCAGCCG
>NW_026847438.1:137170204-137193047 GCF_025583915.1 Anolis sagrei ordinatus | reverse complement strand
CTTACAAAAGCAAGGCACAATTTGATGCCTGCATCATAAAAACAATCAAACACAAAATTACATCAATACACATTTAACACCAAATATACATTATAACCATAAAATCAATAAAATCAATAAAAACCAAATACAAACCCCGTTTCTCCTCTTACATGGTCAGCGTTCGCTACTCATAGGTCTAGTTTTACGTTCCACTTCATCAGTCCTGCTGGTCTTACTCGCCTGGTTGTCTGATTTAATTGCCAGAGTGCCCAAAGGTCTGGTCCCATAACCAAGTCTTCACCCTTCTCCTAAAGGTGAGGAAGGATGATGATGCCCTGATTTCCCCCGGGAGTGAACATTACATTTTTATAAAGTGTCATTAGGTCCTGAGATTTCTATCTTCTTGGGGCCTCTTCCCAGTGATTTACTAATGGAATGTCAGGTTATTATCTCAGCCAAATTTATTATTTCCCCTTCCTTCACAGAATCTGTCATTTAAATGCTGTTTTTCAGGAGCAAAATATTCCACAACTTAGTCTAATATACATAGCCTGTTACCTCCTCCAGAAGAGTTGGACATGTTTCTGAAATTTCTATGATAATAGGCCCTAAACGTTTTGGGACCTGCCTACCTGCGTGACCACATCTCCGTCTATGAACCCGCATGCTCCCTTTGTTCATCCGGAGAGACCCTGCTCACGATCCTACCTGCGTCGCAAGCGCGGTTGGTGGGGATGAGGGACAGGGCCTTCTCTGTGGTAGCCCCCTGACTCTGGAACACTCTCCCCAAGGATATCAGACAAGCCCTTACATTGGCAGTCTTTAGGAAGAACTTGGAGACCTGGCTATTCCAGTGTGCCTTTTCAGAATAGGAAACTCCAGCAACACGTCCCAGAAGCACTTTATTAGTAATTAAGATTGTCCGCACATTGCACTTATCCAAAAATCCTTATATCTCACTCAGCATACCCAGCAGTTTTTAATTTGTACCCATCACATTTGGCCCAGCCTAGTTTTTTATTGTGTTATGGTGTACTGTTTTTACTGTTATTGCTTAATATTTTGATTTGCTTTTGGTTTATGTGTATTTGTTATATTGCTGTTTTATTGAGGCCTTGGCCTGTGTAAGCCACATCGAGTTCTTCGGGAGATGTTAGCGGGGTACAAATAAAGATAATAATAATAATAATAATAATAATAATAATAATAATAATGATAACAACAACAACAACAACAACAACATTACAGTTTAGCTCATGGCTGGAAGCGGTGCTGTAGGTTTCACAGGACATTAATTTCTAGTTTTTATTGTATCTACAGCATTCACTTGTTGTCAAAAGACTATCATTTTAAAGTAGATGAAAGAAAAGATTCACCAGCATAAGATAACAATCATTTAATTCTTCGGTGTGCAGATTGGCACCTCATCCACTTATTTTCTTGAAGGAGTGCATGAAGCAATATTTCCATTTGTGTAGCCATTATTTAATGCCACAACTAAAAGATTTCAAAAGGAACATATTGCTCTACTAATTATTAAAATGAAATATGGAGTGTTATGTGTCCTGTGGTTTTTGCCTGAGGTTATTCATTCGTAAGAACTATTAATAAGTTGAAAACAGAACAAAAACAATCAATAGAAAATAATAGGTAAAATTATTTACTCCACAGAATAATGGTTCAAATAATAAGATGCTACAACCTCAGCATGAAATAATACTGCCAAATGTATATGGAAATGTTTTCTCTTTCCATACCAAAGTGTATACTAAAATATGTTTAGAAATGAAATACACAGACAATGAGGTCTTCATATGATATTAAAATGATACACTAGTGGCCAATTCAGTTTATCAGATTCTGTGGTGGAACAGCAAAATACCACAGGCCTTGAAAAAAATTCCCCATCCTAATTACATTTTGAAAACAGCTATCATCTGTCTTGCCATCCTGTCATTAGTCATGTGTGACCTTTCCATGAAGAACAGAATTGCTCACACATTTGGGAAGATATTTTTTTTCCCAATGGAAGCTAAGCTTGGCTAGACAGAAAATCTTCCCTTTCTTCTAGATTTTCTTAGACAAATTGTCTTCTGCCTGGGCACTACCTATCAGGTTATATATGTATATATGCCAAAACTATTATGTTATTTTTTTCTGACATGAAGAAAACAATCCATTTCCCTAACAGTTGGAATGACACCAAATCTCAACTCACCAGAAAAACAGTTTCACGTAAATCTAAGAACCAGCCACACCAAAGTGAAACATGATTCTTCGTGCAATGGGATTTCCAGAAGACCGAAGTCTGTTCCATAAGTATCAGATATGTGGGAAAGTGCTGAATGAAATTGCTACGCCATTCAACTTGTCCTGTGTCCCCTGTTTTCAGATTTGCTAGACCCTACCAACAGCAGTGTCAAAGAAACAGTGCCAGTGAAAATGTTGAATTGTAATTGGAAGAAAGATGCTTCCTTCTTGTGGGCCAAACTGTAGGCCTTATCATAAATGTCAGGTGAAGCATCCCACTTCATTTGGCTTCCAGTAAGGAAAGAGGGAGAAGAAGAGCAAATCTGTCATCCCACATACAGCTTCTTCTCGTGACTCTTTCCCTGTCACATGGGGAAAATGTCACCCTTGTGCAGCAAGCTTCCCATGTTGTTGTCTGATGGCTGCCATGGGATTCCATCCCCAAAACCTGGGGTGCTTATTTTGAGCCATGTGCAGATGCAATAGTGGACATGAAATATAATTTCCAAAGCCCATATTTGGTAGGACTTGCTCCAAGTCTTCTACTATCATTACACTAAGTTTTGTACCACTTGTTTCATCACTGCCAGCACCCTGTGAACCAGGGGATTTACATGGGAGGAAAGGCTTAGCCTCAATCATGTCCACTGTTCTGGCCATTTCCTTATTCTGGAAATCAACCCAGATTTAAAAATGATCACCTACTAAGGCAATCAAAAACTCACCAAAAGCCACCAGGAATCCAAATCCCAGTGAGTCTAAATCAGGGATCCTCAAATTAAAGCTTATAAACTGAGTGCAGCCCTCATAGGTCATTTACCCAGCTCCTCCCCTATATAACAACAATAATCCTAACTAACTTGACTATCCCATCAGTCAAAAGCAAGCCCACACTTCTCAGTTTTCATTAATTAAAATGGTTCTTCATTTTAAAAATTGTATTGTTATTTCATTTTTGTACTATAAAGATATATGCGGTATGCATAGGAATTCATTCATGTTTTTTTTAAACTATACTTCCCCCTGCAAAAAAGAAAAACAAAACAAAAACAGTTTAGGGGAACATGAACTGGCCCTCTGCTGAAAAAGTTTGAGGACCGCTGGTCTGAACTCTACCAGAAAACCTCACCATGACAATGAAAGTACAGAAAGTTCCTCCACATCCAGATCATCCCACCTAGAACAGAAAAATAGGTCCAGAGTGTGCCCTGCATCTTGGATAGCACAAGATATTACTTGAAACAGACATGAACACATTAGCTGCTCCTGAAAGACATAGTGTCCTCACTGATGTTGAAGTTTCCTTGTACAACAAGCCAAGGAGACTCTAGGGCCCCCTCCACACAGCTGTATAGAATCCAATTTGAACTGGATTATATGGTACTGTGGACTCAGATAACCCAGTTCAAAGCAGACACTGAGGACTAGCTGTCTTAATATGTATTATATGGCTGTATGGAAGAACCCTAACTCTGCTGCCAGCTGAGGAAGGGTGATAAGCAGAAATGGGGGGTAGAGCACACACTCAACTCCAGCAGACTATGCCACAGGACACTTGTGGTAGGAGACGGACTCTTGATACACTACAGCAACTCCACCTACTGTTGCAACTCAGAGTAGGCTTCACCTTGCTCCCAAACACCACCACACAAGAGCTGTAGATTTTGTAGTTTATTGAGGAAAAATCAAAGTCAAAGCAAAGAATAAGTCAAAGTCAATGCAAAGTTCCAAAGACAAAAGGTTAAATGCAAAACACAGTTCCAAAGATCCTCAGGTAAGAACATAAAACATAATCCTTTAAGCAATGGTCAAACAAGAGTCCATGGTAAAAACAGTGAAACACAAGCCCCAAGAATCCRGATTCAGGAAGCCCAAAGCYTACTGCTTTAAAGCCAAGGTTATTTATTTATTTTATTTATTTATTTCCGTCACTTTTACCCTGCCCTTCTCACCCCTGGGGGGGGACTCAGGGCGGCTTACAGCGGAAGGCACAATTCGATGCCTTTGTCACATATACATACATATATAAACAAATTATACAGTTACAAATTAAAAATTAAAATCATCAATACACAATAATACAATAACACAGTAGTAGACTAATCCTGAGCTCAGRGTTCYGATTTTCMTAAGTCCATTCCYTCTCGTCAAGTTCCAGCTCGTCATCAGGTCTTTCTTTAGCTGCCAGGGTGTCCAAATGCCCGGTCCRATATCCAGGTTTTCAACTTTTTCKTAAATGAAAGAAGGGACGTTGCCYATCTAATTTCCCCYGGGAGGGAGTTCCACAGGTGGGGGGCCACCACCGAGAAGGCCCTGCTCKTCGTCCCYGRCAATCTCACTTGTGATAAAGGRGGGGTRGAGAGCAGGGCCTCCCCAGAAGATCTAAGGTTCCGAGGTGGGACGTAGAGGGAGATCCGTTCGGACAGATACACTGGGCCGGAACCGTATAGGGTTTTATAAGTCAAAACCAGCACTTCTATTCCATAGAAGCTTTCATGCAAAAAAACATGTTGAACTGACACCTTCCCTTTGTTGACCAGAAGCCTAAATACCTTTTGCCAACATGAAAACATTACGCTTTTGCCAACATGAAAGCATTACGGTGACCTTTCACTGACCTGGCTTCTTTCTTGCTGGCTAACCACAAACTCCTCCTGACCTGCCAATCTAAACGTTCCTGCCTGCTCATTAAATCACTATCAAGGCTCTCTTCTCTATCAGTATCAGCGTGAGAAGGCTGAGCAAGTGAAGGCCTCTGCACCTGGTCGTTATCTAATTCTCTGGCATTCTTTTCCCATGAGAACTGACTTGTTGACTCCTCTGGTGCTCTGTCTGAAAGAGGCACAGAAAAAGGCATAGGAACAGGCCCAGAAATCTGAATCCCATCATCCTCTTCATCAGGAAACATTTCAGGCTCACAAGAGGGTTCAGTTTCAGGCTCAGAATCAAGCTGAGCCACAACACCCGCTGCCCTCCAAGTCTTGTACCAGTTAGACAAACTTGGGAGACTTTAATCCCTCACATCCATCTTTATGCAGCCAGGTCTCCTTGATACAGACCAATATCCTGTGGTTCTCCCTTCTAGCCCACAATAATAAAATTATGTTTCCCTATATCTTCTCCCATCATTTTGGTGTAATATTTTTGCAATGTGGGAAAACCACATATGATTCCTCTGTTCCTTCTATTTTTTAGAAAATGTATCTCAAAAGTGACTAAAATATGCATCTATATGTTTGAAAACATTAAATAAAAAGAATACCCTACATACAACTCATTGCATGAACATGGATTTAGAACAAATATCTGAAAGTAGGCCTCATGGTGTAGCATTTTTTTTCTGGGGATTTGGAAAAATCCCAGTCTACATTTTCTAGCTTTTCTCCAAATCCCAACTGCATTCAAATTCAACCCTCCCCTTTTTTGCCTCCAGCTTTGTTTTCTCTTCATGCATGAAATTTTGTACATATTTTTGCACACAGATATGTACTCATTTTGTATGTATTTTCCCAGTTGACTAAAGTATGTTCAGATAAATTTTCAACTGAAAACAATTTTAGCCATTCACCTTTAAAACAAAAACAAAACTTTGCAAGCTGTGGTGCATAATTCCCCTCCATATCTAAATGCATCACAAATCTCACAAATGCACAGATTACCATGCCAAAGTACACTTTGTCTCACCGTGAGTCCCAGGACACTTTCATCAAGAATCTTGGCTCTAATGAAAGTCTCTTCCACTCTGAGCATTGTTTTGGTATTCTGAGCATGCGCTTCACCTTCTGTGGAACATTTTCCGTTTTTAAGCCATGGCTCTGCATGATTATTAAGTGATGAAAGAACAGCTTCCTGCAACTCTGCTCCAAACAGAGAGAAAAGAATAAGACATAACTGGGTATGAGAAAATATCTGAACTTAGTAGGGGAGCTTCATGCAACATGAAAGATCTTTGGCTATATTGCCCAGGCTGATTGACTGCAAGATGTTTAAAAAAGTATAGTTATAATTTAAAAATACCCAAGTCAAAAATTCTTCATTTCAGAAGAGAGAAAATGAATCTCAGAGTCAGAATGTATCTTTGGCTCTGTCTGAAGGAAATGGCAGTTACATGAGGCTGGACATTTTCAATTAATGTCCTCATCTGCCTCTTTATATGGTGTGATACTGGAAGTGTTGGGTTGAGTGTTTGTTTTGGATTTTTTAAAAACTTGTTTGAAAAATTGCCTCTTTATTTTCCTGGGATCTTTACTCCATTTATGGTAAAATGAGTTAGACCATTTCTTAAATGCCCCCACTGTAGCTGACGTTTATTGATGTTTTACAGTACTGTCATACAACATAGCTCTGAAACAAAGGACTACATATAGATGGAACTAAATTGCTTAAGTCCTATTAATTATGAGAGGAATGAAGTAAATGGAAACTGCAAGCATTTACACTTTGGCTGGAACATATTTCAGAGTAAAGTAAATGAATACATGCCCAATATCCAATATTTAATAATGTGTGATACTGATATAGGGCCACAAAGTTTGCTATCTTTACCAGTAAATGATGCCACATTCCCAGCTAAAGATTGTTAATATTCAAGGCTGGTCAAATTGTTTTGACACATGAAGCTGAAAATCCCAGGACACACTCGACCTTTATCTTGGGAAAGAAAATACAATATTAGTACGTTGACTATCTAAGAATTCATTGATCTTTCCAAAACAACTGCCTAATAGGCTTGTTTGATCAAAAAAAATGGTTCAAAACTCGTTCTGGATGTAGGGGGCAGTGGTGGTTCGATTCTAAAGTCATTTCCATTTTTTTTCAAAACTTTCCGAAACTTCCGAATCACTTCATTAATGGCAGACATGCATGCACAGTAGGAAATAAATACAGAACTGGCACTGGGGAAACTTCAGGGGATTCTCCCTCCCTCATTTTTAGACCAGTGATTGGTTTTTAAGCAGTTTATGTTCTCTTGGCTTTGCAAAAGTTGCTTATTGCTTTGCTGCCTTCTTTAGACACCTTTGTAGATTTAATCAGTTTATTTTATATTTAAATGAAGACTGCTACAGATAGCTATAGCGGTCCTTCAGCCATTTTGGCTAATGATCAGCAAGGCAGTGTAGGAAATGTAGTTTAACAGTGTACACCAAAACAATTTATCTCCCAAAAAGCAACTACAGCAATCCCCTTGAATGTCCATCTGTCTTTATGACACACAACCATAGAACTTCAACTTAGCACAGCTTTATACTGTTACTTGCTTACTTTAGTCCTCTTTGCAGATTCAGTGATTTCATTCATTATTGACTCTAAACGGCTGGCTGGCTGCCAACCACAGTGTCTACTGCGATGGTCCAAAGTAAAAAGAATATAATAGTACTTTACGTTCTCTTGGCTTTGCCAAAGTTCCTTAATGCTTGCTTATTTTAGCCTTCTTTGCAGATTCTATTATTATTATTATTATTATTATTATTATTATTATTATTATTATTATGAGACTAACTCTAAATGGCGACTACTGCAGCCAGCTATCATTTAGGTCATTCAGCCCTCATTTGGGTCCTGAGCAGAATTGTATTTTGGGAAATGTAGTTTATGGCAAAGCCTTTTGCATTACCTGCCGTTGGGGACCTCATTTTCCAAAACTACATTTAAGATTTATTATTTATTTATTTATTTATTATTTGCACTTGTTAACCGCCACTCTCAGCCCGAAGGCGACTCGTGGTGGTGTACAGAACATAGAACATAAAGACAACAGTTACAATAAATCAAGACCATAACACACATCTTACTAACACAACTAATTAAACTAAAAATCCGCTCGTCATGTTTGGGTCATAATCGGTCTCGTAGCCATAGTCCATTCCGGTGGTCATTCCAAAAATATAGTACTTAGTTGAAGGCCTTTTCAAAGAGCCAGGTTTTCAGGCCCTTGCGGAAGGCCATGAGGGAAGGCGCCTGTCTGATTTCAGCAGGGAGGGAGTTCCACAGCCGGGCTGTGTTCTCAATCTCCATTACATTTAGTCATGCCCACGAGTTAAAAGAATAGGTTTTTAAGCACTTTATGTTCTCTTTTTTTTAAAAAAATAATATATATTTTTTATTATGTTTTGTAATTGGTGACTGACATGATAAACTGGCAAACATAACACACAAACAAATAACACACAAATAATAATTAGAAAAAAGAAATCACATCTTCAGATTCACAAACCAAACACCATTGTACAAAAACATACAAAACATTAAGTATGACACTTTCCCTGTAACTTCCAGGTACCTCAAGTGAACATTTGTTTCTTTTCTTTTACATTTTAATGTTAAATTGAGGGTTATCCCATAACCTACCCTATCCTTGCTTGGAAGATCATTCTTTTATTCCTATTTTAAGATAATTTTTATTTGTTCTTTTTCCAGAAAATTGACAAATTTCTTCCAATTCGTCTTGTCGGGTAGTGATCTATTTTGAGACACTTTCTGAGTTAACAGATACATATTCTTCATATCCGTAGTCTTCTCAATCCAGGAGTTAATTGTTGGTATTTCTTTACTTTTCCACTGGCGGGCTATGCAAATTCTTGCTGCTGTAGTGAGATAGAAGAAAATCTTGTCATCGTTCTTGTCTAAATTGAAGTCTATCATTCCCAGCAAAAAATATTCCGGTTTGAATTCAACTTGTAGTTGTAAAATTTCTCCAATCTTTTTATATATTTCGTGCCAGAACTTTTTGACAGCTCCACAGTCCCACCACATATGTCGAAATGTGCCAACTTTCTTCTCACATCTCCAACATTTCCTGTTTATTTTCCCCTTGCTATACCTAGCAAGTTTCTCTGGTGTGTGGTACCATAGATAGAACATTTTGAATCAATTCTCCTTTATCTCAGTCGCGTATATGTTCTCTTGACTTTACCAAAGTTGTGTGAATTTTAACTACATCACAGCTACTTAAGAGGGATTTGAAACTTAAGAATTGAAGCAATGAAAAGGTTCAATTTCTTAATGTTTGGTGCAAGCCGCACGTGCATGTTGGAATACACATTGGAAGTACAAAACATATTATTCACTTCCAAGTAACGAACATTTCCCATTCATTTGTACAACTCTACTAGCAAGATTTAAAGGACTGTATTGTTGTTCAGAACTGGAAGGGGAAAGGCTAACTTGAAGTGAATATCTCAATTGCAAAGTGGACAATGGAATAGTGACAAGCTCTTGAAGAGCAGTCCTATTTATTTACTTGACTCAGGTGTATTTTATTCAGTAGATTCAGTCATAGATAAGTGCCCATAGGATTTCACCTTCTGCATATAAATGTCAACTAGAAGAGTTGTAATAATTCTGTGGTACTCACTCATCAGTCTCTCCGAAGCTCTAGGTGCTCTTACTGTCTATTACAGGGAAAACCAACTGATCCATAATCCATCTAAAACACAGACATGTGCCTTTCACCTTAAGAACAGACAAGCATCCCGAGCTCTGAAGATCACCTGGGAAGGAATCCCACTGGAGCATTGCAGCACACCCACATACCTGGGAGTCACTCTGGACCGTGCTCTGACCTACAAGAAGCACTGCCTGAACATCAAGCAAAAAGTGGGCGCTAGAAACAATATCATACAAAAGCTGACTGGCACAACCTGGGGATCACAACCAGACACAGTGAAGACACCTGCCCTTGCACTATGCTAATCTGCTGCTGAGTACGCATGCCCAGTGTGGAACATATCTCACCACACTAAAACAGTGGATGTGGCTCTTAATGAGACATGCCACATTATCACGGGGTGTCTGCGTCCTACACCACTGGAGAAATTACACTGCTTAGCCGGTATTGCACCACCTGACATCCGTCGGGAAGTAGAAGCCAATAGTGAAAGGACCAAGGCAGTGACATCTCCAGCACATCCCCTGTTTGAGTATCAGCCAGCACGTCAAGGACTTAAATCAAGAAATAGTTCTCTAAGATCTACAGAAACACTCACTGGAACACCTCAGCAAGTGAGAGTCCAAGGGTGGCAGGCTCAAACCCAGAACCTCAACCAATGGGTGATACCAAATGAGAGACTCCCCCCTGGGCACACAGAAAGCTGGGCAACTTGGAAGGCGCTGAACAGACTGCGCTCTGGCACCACAAGATGCAGAGCCAACCTTCAGAAATGGGGCTACAAAGTGGAATCCTCGACATGCGAGTGTGGAGAAGAGCAAACCACTGACCACCTGCTGCAATGCAACCTGAGCCCTGCCACATGCACAATGGAGGACCTTCTCGCAGCAACACCGGAAGCACTCCAAGTGCCAGATACTTGTCAAAGGACATTTAACCATCTACCAAACTCACAAATTTTGTATTTTGTCTGTTTGTTTGCTTTGTTCTGTTAGAAATGTAATATAATCGACTGGTTGCCCTGACACGATAAATAATAGTCATAGATAAGTTCCCATATGATTTCATCTTCTGCATATAAATGTCAACTAGAAGAGTTGCAATAATTTTGTGGTACTCACTAGGCCTGGGTAACAACGGAAAATTTTGTTTCTAAACTCGCTTCGTTTTTAGGGGTCCATCGCGTTTCGTTTTTTTTAAGAATTCCGAAATTTTGCTTTTAAAAATTTTGAAATTTACGAAATTTCATAAAATTACGAATCGATTCGTTAATGGCGGACGCGATTGCGCAATATGCTAAAAAAAACCTCCAAATGGGACAGGGGGAACTTCTGAAGCTTCCTTCTCCCTCTGTTGTTGACTGTTGGTGTGATAAAACAAACAACAACTATAAAACTTGCACCAGACATGCGAAAATAATTACGAAATAATTACAAAATATTTACAAAATAATTACGAAATAATTACAAAATAATTACGAAATAAATTGAAAAAATTGTTTCGAATCTAATTTACTCCTCACACTATTCCTGCATGGCTCAATATTGGATCGTAAGCTAATTTAAATATGAATTAATAACGAATTACGAAATTAACGAACGAAACCGCCCAAGCCTAGTACTCACTCATCAGTCTCTCACTGCTAGGCTTCACAGTAAAGTATATTGGTGTACAGAGTGGAGAGGAGCATTGCACCCACAGTCTTTGTGATTTGCAAATACTCAGTTCCACGCTCCAACACTATGTCATTATAAACAGAGATAGATTGCTAGCAAATACATTTTTTTATTTTATTTTGGTAACAAATACTTCAAAGTCTTTAAAATATGAGACAATAATTTCACTTTGCTTCCCTCTCCAACTTTCAGCCAATTTCCTTTCACAGTTGTTTAGTTCTTTTATTAAAATGAATAGACAAGGGAAGGGGAAATATCATACTTGCAAAAACAATCCTATTTACCTTTTCAATTGCATGCTGTCTGTCAAAGAATCCTTGTAGTCACAGCCTCCTGAAGGCTACATACTGTGCACGTATTCATTCAGTTTTTCAGAAGCTTCTTTGACAACCTCCCAGATTCCACCTGAGGCAATTTCTGCCCTTCTGCTTTGTTCAACCTGAAAATCCATGGAGGAATCTTTCCCAAATTAGTGACAGTTACTTAGGAGAGGGTATGGCTCATCTATGGCCTCCAGGTTTATCTGGCTCTCTGGATGTCATTGATAGCGCTATAAGTTCCACCTGTGAGAAAAAGATTTTTCCTCCTTCTGTTAAAGCTTTAAACTCGGCAGGCCACATTAAATCCCCAGTGAAAGTCCAATGGGGATGTATATAGCCCAGGAGCTTTAAAAGCTATACAAGAGTTTCATACTTTTAACAGCTTGTGCACAAACCTTCTTCTTTCTGAAATTTCTTTCACTGTAATTCGGGGGCATTTCTTCATTTCACTAAGCTCCTTGGGGTGAAAGGAATTGCAAACTTTTATTAAGTGTTGATTTCTTGCACTTCTATAAATCATAGAATCATAGAATCAAAGAGTTGGAAGAGACCTCATGAGCCATCCAGTCCAACCCCCTGCCAAGAAGCAGGAATATTGCATTCAAATCACCCCTGACAGATGGCCATCCAGCCCCTGTTTAAAAGCTTCCAAAGAAGGAGCCTCCACCACACTCCAAGGCAGAGAGTTCCACTGCTGAACGGCTCTCACAGTCAGGAAGTTCTTCCTCATGTTCAGATGGAATCTCCTCTCTTGTAGTTTGAAGCCATTGTTTCACGTCCTAGTCTCCAAGGAAGCAGAAAACAAGCTTGCTCCCTCCTCCCTGTGGCTTCCTCTCACATATTTATACATGGCTATCATATCTCCTCTCAGCCTTCTCTTCTTCAGGCTAAAAATGCCCAGCTCTTAAAGCCGCTCCTCATAGGGCTTGTTCTCCAGACCCTTGATAATTTTAGTTACCCTCCTCTGGACACATTCCAGCTTGTCAGTATCTCTCTTGAATTGTGGTGCCCAGAATTGGACACAATATTCCAGGTGTGGTCTAACCAAAGCAGAATAGAGGGGTAGCATTACTTCCCTAGATCTAGACACTATGCTCCTATTGATGCAGGCCAAAATCCCATTGGTTTTTTTTGCCGCCACATCACATTGTTGGCTCATGTTTAACTTGTTGTCCACGAGGACTCCAAGATCTTTTTCACACGTCCTGCTCTCGAGCCAGGCATCCCCCATTCTATATCTTTGCATTTCGTTTTTCCTGCCAAAGTGGAGTATCTTGCATTTGTCACTGTTGAACTTCGTTTTGTTAGTTTTGGCCCATCTCTCTAATCTGTCAAGATCGTTTTGAATTCTGCTCCTGTCCTCTGGACTATTGGCTATCCCTCCCAATTTGGTGTCGTCTGCAAACTTGATGATCATGCCTTCTAGCCCTTCATCTAAGTCATTAATAAAGATGTTGAACAGGACCGGGCCCAGGACGGAACCCTGCGGCACTCCGCTTGTCACTTCTTTCCAGGGTGAAGAGGAAGCATTGGTGAGCACCCTCTGGGTTCGTCCATTTAATCAATTACTGATCCACCTCACCGTAGTTTTGCCTAGCCCACATTGGACTAGATTGTTTGCCAGAAGGTCATGGGGGACCTTGTCGAAGGTCTTACTGAAATCCAGGTACGCTACATCCACGGCATTCCCTGCATCTAAAGTTTGGAAAAATCCTAGGAAAACCGTGTTTGTGTATGCACTCTGATTTTAGTCTTATCGTCCCTTATATCTGCATCTTGATAGGACCTCTTTGATTATCTTCAGACCTAAATTCAGTTGAGAATCTCAGGATCAAAGGGAACTTGATCACTCAACATGTATATCGGTCCCATTGATTCAAGTGATCCATTCTAGTTAGGAATAAAAGTGCTTTTATGCTTCAGTTCCCACTGAAAAAGAACTCATTTCACAACTCAATGATAATTTCTTGCAGTCTATAGTTCATCAATAAAATTAAATACTATTTTGGATCAATGTACCAATTGCACTTCCTTCTTTCCATTACTACTGTCTGTGAGTTCCTCACTGCTGAATGCATTGATTTTAGTTTTACTGCACAATCCACATGTAATAACCACAAGTTTCCCTCATGATTCATATAAGTTATAGATTTCTAAGATGAAAATTCCGATTCAAAAATTAGGCATCTTTACATATAGCCCTAATGTGAATTCTATACATGGGACAGCATTTATTTAATTACATCTATATACATCATTTATATACCGCTTTTCTCACCCCTAGGGGGACTCAAAACATGGTATGGGAAAGACTTACACAAATACAATGTAATATTAATAGGTCTGCATTCACTCCTGAATCAGAGTACAACAAAGGAGATCTCAATTTTCCATTACTGAATCCATTCTGCTAGCTGCGAAGCTAAGTAATAAACAAGCATGAGCCAACTTATGAGGAATTCTTCTAGAATGCGTGAGGTCCCATCTACACTGCCATATGAAATCCAGATTACCTGCTTTGAACTGGATTATATGGTATTATATACCCCTCGTATATAAACTATATAGAAGAGTCAACCTTTTGTGACTAGAAGGTGAAGAGAGAGGAAGGTCAGAAGGTCTACAAATAGCATGTCTAGTCAGAATTGAATTTTGAGACCATCTTAGAGACAGTTGAGCACCAAACAAGAAATAGCCAATAAGAAGAAATAAAGATTCAAGAGCCTCACTTTGGCCAGAACTGTGTCTATCTCTCGAAGACTTTACCTCTCCTCATAAAGACTTTGTAGGAGACTCAGGAGGAGAGAAAGTCTAACATTCTTGTCCGCTAATAAATTCTTGTTTGATTCAGCAATCTTGTTTGATTCGCTGATCTGTTCCTGCACAGCCAGTACACCTTCCAAGTAGGTAAGATAGTGTGAGGGCAGAACAAGATTTCTTTCCAATTTTGTGGGGATACCATCCACCCATCCATCCAACTATCCTGATGTTAAAATGGTCAAAAAATGCCAACCACCAAGCAGGTGACTGAAATCTGATACTGGATCACTCCAGCTATTTTCATTTGGCAGGGACAGTCTCAAAAAAGGGCTGTTATCCTATTCTTTCTTTGGTCATTCCAATTTCCTATGTGATTTTAATTTGACTCTATTTCTTTCTCCTCTTCTCACTTTCCCCCTTTGTCTTTCCATTATTCCATTGCTGCAAACTGAATTCACATTACAAAAGTATAGTAGTTTGCACTCTACTAACTTAATAAGCAGATAAGAGAGGCCAGGGCAAAAAATTGTGATTCCCAAAAAGCTCAGCTAAAAGAAAACTGATCTCCTTACTTCCTCATTAATAACAATTTTTGCAATCTTAATCACACTCTGATGTTATCTAATCATGTGTATTTTGGTTTTCATCTGTAAAGTATTGGAGGATATGCTATTAGCACCACAATGTGACCTCCTCTTCCCCTTTTGCAAAACTTTTATTTACAGAAGTGGCTACTTTGGCTTTGAAAAAAAATCATTGCAATTTGCACTTCAGATTAATTCAATAAATTATGATACATTTACTTTCCTTGGATAATTTCTTTTACACATTATACAATTACCCAAAGGATCACTTTCATACTAAAAACTGTCAGCACCATACACTCACAGCTGGGATTTCCCTGGCAAAAGTAAAATGTTCTTGGATGTAACTGAAATAATTGTAGGAAAAAAGCTATACAAGCAAAAGCAGAAACAGAAGAGTTTCCATTAAAAGCAAATCTTGAGTAAACTTGGCTCTGTGGTAGTGGTGTATCCTTTAGATCCCACTAGAGGAGTGAGCAAAGTCCAGCTATGGGGCTGCACATCATCCCCAAAGACTTTCTTGGCAGACCTCAACAACTTCATGCTTCCTGAATCATGTTTTTGTGGTCAAAGTAAATAAAATAAAGCAGCAGCAAATAACCTTTTCAATAGGTTATAACTAGGGCTAGGCGATTTCGTTCGTTAATTTCGTAATTCGTTATTAATTCGTTATTTTTTTTATAACGAAGCGATATTGAACCATTCAGGAGCAACTAAAAAACGAAACGAATTTTTTCAATTCATTTCGTAATTGTTTCGTAATTGTTTCGAAATCGATTTGTAATTGATTCAAAATCGTTTCGTTATTATTTCTGCATGTCTGGTGCAAGTTTTAGGGTTGCTGTTTGTTTTCTCAGTGAAAAAAAATTATCACACCAACAGTCAACAACAGAGGGAGAGGGAAGCTTCCTGTCCCATTTGGAGGTTTTTTTTAGCGTATTGCATGATCGCGCCCACCATTAACGAATCGATTCGTAATTGTTTCGAAATCGATTCGTTTTATGGGATTCACGGGGAGTTATGGGACTGGGAGTGAAAACGAGGAGGAGGATGGGCTAGACTGGACCCGTGTGCAAGAGATCAGGGACATATGTACACAACCAACATCTAGTGAAGAGTTTGAAGGGTTTTCTGGAGATTGGCAACCTGGTAATGCATGGGGTGATCTAAGTCTTGATAGATGCTGGGAAAGTTGGAGGAACGGGCAGTGGCGAGCAGCTGTGGAAGCTAAGGCAGCTGAGAGTGATGAAGACAGGGTGGAGAGCAGTTCATCATCCGATAATGAGTTATAGGATAAAAGAAGGTATCAAACATTGGGAACTTTGCAGTAGGCAAAGTGTTGTATTCGTGCTTGGGACTTTGTTGCTGCCATTACTCTTGACTTGGGTCCTGGGACTGCAGATTGCTGTGTTACCGTGCTTCTACAGACGGAATCTCGTAAGTGCTGACTTCAACTCCCGTTTTAACTTTGGATTGTTTTTGGACAACGACATCGCTTCCTGGACTTTATCTTCTGTTTCTGAACGTGTTTTGACTTGGGACTGTTTTTTTTTTTATAATTCTTTATTGAGTTTTTTATAATACAGCGAAAGTGGGGGAATAATATAAGAAGATAGAAAAGTAGGAAAATACCCCTACCCTAATACCCGTGAGAGGGAAAGAAGAGAAAAAAGCGGGGAGAAAAAGAAAAAAGGGGGGGGGGAAGAAAAAAAATACACACCAAAAACCAAATTTAAAAAAGGAAAAAATAAATAAAAAAAATCAAAAAGTCAAAACTACAAAAATACAAAAATTTAAAAAAGACAAAAAAGAAAAAAGAAAACAAAAAGTGGACTCCCTTCTGATTCAGCGCGTCCAATAACTTTCGTCTTATATCTAATAAGTTCCATAACTTGTCATCCAATGTCCTCAAGTTCTTTGTATAGATTGATGTGTTGTTTCTATGTACTCTTCAACAATTGACCAATTTGTCTCTTTAATTACATTACCTGTATTCTTCTTTAATAAAAAAGTTAATATATCCATATCTTTTATTTCACTTATTTTGTCTGTCCAGTGGAGTTTTCCTGGTATTTCCTTCTGTTTCCACATTTTGGCGAAGACAATTCTGGCAGCTGTTGTCAAATATACAAATAGAATGTCCTCGTTGGAGTCCAGTTTAATGTCATCATCTGTAATTCCCAGCAAGTAGTATTCAGCCTTTCTTGGGAAGTTCTTTTTGAATATTTTTTGCATTTCTTCGTGTATTATTTTCCAATATTTTTGAGTTTCTCTACAACTCCACCATAGATGAAAAAAAGTCCCTTCGTGTTCATTACATTTCCAGCAATTTTTCGATACATTCTTATACATGCAATTTAATTTTACTGGAGTCATGTACCACCTATGAAACATTTTCATCCAATTTTCCTTTAAATCCATTGCATAGGTGTACTTGAGTTTTTTCTTCCACATAATTTCCCAATCGCACATTGCTATTGGTCTTTTAAAATTTTCAGCCCATTTTACCATACATCCTTTTATTAACTCAGTCTCTGTTGACCATTCTAGTAGTTTTTCATATAATTTAGTTATACATTTTGTATCAGTCTTTAGAAATTTGTCCCAAAATGTCTCTTCGACCTGGAACCCCTGTTTTAAGTCTTGAGTGTATTGTTCCTTTATTTGCAGATAGTGTAACCATGTGATTTTAGGAAAGCTCTGATTTATTTCTTCTTGGGATTTTAATACCATTGAACCCCTTTTTAAGAGATCTTTATATGTAGGCCAAGTTGTCCAACCCAGTAATCTTCTTTGTTTAGCTTCCATAGGGGAGATCCAAAGAGGAGTTTTAGAGTAAAAGTATTTTTTATATCTGTCCCAGATTCTGATTAGTGAGGATCGGATAAAATGATTACCAAAATTTCTTTCCTTCTGTTCTCTTCCATACCAGATATAAGCATGCCAGCCTACGCGTAGGTCATGGCCTTCTAATGTGAGAAGGTTTTCTTTTTTTAAGACTATCCAGTCCTTTAACCAGATTAGGGCATTTGCTTCGTGATAAAGTTTAAAATTAGGGAATCCAAACCCCCCTCTCGTTTTTTTGTCTGTCAAAACTTGATATTTTATTCTTGGTTTTTTACCTTTCCAAACAAATTTCATTAAGTCCTTTGTCCATTCATTGAATTTCTTCACATTTCTGATTATTGGTAAGTTTTGGAAAAGATATAATAGTTTCGGAAGAACTGACATTTTAATCAGAGCAATTCTACCCAGGAAGGAGAGGTTTAGAAATTTCCACCTCTCTAAATCTCTTTGGATCTCCTTCCAGAGTCTTTCATAATTGTTTGTAAGGAGTTGCGCATTTTTTGATGTAATCCAAATGCCGAGATATTTCATTTTACTAACTATTGCGAGGCCCGAGATGTCCTTCAACTCTTCTTGCTTTTCTTTTGTCATGTTCTTGGTTAAAATAATAGTTTTTTGTTTGTTTAATTTGAAACCTGCCAGTTTTCCAAACTGCTCGATCATATTTAGCCAATTTTTAATGTTTTCTCGTGGGTTTTCTATTATCCCTATTATATCATCAGCATAGGCTCTAGCCTTGAATTCTTGTTTACCAATTTTAACCCCCTTGATACTTTGATCTTCCTTTAAATTTTTCAGCAAGATTTCTAATGCCATTATAAAAATCAGGGGTGAGATCGGGCAGCCTTGTCTAGATCCTTTCCCTATCACAAATTCTTCAGATATTTGGCCATTTATTTGTACTTTTGCCTTTTGATTCTTGTAAATTTCTTCGATCGCCGTGATGAACTGGTGCCCCAAGTCCATTTCTTTCATTAAGACTTTAAAAAAGTCCCAATTGAGATTATCAAATGCCTTTTCTGCATCAATAGCAAGAAAGGCCACTTCTTTTTGGGGGTTGGCTTCAAAATATTCGATCATATCAATAACTATTCTCAAGTTATCTTTCATGTTTCTTTTCGGAAGGAAGCCCACTTGTTCCTCCCCTATCCAATTACTTAAAAAGTCTTTTTATAATCCACATTTTATAATCCACATTTTATAATCCACATTTAATAGTGAAATTGGCCTGTAATTTCGTACATCTGTGGGGTCTGTTTGTTCTTTATGGATGACTATTATTTCTGCTAGATTCCATGTCTCTGGGATTCCCTGACCTTGGAGTATTCCGTTCATCACCATTTTTAAAATTGGCATCAGCTCCTTTATAAAGACTTTATAGTAGCCTGCGGAGAAGCCATCTGGTCCTGGCGCTTTATTTGCATCCATTTTCCTTATGGCCGCTTCCACTTCTTCTTCTGTGATTTCCCTATTTAGGACTTCTCTTTGGGCCTCTGTAATCTTGGGAATATTGAATTTACCCAAATATTTTACAACCTCCTCTTTTGAAATTTCATCGCTAGAATATAGTCTTTCGTAGTAGGTTTTGAATGCGTTTAGGATCTGCATATGCGTTTAGGATCTGCATATGCAGATCCATAGGTCATTCCGCAGATATATAAACCCATTTTCCTAGTTCCAACAGACCTCACTACCTCTGAGGATGCTTGCCATAGATGCAGGCGAAACGTCAGGAGAGAATGCCTCTAGACCATGGCCATATAGCCTGAAAAAAACTACAACAACCCAGTGATTCTGGTCATGAAAGCATTCGACAATACATTAAAAAAAATATACAAAAACACCAGAATGGACTTTGATCTAGGAAGCTTTCATACAAAGTGGAAATCCCAAGGGTAGTAAAAAAAATGGCACAACGTATGTGGAAATACTCAAGAAAACATGAGGTAACCTTCAATTTAAAACAATGATAGAAATAAACCAAGAGAGCTATAACACGAACTGGTTTGAATATGCACAAATACACCAACAATATCAAAGTAAGTTCTGAAGCAAGCGATTCTGTAAGTCCCAAAATACATTACAAACATTCCCCAAGTTGTACCCCATTCAGGGAGTGGCTCAAGCTTGTTCTCCTTGATTGTTCTAAGTACCCAACTATGAATTGGGATTGGCCAGGTGTTTTTCCCTTATCACACATACACACAAGAGGTGATCCCACCAAAACTTAGTCAAATACATGCATATGCAGTAATAAAGTTTATTTGACAACTAGCTTTGGTCCCTGGCATTGCCTGGGTTATTTGAAAAAGTCCATTTTTAATTGGGTGAACTACAACTCACATCATGCCAGGTTAACCCCCTGAAACCCCTTCAGTGCTTAAAGCATATCATGTTGTGCGAGTTTGCTATCTAGATGTATCATTGGTGGGGTCTGTGAAGTCTCTGGCTGCAGGATAAACTACAGCTCCCATCATGGTGGGTCAGTCCCCTCAAATCCCTCCAGTAGGTTCAGTTGGTCATGGGTGTTCTGTGTGACAAGTTTGGTCCAGGTCCATTGGGGGGGGGGGGTGTCACAGTTTCTGTGGTTGTAGGTGAACTACAACTCCCAAAAATCAAGGCTAAAATATGCCAATGCACAAAACAGCAGGACAGCTTCAGAAGTGTTATTTTCAGATGCCCAAAAAAGGTCTCCTCTCCCTTAAAACATCTTGGTGGAAATCATGCTCTGAAGAACCAAAAAAATGTTGTCTTCTTTAAAAGGAATATATGAGGTTTACTCACAAACTTAATGTATTCAGCATACAGGTACTTTGCATATCAGTGCAGTTACAGGTCGGATTGGAAGCAGTTTCTCTGTGCAGGTGACACTGGCCATCTTTCTCAGAATCAACAATCCGGAGTCAGAGTCTGAAGCATGGGTCTGGTCTGAGAGTCGAATGGAGTCCCTGCAGCATACAGTTTCTATACCGGAGTCTGAGTCCTGAACAGTCCCAGTTCTGATCCCATGGTCTGCAGCCCCTCCCACAACAGAGAGTTCAGGGTTAGGTGGACCTGTAATTGGTTAAGTGGACGAACCCAGAGGGTGATTCTCCCCAAGGCTTCTTCCTCTTCATCCTAGAAAGAAGTGACGAGCGGAGTGCCATCAGGAGGGTTCCATCCTGGGCCCAGTCCTGCTCAGGATCTCCATTCATGACTTAGATGAAGGGCTAGAAGGCAGGATCATCAAGTTTGCAGACAAGACCAAATTGGGAGGGTTAGCCAATACTCCAGAGGACAGGAGCAGGATTCAAACCAATCTTGACAGATTAGAGAGATGATGGGCCAAATCTAGCACAATGAAGTTCAACAGGGACAAATGCAAGAGACTCCACTTTGGCAGGAAAAATGAAATGCAAAGATAGAGAATGGGTGACAATGCCTGGCTCGAGAGCAGTACGTGTGAAAAAGATCTTGGAGTCCTCGTGGACAACAAGTTAAACATGAGCCAACAATGTGATGTGGCGGCAAAAAAAGCCAATGGGATTTTGGCCTGCATCAATAGGAGCCTAGTGTCTAGGTCCAGGGAAGTAATGCTCCCCGTGCTCTATTCTGCCTTGGTTAGACCACACCTGGAATATTGTGTCCAATTCTGGGCACCACAATTCAAGAGAGATATTGACAAGCTGGAATGTGTCCAGAGGAGGGCAACTAAAATGATCAAGGGTCTGGAGAACAAGCCCTATGAGGAGCAGCTTAAAGAGTTGGGCATGTTTAGCTTGAAGAAGAGAAGGCTGAGAGGAGACATGATAGCCATGTATAAAAATGTGAGAAGAAGCCACAGGGAGGAAGAGGGAGCAAGCTTGTTTTCTGCTTCCCTGGAGACTAGGACGCAATGGGACAATGGCTTCAAACTTCAAGAGAGGAGATTCCATCTGAACCTGAGGAAGAACTTCCTGACTGTGAGAGCCGTTCAGCAGTTCTGCCCCGGAGTGTGGTGGAGGCTCCTTCTTTGGAGTTTTTTAAACAGAGGCTGGATGGCCATCTGTCGGGGGTGATTTGAATGCAATGTTCCTGCTTCTTGGTAGAATGGATTACTGCAATGCGCTCTACATGGGGCTGCCCTTGAAGACGGCTCGGAAACTTCAATTGGTCCAGCGGGCAGCAGCCAGGATGCTAACCGGGGCTCATTATCAAGAGAGGTCTACCCCTCTGTTTAAGGAGCTCCACTGGCTGCCATTCATTTTCTGAACCCAATTCAAGGTGCAGGTGCTCACCTACAAAGCCCTGAACAGTTTGGGACCACCCTACCTGCGTGACCGCATCTCCATCTACGAACCCACACGCTCGCTCCGGTCATCTGGGGAGGCCCTGCTCATGATCCCACCCATGTCGCAAGTGCGCTTGGTGGGGACACGGGACAGGGCCTTTTCTGTGGCGGCCCCCCGACTTTAGAATGCCCTTCCAAAAGATCTTCGACAGGCCCCTACTTTAGCAGCTTTCAGAAAGAACCTAAAAACTTGGCTGTTCCGATGTGCCTTCTCAGATTAGGAATCCCCCATCCCAAGTCCTAGAAGCACTTTAGTACAATTAATATTACTGCACACCGCACTATTTAATCCTACGTTCCTCCTGCCATTCCAGCACTTTTAACCCTGTACCCCATTGCGCTGGCCAGCCCAGTTTTAAAGTGTCTTGATGTATTGTCACTGTTGCTGTTATTTTGCTTAATTATTTTGATTTGCTTTGTTTATTGTTGTGTTATGTTCTACTGTATTGTGTTCTGAGGCTTCGGCCTGTGTACGTCGCATCGAGTCCTTCGGGAGATGCTAGCGGGGTACAAATAAAGTTAATAATAATAATAATAATAATAATAATAATAATAATAATAATAGAATGGGGTTGGACTGGATGATGGCCCATCAGGTCTCTTCCAACTCTAGGATTCTAACTGCAGACCAAGACACACAGATACAGTACAGGAAGCCATTACTTACTTACTTACTTAGGCGATCCCTCGTTGGACGAGTAAGATGGTCTTCCATTATGGATTTCCTT
>NW_026847438.1:137106051-137169953 GCF_025583915.1 Anolis sagrei ordinatus | reverse complement strand
TCCTTCAGCACTCGATCCGGCTGAGGAGGGGAGCTATTCGCTCTACCCGGTCTTTCCCCGTGGGTCCCTGCTGAAGAGCTTCAGCAAGGCACTCCTGCCACCATGCCGTCCCACCGGAAGACTTGGGACTGTTTTTTGACAACGATTTTGCTTGCTTCCACCTTGTTTCCTCATACTTATTGAACTATGTGATTTTGAAGCAGTTTGCTAGAACTTTTTGTTATCCCGGATTATATTCCAGTATAATACGGATGATCCGCTACGTTTTGTTTTCTTGCACAGCAGTTGCTGCAGACTTTTTAGTTATTGCTAGGAACACTGAGTTAAGTGTTTCCAAGCTATTTTTGTCGTGTTAATAAACATTGTTTTACTTTGTGTCTGGCTCCTTTAAGGCATCTGGTTCATGACAGCCGATCTTGAGCATTAGTTCCCACACACCCCACATTTGGGAAGGCATGGACCTTCCTGGAATTTCTGCACCCTACTAGGTTTTTTTTTAACTCAGAGTAAACCTGGTTTTTCAGGTTTACTCCAGGTTAAACCAGACTAGCCTGAGGCATAATTTGGACACCTCAGGCTAATCTCTTTAGCAGTCCATGTTATAGGTCTGTCTAAATGAGGCCCCAGCTTCAGAGAAAAAGGAATAATTTATTTATCGGAACACAGGTGCAGACCTAAGCCAAATCATAGGTATAGCCTCTGAAAGTTGATCCAATTAACTACACAATGGTGCAAGCTTTAAGTGGACCAGGAAAATCAATTGCCATTGACCCTATCCAGTGTAATTGTTTTCTATCAGGCACTGCCACTCTTAAATAAAGCTCTGTCAAGCCGGTTCTTTATAACTCAGACAATAGCCACAAAAGTTACCACATTGCAGTTAGGTTACGACAAGCTCAACAGTATGTAAACTTGTGTGAGGGGGAATTTTCTCAATTAAACGTGAATTTTATTGAAAATCAATACCAATTTAGAGGAGCTGCCTTACCATCTTTCTACAATTTAAATTTGGTTAGAGGCAAGAAGAAGATTCTCATTACCTGCAGTTTTAAATTATTTTTGTTCTGTCATAGGAAGGATGACAAAAGGGTGAAAAAACAGCCAGAAGCAAAGACAGATTACAGAATTTGGCACGTTAGTATTTTAAACTGCAAGCTGATACTTTGGACTCCAACTCTCATAATCTCTGACCATTGGCCAAACTTGTGGAATGTTGCAAGAGCTGAATCTTTATCATCTATATACTTTCTGCTTGCTAGCCCCAAAGGTACTGAACACGCATGAAATGGAAAATTTCTCTTGACATGCACTCAGTCTAATTTGATGAGAAAATGTGTTGAACATTGGCCATACTTGAACTTGTACCATATTTCACACTTATTTTAACTAGTAGCATCGCACACACATGTTTTATCACTGAACTTGCAGACTTCAGAGTAGCTCAACACATAGCTGGAGCAACATTTTTTGCATCTTTAACCACAATATGGTATAACCATCAAGCAAAATCAAATAAGAACAGAAGCAGGAAACAGATTTTCTTCCCTTCATTTTGATTTTTTGATAGGAAGTGCTAAGCAGTTAGTTTGCAGCAGCAGAAGGCCCCAAAAGAATGCAATTAATGCAGCAACAACTAGCATTCTGTTGTAGTACAGTGTGCTGACCAAGCTACAACTACTAGTAGAAGGGGAAAGAGAGCTGCTCAGGTGCTGGAACAAGAGCAGCAAAGGAAGTGAATTAGGGAGATATTCATGATACCTACAGATACTGAGTCGTTCGAAGGTTTCACAGACTCTGAGATGGAAGAGGAGGGAGATGGGAGTAGTGGTTTGAAAAGGGTTACTCAGGAGCAAGAGTCAGATGAAGAATGGGAAAGGAAGCGGATCCGTGAAATACTTAATGCTCCAACTGAGGAGGAAGACTTCATGGGGTTTGCAGGGAGTGATGGGACTGAGAGTGATAACGGAGGGGAGGATGGGCTAGACTGGACCTGTGTGCAGGAGATCAGGGACATCTGTACTCACCCCACATCAAGTGATGAGTTTGAAGGATTTTCAGAAGACAGGCAACCTGGTAATACATGGGGTGATCTAAGTCTTGATAGGCGCTGGAAAAGTTGGAGGGACAGGTGGTGGCGAGCAGCTGTGGAAGCTAAGGCACCTGAAAGTGATGAAGACAGGGTGGAGAGCAGTTCATCATCTAATAATGAGTTATAGGATAAAAGAAGGTATCAAACATTGGGGACTTTGCAGTAAGCAAAGTGGTGTATTTGGGCTTGGGACTTTGTTGCTGCCATTACTCTTGACTTGGGTCCTGGGACTGCAGATTACTGTGTTTCCGTGCTTCTACTGACAGGAATTCTGTAAGTGCTGATTTCTACCTCCTTGCTGACTCTGGATTGTTTTTTGGACAACGACATCGCGTTTTGGACTCAAACTTCTACTTTTGGATGTGCCTTGACTTTGGAGTGTTTCCTGACTACGTTTTTGCTTGCTCCCACCTTGCTACCTTGTGTTTTGTTTACCTTGCAATTTTGAAGCAGTTTGCTTGAACTTTTGTTATACCGGATTATATTCCAGAATAATCCGGATTATTTTCCAAGTTGTGTTTTTTGCATAGCAGTTTGCTATAGACATTTTTTTCTTGCTAGATACACTGAGTTAAGTGTTTCTAAGCTATTTTTGTTACATTAATAAATCTTGTTTGGACCTTTTACTAGTGTTTGGTTCCTTTAAGGCTTCTGGTTCATGACACATTCTGAGCACCATCTAAACTGCTAGTGTTTATGAAAAAAGGAATCAAGACTATAGTTTCATTAAGCCTCCTCCAAAAGTTGGGTTCAATAAGGGTAGCTTTATGTCGGATAGAAATTATGTCTAAAACCTATCTAAAACTCCTAAATGCAGCCCAATTCTAAATGAACAATGGCCAAACTTAAGTCAATAGAGAACTAAATTCTGTAAAGCTTTCAAAGTGACACTCCAAAACTAATACAGAATCCCTTCAAATTTAGAACAGCACCACATAAGCAAAATCTGTCATTAAAAAATTGGTTGTGCTCTGCCCCAAGTGCCCATCTGGGTGAGAAGGGCAGGAATATAAATGTTTCAAACAAATAAATAAATAATACCTCATAAGAAGTGAAAAGCCACTATGTGAAAGCAACAATCATGGTCTAATTCCTCTAACCCATGCTGAATGCTGCAACGTACATAGCAGGCATAAAGTAGTTCAAAGCACTTTCGCTCCCCTTTCTTTTTATGTATTTGGAACTCCTGAACCTCAAAACTATTCAATGCTTTGACAAAGTTAAATCCTTAAAACTCCAGAGCTCTGCTTGAACTATTCCCTTTGGAATGTTTCATTAAATCCAACAAGGCTGGCTTCTGAAGAGATAAGAATAGATAAGTTCGTTAATTTCTCACTACCTCTGAGGATGCTTGCCATAGATGCAGGTGAAACGTCAGGAGAAATGCCTCTAGAACATGGCCATACAGCCCGAAAAAACCTACAAGAACCTAATTTCTTGTTTGTTTGCTGTGCTGGAATGTCATTTTCACCACCAAATGTCAACATCACTATTATTTTTCAAAATATTTTATTAGCAATAGTAACAGGTTTTAATAATTCTTGTTTTAGGGATAAAGGAGGATTCCCCAACTTCACTGTTAAAAAAAGTAAGAAAAAGTAATAAGTGGAGGACAAAAATCAATTGAAGGAATACACTGAAAGCAGAAAATGCAGTGTATCCTCTTTTGCTTCCAGCTGGAATACAATTTCTTACTTGTGAAGGTGTTAAAACACATCTGATAAAATTTTCAATTTTTCTGTTCAAAAGAGAATTTGGTGAACTTTCTTTTGTTGGACTACAAGTCCCATGTGTTCTGGGAAAAAATGTTGGTTTTATGTTTAATGAATACTTAATTCCTAAAAAAAACCACTTAATTTTTCAGGCACAAAGAAGTTTTTATTTGAATGTGATGTGCGTTAAGCGACTGTGTTTATGCATAATGTATTCTTCTTAATGACATCAGAGCTCCCTGGAACATTACCGATGTGATGCATGGGGAATCATCCCCATGAATTCAACAGAGGTCATTCCTAACAACTCAGGGCCTGGCATATCCTGTCTCTGATAAATGTATTAGAGAAAGCTGCTCTAGGTACTTTCTCTCTTGTCCCTTCAACTTGTTAAGAGATCTGATTGTAGAGGAGGCAATCATAATCTATATATATAAAAAGCTAATGATCGTCGTTAGAAGCCTAAAAACAAACAAACTATGGGCCAACTGACATCAAATTTGGCCTCCAAACTTCTCATACCACAAGGTATGCCACATGCTGTTCTGGCTGTTAGGAATTGTGCGAACTGAAGTCCAAAATGTCTGGAGGGCCCAAGTAAGCCCAGGCCTACACACATATACAAACAATACACACATGCACATATCTACACAAACACATATGCACTCATATATACATACACACATAAATACATACATACATACATATATATTTATATATACACACATACACATACATAACACATATACACACATATACATATGCACATACACAAATATATACACACATACATATACACATGCAAACCACACATATATACACATGCACACATATATACACATATACATATACACATACTAGGGCTGGGCGGTTTCGTTTCGTTAATTCATAATTCGTTAATAATTCGTTAATTTTTTCAATTACAAAACGATAACGAACCATTCTGGAGCAATTATTAAAAAAAACGAATTTTCAAAAACGTTTTGTAAATGCTTCGTATTTCGATATTGTATTCGTTTTGTTATTGTTTTGAGGTCGTTTCGTTATTATTTCCGCATGTCTGGGCCAGTTTTATGGTTTAATTAGTGAAAAAAATTATAATATCACACCAACAGTCAACAACAGAGGGAGAGGGAAGCTTCAGAAGGTTTTGGAGGTTTTTTAGCGTATTTCGCGGTCGCGTCCGCCATTAACGAATCGATTCGTTATTGTTTCGGAAATCGATTCGTTAATTTTTTACCATTTACGAAATTTCGTAAATATCGAACTTTTTAAAAGGAAAATTTTGTAATTATTTTAAATATCGAAACAAAAAACCCCCCAAATACAAATCGATTTTAGAAACAAATTTTTCCGTTGTTACCCAGGCCTAACACATACATTTCCTACTTTCATAACCTTTGAAAACCCTTACAGCTTAAAAGCCTGGAGTAAAGAAGCTATTAAGGAACGAGGGGTCTCCTAACGCACCTGTGTGACGGGGGGAATCTTTCAATCCCACCGCTGCCACCAATGTAAAGAAGCTGAGAGATGACGGGTCTCTTATCACACCTGTGTGACAGGAATTTGAGTGAGGGAATGACTAATGATGTGAGAGACTGATGATACTGGTAGATTTTTGCCGCCACCACCTCAATTTTATTGTTTGAGGAAACAATGTGTGAATGTATTTGAGGTAATATGTGTCTAGGCTTCTGCTTTTAAGGCTCCTTTGCTTGCTGACTGGACTATAAGGATGTTCAGGCTGACTTGGTTTCACTAAGTAGGACAGACCAAGGCAGAGACCAGTTAACGATGAACTAATAACAGGTTTATTGAACTTTAAGAAGATGACAACTCATAAAATGAGAGATACACACTAGGCTTGGGTGGTTTCATTCGTTAATTTCGTAATTCATTATTAATTCGTATTTAAATTAGCTTACGATCCAATATTGAGCCATGCAGGAATAGTGTGAGGAGTAAATTAGATTCGAAACAATTTTTTCAATTTATTTCGTAATTGTTTCGTAATTGTTTCGTAATTGTTTCGTAATTATTTCGTAATTATTTCGTAATTATTTTCGCATGTCTGGTGCAAGTTTTATAGTTGTTGTTTAACACACCAACAGTCAACAACAGAGGGAGAGGGAAGCTTCAGAAGTTCCCCCTGTCCCATTTGGAGGTTTTTTTTAGCATATCGCGCAATAGCGTCCGCCATTAACGAATCGATTCGTAATTTTACGAAATTTCGGAAATTTCAAAATTTTTAAAAGGAAAATTTCAGAATTATTAAAAAAAATGAAACGCAAGGGCCCCCTAAAAACAAAACGAGTTTAGAACCAAATTTTTCCGTGGTTACCCAAGCCTAGTACACACGCGTATTTTCGTTACTGAGGCTCAGGCTTACTAAACATAAGGTTTCTACAGAAGGAGTAGTTTTTATTTGAAATGAGTTACCTACTTCACACTACTCAACCCTCTGAAACAGTGTGTTTCTAAGATCAGTCACCTTGGCTGTCTTACAGAGTAACCAGACTTCCTCTAGTCTACTCTCCAATATAGGGCAATAAGCCTACTTGTATTCGCTCCTTAATACAAGCTGACAAGTCTTCTCACTGACCCTCCTAGTCCAGTTTTACTGAAGCCCTTGTCCCTCTCTTTATTCCCTATCAGATCAACTCACTCAAAAGCTTCCTTCTCCCTGCCTATAATACTTCTTCTCTGTTGAAATCCTACTCCCTGCTCTGTTGGAATCTTTCCCTGCCTCTCTTAAAATCCCTCTCTCTGTTCTCTCAGAACCCTTCTCCCCCTCCTGTCAGAAGTGACAGCCTTTTTCACTCTCACCCAACTCCTCCCCTTGATGCTTAAACCAATCAGGAGGTGGCTGACTCCTCCCCTTGTCTCCTTGCCTATACTAAGATGGCTGCTATTCTAAGCTTCCCCACCAAGATGGAGACCCAGCCTACTGACTCTCAGGCTTCAGCCTAGTCGGCAAAGGTTAGAATCTATTACACCTGGCTTTTTCCTTCCTACAGGAAATCTTTGTGGGGAGGTGTTCCCTAGCCCAGATTGTTTCATGTCCAGGATTCCTGTTTTCTGAGGCCACAGCAACGCATGGCCAGGGTACCGCTAGTCTCTCTATAAAAGTCTTGCTCTTTAATAGACCTTTTCCTGGATCTTGGTTTTAAGTAACTTTTTTGGGACAAAAATAGGTTGCCATTTCATCTTTTCTCTGGAACCAACTTCCTTCTTATACCTTCTGCACAAGGGCATTTCCTCCCTTTCTACAAATGTACCAAGATGTTTTAGCTTCAGTAGGCCATAGATGATGGCTTACAGAGAGTGGATATTTTTCCTAGCATGCCTCGCTTGAGTTAATTGACTTTCAAGAGATGTCTTTATAATTTAGTTTTATTCTAATTAACATTTTAATAAATTTTAAATATAAGCAAAGCCAGTGTGGTGTAGTGGCTTGAGCACTGGACTGTGACTCTGAATTCCACTCAACTATGGAAAACTACTGGATGACCTTGAGCAAGTCATAATCTCTTAGCTTCAAATTAAGTGAGCCAGAAATTGAAAAATCCCCCAATAAAAATCTGTAATAAGTTGGCTTTAAGGTCTGTGTAAGTCAGAGAAGACTTGAAAACAATAAAAATAACCAAAAATTAAATTTTAAACTATTATTGCTGGTGTGGGCTTTTGTTTTGCCTTGTGTTGTTTTGCATAATCCATCTCAGGAGCCTGTGGTTAAAACATAAGATAAAGATAATAGAAATAAATAAATAAATACTAAACAATGCAAGCTGGCCCCCTTTTTACATGAATAGGTATTTGCTTTCTCCTGCAGGACACTTTGCCTTAATGCTTGATGAAAATCTGTACTATGCCATGCTGTGCTCTCTCTTGACTTGGGAAATGTGTACATTTCCAATGAGAAACACAATCAGTTCTTAAGACTGCATTGGAATCAAGTTATGCATAATTTATTTGTCAGAGTTCTATCTTGAAGAGCAGTTATGCACAAAGCACTGATGTTTTATTCTGCACCACATTTGGTGATGAATGAAAAGCAGTGCGGTTCCTCCTGACCTCTCAATTTCTGAATGTGCTAAGTAATAGGAAGAATTGTTAAGCAGGGAATAGTTTGGACAAAGTTATTCCCTTTTTTTAAAAAAAATCATTGATTTGAATAGGAAAGAGTTAAGCATAGAATCTTAGAATCATAGAATCAAAGAGTTGGAAGAGACCTCATGGGCCATCCAGTCCAACCCCCTGCCAAGAAGCAGGAATATTGCATTCAAATCACCCTCGACAGATGGCCATCCAGACTCTGTTTAAAAGCTTCCAAAGAAGGAGCCTCCACCACACTCCGGGGCAGAGAGTTCCACTGCTGAACGGCTCTTACAGTCAGGAAGTTCTTCCTCATGTTCAGATGGAATCTCCTCTCTTGTAGTTTGAAGCCATTGTTTCGCGTTCTAGTCTCCAGGGAAGCAGAAAACAAGCTTGCTCCCTCCTCCCTGTGGCTTCCTCTCACATATTTATACATGGCTATCACATCTCCTCTCAGCCTTCTCTTCTTCAGGCTAAACATGCCCAGCTCCTTAAGCCGCTCCTCATAGGGCTTGTTCTCCAGACCCTTGATCATTTTAGTCACCCTCCTCTGGACACATTCCAGCTTGTCAATATCTCTCTTGAATTGTGGTGCCCAGAATTGGACACAATATTCCAGGTGTGGTCTAACCAAAGCGGAATAGAGGGGTAGCATTACTTCCCTAGATCTAGACACTATGCTCCTATTGATGCAGGCCAAAATCCCATTGGCTTTTTTTACCACCACATCACATTGTTGGCTCATGTTTAATTTGTTGTCCACGAGGACTCCAAGATCTTTTTCACACTGCTCTCGAGCCAGGCATTGTCCCCCATTCTGTATCTTTGCATTTCATTTTTTTCTGCCTAAGTGCAGTATCTTGCATTTGCCACTGTTGAACTTCATTTTGTTACTCAGTTCTTGTGGGTTTTTTCGGGCTATATGGCCATGTTCTAGAGGCATTTCTCCTGACGTTTCGCCTGCATCTATGGCAAGCATCCTCAGAGGTGAGGCCTCAGACCTCACCTCTGAGGATGCTTGCCATAGATGCAGGCGAAACGTCAGGAGAAATGCCTCTAGATCATGGCCATATAGCCCGAAAAAACCCACAAGAACTGAGTGATTCCGGCCATGAAAGCCTTCGACAATTATTTATTTATTTCGAGTATTTCTACCCTACATGTATAGCTTTATGTTAAGTATTAGGCCTGGGTAACAACGGAAAAATTTGTTTCTAAAATCGATTTGTATTTGGGGGTTTTTTTTGTTTCAATATTTAAAATAATTACAAAATTTTCCTTTTAAAAAGTTCAATATTTACGAAATTTCGTAAATGGTAAAAAATTAACGAATCGATTTCCGAAACAATAACGAATCGATTCGTTAATGGCGGACGCGACCGCGAAATACGCTAAAAAACCTCCAAAACCTGCTGAAGCTTCCCTCTCCCTCTGTTGTTGACTGTTGGTGTGATATTATAATTTTTTTTCACTAATTAAACCATAAAACTGGCCCAGACATGCGGAAATAATAACGAAACGACCTCAAAACAATAACGAAACAAATACAATATCGAAATACGAAGCATTTACAAAACGTTTTTGAAAATTCGTTTTTTTAAATAATTGCTCCAGAATGGTTCGTTATCGTTTTGTAATTGAAAAAATTAACGAATTATTAACGAATTACGAATTAACGAAACGAAACCGCCCAGCCCTATTGGCTATCCCTCCCAATTTGGTGTCGTCTGCAAACTTGATGATCCTGCCTTCTAGCCCTTCATCTAAGTCATTAATAAAGATGTTGAACAGGACCGGGCCCAGGACGGAACCCTGCGGCACTCCGCTCGTCACTTCTTTCCAGGATAAAGAGGAAGCATTGGTGAGCACCCTCTGGGTTCGTCCATTTAACCAATTACAGATCCACCTCACCGTAGTTTTGCCTAGCCCACATTGGACTAGTTTCTTGCCAGAAGGTCATGGGGGACCTTGTCGAAGGCCTTACTGAAATCCAGGCACGCTACATCCACGGCATTCCCCGCATCTTTTCCCATACTTTCTTAGGTTTCTTCTACAGTGCTCTATATCCCAGTATCTGATCCTGGGATATAGGGGTAGTGTGGAAGGGGCCTTAATTAGAACAGTATAGGGTTTTTCTTTAGTTCTAATAATCTTGTTTCTTGAACCATTTTGGGTGCCCTTGTATGGGTATGAAGATTTATGCAACCAAATTGGCTACATATAGTAAATGGTATAATAATAATAATAATAATAATAATAATAATAATAATAATAATAATTTTTGTCACGTCAGGAGCGACTTGAGAAACTGCAAGTCGCTTCTGGTGTGAGAGAATTGGCTGTCTGCAAGGACATTGCTCAGGGGATGCCTGGATGTTTGATGTTTTGACATCCTTGTGGGAGGCTTCTCTCATGTCCCCGCAGGAGACTGATAGCAGGAGCTGATAGAGGGAGATCATCCGCACTCTCCCCAGATTTAGACCTGCAACCTGTGTTTAACCCACAGTGCCACCAGGGCTCCAATAATAATAATAATAATAATCATCATCATCATCATCTTTGTATTGTCGAAGGCTTTCATGGCTGGAATCACTGGGTTGTTGTAGGTTTTTTCGGGCTATATGGCCATGGTCTAGTGGCATTCTCTCCTGACGTTTCGCCTGCATCTATGGCAAGCATCCTCAGAGGTAGTGTGATGCCTCAGTCTCCTTCCCAGCTATCTCAGCTGTTCTGGCCCACCTGCTTGCTTCATGGAGAAATGAGAGGCAGCCTGCCTCTTCTTAATTTAAAGAGGAATGTGATGTCTTTGGCTTCACCTCTCTTCCTTGCACTGGAAATGAAATTAACTTTGGAAGGCTTCCAAGGATTACATAATTTTAAACAAAAAGTATTGGGTGAGTTTTGATTCTTAAGTTTTTTGTGTCAGTGCCCCCTGTGTTTCTTAATATCTCCTCATATAGACAAATCTTACAAATTAGATATGACAAATGACTTAAAAATGAATCTTTGCACACCCCTAATAATTAAACTAAGTCTATTGTATTTGGATGACTTAACTCAGTAGAAGCTTTTTTTTTCATCTCAGTAGAATTTTTTTTCATGTTGAGAAACTGGAAGTCACTTCTGGTGTGAGAGAATTGGCTGTCTGCAAGGACGTTACCCAGGGGACGCCAGGATGATTTGATGTTTTCAATAGAAGATCATTCTTGATGAATTGGGAGGACGTAAGAAAAGAGCAAAACTGGAAAGACTCAATTAAAGAGGCCATAGCCCCAAGTTTGAAAGACCTGAGCAGGACTGTTGATGAAATGCATGATAATTCTGTATCACTGACTTGGCCACGGTAGTCCACGCTCTGATCACATCCCGTTTGGACTACTGCAACGCTCTCTACGTGGGGTTGCCTTTGAAGATGGCCCGGAAGCTTCAATTGGTCCAACGTGCGGCAGCCATGATACTAACAGGAGCGGGACGCAGGGAGCATACAACACCCTTGCTGTACCAGCTCCACTGGCTGCCGATTTGCTACCGGGCTCAATTCAAGGTGCTGGCGTTGGCCTATAAAGCCCTAAACGGTTCCGGCCCAAGATACCTATCCGACCGCATCTCGACCTACGAGCCCACCAGGACTTTGAGATCTTCCGGGGAGGCCCTGCTCTCGATCCCGCCTGCTTCACAAGCACGGCTGGTGGGGATGAGAGATAGGGCCTTCTCGGTGGTGGCTCCTCGGCTGTGGAACACCCTTCCCGTGGACATTAGACTGGCTCCTTCCCTGATGATATTCCGCAGGAAATTAAAGACTTGGTTGTTCAAGAAGGCGTTCGAACAAGAAGTGCAATGATTGGTAATGACTATAGGAATGGAACAACAGAAAATGATACTGGATTGTGGTTTGGACGATGAGACGACGCTGAATGGTTTTCGTAGTAATGATGATGTTTTTGTATAATGCTGGATTGTGAATTGTTTTTATACTGTGTCTTGAATTTTGTTCTTCCTATGTTGTACACCGCTGTGAGTCGCCCCCGGGCTGAGAACAGCGGTATATAAGCAAAGTAAATAAATAAAAATAAATAAATAAAACTGGCCTGACTATCATCAATCTTTACTTATAAGGCAGCTGCTGCAGCTAACAGGGTTTACCTCTTGCCCATCAGGACACAGCTGGCTGATGTTCCCACCTCCTTCCCATTACCAATCCTTGATGTTACAATCAGAAGCAGGATCCCTGTCATTATTCCCCCTTTCACTGGAAATCACTAGTGAGAGAGGAGTGGGAATATCATAAAATTTAATTCTTGAGCAGAGATAGGCTCACCATTCATTAAGCATGTGCAGAGAACACCCACAAAACAGTTCTTGCATAAATGCAAAGTTTCATTACTCATTTATCAAAAACAAGTCATGCCAGACTCATCTGATCTCTTTTTTCGATAGAGTTACAAGCTGGATAGATGCAGGGAATGCCGTGGATGTGGTGTACCTGGATTTCAGTAAGGCCTTCAACAAGGTCCCCCATGACCTTCTGGCAAACAAACTAGTCCAATGTGGGCTAGGCAAAACTATGGTGAGGTGGATCTGTAATTGGTTAAATGGACGAACCCAGAGGGTGCTCACCAATGCTTCCTCTTCATCCTGGAAAGAAGTGACAAGTGGAGTGCCGCAGGGTTCCGTCCTGGGCCTGGTCCTGTTCAACATCTTTATTAATGACTTAGATGAAGGGCTAGAAGGCATGATCATCAAGTTTGCAGACGACACCAAATTGGGAGGGATAACCATTGGTTATTAACCAATACTCCAGAGGACAGGAGCAGGATTCAAAACGATCTTGATAGATTAGAGAGATGGGCCAAAACTAACAAAATGAAGTTCAACAGTGACAAATGCAAGATACTCCACTTTGGCAGGAAAACAAAATGCAAAGATACAAAATGGGGGACAATGCCTGGCTCGAGAGCAGTACGTGTGAAAAAGATCTTGGAGTCCTCGTGGACAACAAGTTAAACATGAGCCAACAATGTGATGTGGCGGCAAAAAAAAACCAATGGGATTTTGGCCTGCATCAATAGGAGCATAGTGTCTAGATCTAGGGAAGTCATGCTACCCCTCTATTCTGCTTTGGTTAGACCACACCTGGAATATTGTGTCCAATTTTGGGCACCACAATTCAAGAGAGATATTGACAAGCTGGAATGTGTCCAGAGAAGGCTGAGAGGAGATATGATAGCCATGTATAAATATGTGAGAGGAAGCCACAGGGAGGAGGGAGCAAGCTTGTTTTCTGCTTCCCTGGAGACTAGGACGCGGAACAATGGCTTCAAACTACAAGAGAGGAGATTCCGTCTGAACATGAGGAAGAACTTCCTGACTGTGAGAGCCGTTCAGCAGTGGAACTCTCTGCCCCGGAGTGTGGTGGAGGCTCCTTCTTTGGAAGCTTTTAAACAGAGGCTGGATGGCCATCTGTCAGGGGTGATTTGAATGCAACATTCCTGCTTCTTGGCAGGGGGTTGGACTGGATGGCCCATGAGGTCTCTTCCAACTCTTTGATTCTATGATTCTATGATTCTATGATTCTATGATTCTATGATTAATATGGCAGTCTTCCCTTTTTCTCCAAGTATGTTTTCAATAAATGTTATTCAAATGATTCAAGAGGTCTGAATGAACTCTTAATTTTTTTAGTAGTGCCCATCTCTTGACATTTGTTACATGATAATTCTAGTGATACCTAGAATTAAATGAACATTCAGATTGGATGCCAATTGCTTTAGGTAGCACTCCTATATTACCATTCCTGGGAGTGGATTCAGAACTTATTTTTTTAAGCAAACATCTATATAATTGCACTGTTTTGGTATTATGTCTCCTTCTAATGAAGGGACATTTAGCACACTACTTACACTAACTGCTTCAGTTCTCTTTTCTAGAATATTGTTTTTATGACAGCAATTATTGAGCCTAAAACTTGGAGGAAAAACTCATTTCAGAAATAATTGGTGTGTGTATGTATGTGCATGTGTTTGTGTGCTAGTGTCCTTCCTACCTCCATTATATATTTGTCGTATTTAAAATTTAAATTTGATTTTCCCCCCCTTCTCATCCACTAAATATGTGCTTATAAATAATGTATCGAGTACATTAACATCATTTAAGAGGCTAAGTTAAAAGTGCTTTTGCTTTATATGGAAACAAATTTTGTACGCAAATGTAACCATTAGGGTTTTTTCTTTCCCTAAACACCAATTCCTCATAATAAAGTGCAGCAATATTCCAATTTTGAGCAACTCAACAGTTCACTGCCATCTGTTATATATGAATTGCAAATTATATTTGAGTCTCCAACATATTTAATGCAAAGCTCACAAAGTTTCCTGTATTTAGAAGGAAGATTTTTTTTTCATTTCTCAGTAATAAGAATGTAAGGTCAAACTAGATATTAAGGGTAAATAAAATTAACTTGTATTCCCTCCACACTCTCCACACTGAAAGGTCTTCAATGATATGCTTCTAATCAGTCAGACTTGCAAGTAAATCCCATGATTATCTTCTAACAATCAACCACAAAATGATGTACTCTAAATGCAAAATACATAGGTGAGGACAGTCACATGACATGATAAAAATGTATTTCACCATTGGCCATCTGTCAGGCGTACTTTGATTATGCTTTTATTGCGTGGCAGGGGGTTGGACGAGATGGTCCATGAAGTCTCTTCCAAATCTATGATTCTATGATTCCAAGGAGCCAACACCTTTTTGTTTTTTTAAGTGTTCATTTAACTAGTGAACTCTCGCTTGAAGTTTAAGATCTTCTGGGGAGGCCCTGCTCTCGGCCCCACATCTATCACAAGTGAGATTGGTGGGGACGAGGAGCAGGGCCTTCTCGGTGGTGGCCCCTCACCTGTGGAATTCACTCCCTGGGGAAATTAGGTCATCGACATCCTTCCTCTCTTTTAGAAGGAAATTAAAAACATGGATTTGGGACCAGGCTTTTTGGTAACCTGGCAGATAGATAAAGGACAATGACGATTAGAATTGATAGGAACTGACAATGTGGAATGAATTTACGGATTCTGAGCTGACGAACGTTGAGCATGAGATTGATTTTATTGATTGTGATGTATAATTGATTGTTTTAATTGTTTATAATTGTTTTAATTGCTGTTTATATATGTTTTATTTTTATTGTTTGTGTAGGCATCGAATTGTGCCTTTTGTAAGCCGCCCTGAGTCCCCCCTCGGGGGTTGAGAAGGGCTAGGTAGAAATACGCGAAATAAATAAATAAATAAATAAATAGATTTGCCAATTCCCAATTGAGTTAGTCATATTGTAACCTTGCACTGGTTACAATATAACATCAGATGATAGATTACATGTAAGAATGGTCCACTTACAACATCTCATTAAAAGTAAATTTGAATCAGAATGGAATAAAGGTATGAGGGTTCTTCAAAAAGTTTCCACACTTTTTAAAAAACTCAGTTTATTAAGAATTTCAGAAACAAATTACTGTCTAATGCACAACAAAAAAATTAAATCTCTGAAACCAAAAAAAAGATTTGCTGCCAAATGTAATGTGCAGTGAAAAAGAGTACACTTTTTGTAATTTGGCCAAAAAAGGAGTGCCTTACACTTGCTGCCTGCTTATAATTCCTTCTTTGAAAACAAAAGTGTTAGAACATCAAAGCTTCCTTCCAGAAACAGAAATAAAAACCTTGGGATGCATCCATACTGTAGAATGATTCCACTTTAATTGCCTTTGGTTCAATGCAATGGAATCCTGGGGATAGTCGTTTTGCAAAGTCTTGAGCCTCCTCTGCCAAAGAATACTGAGGACTCACCAAACTACAAATCCCAGATTGCATAGTATTGACCTGTGGCCATTAAATTAGAGATGACATCCCTCAAATAGGAGCTGCTGAATCAGCTTCCCTATTTGTTTTGGGTGAGCATAAAATTACCTTATTACACAAATCTAATGCATATCCTGACTTTAGCAAGGTAATTTAGCCAAAAATAAAAAAAGGTGAGCATTAAATGCGAGTAAGTAGAGTACATCACGTTTCTACATTTTCCTTGGCAATGTCATCAACAAAGAATGGTTTTGGTTGAGTGCATAGCTACTGATGCAACACTGTTTTCACATCATCACATAAAAATCATACACAGACCCAACTGCTTTTCTTCTTTTTTCATCAATCAATTCATGGTTCATTCCTCATGGTCATGACTGTGGCTGGATGTCCAGAGTGCACTGCATCCATCACAGTAGTGCAACCATTTTCAAATATTTCAATCCACTCATACATGATTCTGCGAAAGAGAACTTTATCCCCTTACTGAATGCACACTTGGAGATGAATGTATGCTTCTGGTATACTTTCTGCCAACAAAAAGTGTATGACAAAACACAATTTATAAGTTTTGCAGTCATCTTCTTTACAGTGTGACAACTCTTATACCAATCTGCAAGGTCAGCTGGCTTGCAAGACAAACTAGTCACACTTTCAGACATTTATTATTATTATTATTATTATTATTATTATTATTATTTATTAACTTTATTTGTACCCCGCTAGCATCTCCCGAAGGACTCGATGCGGCTTACAAAGGCCAAGGCCTCAATAAAACAACAATATAACAGATACACATAAACCATAAAACAAATCAAAACATGAAAGCAATAACAGAAAACAGTAGAAACAGTACACATAGCACAATAAAACTAAAGCCGGTCCAAGTGTTAATGGTACAGATTAAAAAGTGCTGAGTATGCTAAATGAAATATAAAGATGTTTGGGTAAGTGCAGTGTGAGGACAATCTTAAAATCTAATAAAGTGCTTCTGGGACGTGTTGCTGGAGTTTCCTATTCTGGAAAGGCACACCGGAATAGCCAGGTCTTCAAGCTCTTCCTAAAGACTGCCAACATAGGGGCTTGTCTGATGTCCCTGGGAAGGGAGTTCCAGAGTCGGGGGGCTACCACAGAGAAGGTCCTGTCCCTCATCCCCACCAACCGCGCTTGCGACGCAGGTGGGATGGTGAGCAGGGTTTCTCCAGATGAGCGAAGGGAGCGTGCGGATTCATAAACGGAGATGCAGTCATGCAGGTAGGCATGGCCAACTACTCCTCCTCTTACCCTCACAATTTCCAATGACAATATTAAAGTGTGACAAAGAGAAGTAATTCTGCACTCTTGCCCAAGTTATTCTCTTTCTTTTCTCTTTTTTTGTGGAAAGCCAACTGTACCGGGATTGTGACACAGCTGGCTGAGTGTCAGCTACATTAAGATCACTCTGACCAAAAGGTCATGAGTTCGAAGCCAGCCCGGGTTGGAGTGGGTTTCCAACCAATTGTGTAGCCTGTTGTCGACCTTTGCAACCCGAAAGACAGTTGCATCTGTCAAGTAGGAAAATTAGGTACCACCTTAAAGTGTGTGGAGGCTAAATTAACTAATTTATGAGGCCATAAAAAAAGACTCCAGCAAGCACTCCAGCAAAATGCATGCGGGGAATGCGGAAGTACTTCATCAGTGTTGCAGATGGACGATGAAAGCGACAGCTCCCCTGGTGGCCTGAAAAAAGTTAAATAGCCTCTGTCTATGTCTGTATATGTTGTATGTCAAAATTGGCATTGAATGTTTGCCATATATGTGTACACTGTAATCCGCCCTGAGTCCCCTGCGGGGTGAGAAGGGCGGAATATAAAAGCTGTAAATAAATAAATAAATAAATAAATAAATAATTGGCCAACCAAAAGAAACAAGAAGCATGATGCTAGTTTTCAAAACTTCACTGGCCTTTAGAAAAGGCATTTCGAAAATCACACAGGAAAAGAAAAGTGACAGTGTCAGCATCACAGGTCTACATTTTGTATCCATGTCACATCTCTACACAATTGTTACTCAAATCATAGGTCCCTGGATTGATGCCAATCCCTGAGCCATTGGCTATTTGCACATGGCAATTTTCTAGGAAAGAAAGAAACAACAAACAAATTTAATGCTGGTGAATGATCCTGAGGAAATCAGAAAATCTGAGTCCCAGAAAACCCTGTGATAGGGTTGCTGTAGGGCCACCACCAGAATCCAAAAATTCTTGCACAAGTTACTAAAAGGATACATGTCTTTAGTATAAGTCCACAAATTATTTGGTAACTTGACAGTGGCACAAATTGCTCACAGTGAAGTTGACAAATAGCTTTGTTTTGAGCTTCTTAGGAATTAGAATATTGGGAAAACTGAGAAGACAAATGCAAGAGATATACATCTTTCAGAAGGCAGAGCATAAATGAAATTGCCACCAGCTTTTTCCTGACGATTTTATAATTGAACCCCCTTTAGTTAATTGGTAAAAAGTCTTCCTTTCCCAGCAATGGCAATCAACAAAACCATAATATACAAAGGGACTTCTGTGTAGACTGCACCGCCAAACCCTAAAATGTATAGGTAGTGAGGAAAGAAGCAGCAGATGCTGGTAAAATTAGTACCAAATGAACGGGAATTACATTCCAATCTGGCTATTTATTGATTTTATGATTTCAGGGTTTCATAGAGGTCAGATTATCTGGGATGGGTACAACTCCATGTGCCACAAGGCAGGAAATTGTCCAAGCTACCCCTCCCAGGATGCCTTGGCTTTAAGGACATTTCTCTTCATAAAGTAGTGTAAGTATATGTTAGTCTGGGTCAGAGTAGAGGTTGAAGGAGCTGCATAGGTTTTGAGTGATTTTGGATTGTTCATCACGGAAAGGCCTTCCTTTAGATTTTGGGGAAATGCCCTTCATTTTTTCTTTTATGACATCTTATTACTTTTGGCAGGGTCTTCAGCAAACTCAGTGCCATTTTTAGATGAAGAGCACTAATTAGGAGGATACTATGGAGAGGACAGCTTTTTCACCTAGTGCTGCTTCAGTTGCAAGAAGTTCCAGTTAAGTCAGATAGCACATTCAAATGAGAAATTCTAGCAGATGAAATGCCTATATGGCACAATCCTTGGCCATTGTAGTAATACTTGCTGAAAATGTCTCCTAATTGAAGAATTTCTCATGAAGAGATTAGTACAAAAACCGTGAAGTAAGATGTGATTGGAAGGTTAAAGGTCTTGTTATTTTGCTATCCAGAAAAATATATAGAGGAATAATTTATATTATGTCTACCTATTCCCAGTCCGTGTAGGATTGTGCCCCAGAATTCAGTTTTTATTTGAATTTTTTTTTTGCATGCCAAAATCCTGAAGAAGAAGAACAATGAATCTGATTTACTCTTAAAATGTTAGGCCCCACAGCTATGTGGGAAAGAGAAAGCATATTGGAGTAACTAATCATGCAGTCTTCCACATAATAAATCATTTTTCTTTCCTCTTTCTTTTTGTTTTCCAAGTTTGACAAAATACCAGTCACAGCATGGGTTTAGAAACATTATCAGAAAATCTGTAGGAGTCACACTTTGTAATGTTCTTAAGCTTATGAAAGATTCTGCCTGATCCTTTGCATAACTCTCCTCACTATGAACATTAAGGTGGATAATGTTTGTTTGTCCGCCAAACAATAGAAAATGTGACTATCTCAGACATTTATTTGAGGTATTTCCAAACTGCATTATTCACCTGTCATAGTTCTCTGAGGAAATATTGCATAGGGTGCATTTGCACTGTAGAATTAATACAGTTTGACACCATGTTAACTGGCAAAGAATGCTGGTGCCTCATCAAACTACAAATCCCAGGATTCCACAGTGTTGAACCATAGCTGTTAAAACGAGGTCACTTTTCATTATTTCTTTGGCATAGAAACTTGGCATGTGCAGTCCATTAACAATGGTTCAAAAGTATTTACAAAACTAGGGGGCACTGGTGCTTCATTTCTAAAGTGTTTCTAATGTTTCAGAGGTGAAAATTTCAGATCTCTAATGAGACAAACAAAATTTTGAAATTATTTTGTTAATGGTGGTTGTACATGAACAACGAGAAAAATATTACTTTCAGTGAAAAAAAAGAGGCTCCTATCTCCCTCATTTTTAAAGTGATTGGGGTGAAACTTGCAACAATGGTAGAGCACATTTACCACTCTTTGCCCATTAAATTTCAGAACATTTCATAATGGTTTGCTTATCCACAGATTTTTTTTGGTGAATTTTCAGTTTTTATAAACAACATTTTTTTAAAAAAAATCTGCAAGTGCTATCTATGTGAATTATATATAGAATGCACAAGATAACTAGGGCATAAATCCTCAGAAATTTCAGAAAGATGTACACATCTACAGATTTAATCAGTTTATTTTATATTTAAATGAAGACTGCTACAGATAGCTATAGGGGTCCTTCAGCCATTTTGGCTAATGATCAGCAAGGCAGTGTGGGAAATGTAGTTTAACAGTGTACACCAAAACAATCTATCTCCCAAAAAGCAACTACAGCAATCCCCTTGAATGTCCATCTGTCTTTATGATACACAAGCACAGAACTTCAACTTAGCACAGATTTATATTATTACTTGCTTACTTTAGTCCTCTTTGTAGATTCAATGATTTCATTTATTAGTGACTCTAAATAGCTGCTCCCCACAATGCCTCCCCACAGTGCCTTCCTTACAGGCCAAAGTAAAAAAGAATGATTTTTAAAACACTTTATTTTCTCTTGGCTTTGCCAAAGTTACTTAATGCTTGCTTACTTTAGTCCTCTTTGCAGGTTCAATAATTTATGTATTATTATTATTATTACTATTATTATTATTATTATTATTATTATTATTATTATTATTATTATTAAACTAACTCTAAACAGCAACTGCTGCAGCCAGCTATCTTCTGGTTCCTTCGGCCCTCATTTGAGATCCTGAGAATAATTGCATTCTGGGAAATGTAGTTTACGGCAGAGCCTTTTGCATTACCTGCCATTGGGGGCCTTGCTTTCCAAAATTACCTTTAAGATGGCTGTGTTCTCAATTCCCATTAAGTTTAATAATGTTCACAGCATTTTCCTTATGGTGATGATCAGGCAAAACTCCAAAGTAACAGAATAGGTTTTTAAGCACTTTATGTTCTTTTGGCTTTACCAAAGTTGTGTGAATTTTAACTGCATCACAGCTACTTACGAGGGAATTGAAACTTAAGAATTGAAGCTATGAAAAGGTTCAATTTCTTAATGTCTGGTGTGTGCCACAAGTGTGCATCATAAGTCTGACACATCTAAAGGACATCCAACTTATGAAAATTTCTGATACAAATGCACATGCCTAATAGATACACATTTATTGTTTTGGCACAGATTTTCTATCATTATTTTCAAATGTGTTTTTTTTCTTCATTCCTAAATCTATGATATAGTTCATCAGTGTACTTTGATAGAAGTAAATGTACAATTTTGGTAAGTATCTGTTTTTTCATCCTTTCAGTTTTCCTTGTTATTCTTGCATTCTTGCGGCATGTTTAGAAGCTCAATTGCTTCAAAGGTAATTGCATCATTAAAAATTAAGAGTATAGTATAATTGTTACTGTATGCCACGTATCTTGCTGGCTCAATGATGCAATTGCTTCCAGCATCAAACTATTACTTTTATTTCCCTCTTCTGTCTCATTTCAAAAATGCAGTAATTTTCCTAAGTTCTTGCATCAAATTCTCATTATACATTCTAGTTGGTGTGTGCGTATAGGGGGCTTGTTCCATACTTCTACACTGACTATATAATGCATCTTCAAACTGTTTCCCTTCTTCATTAAAAACACTTCTATCCCATTTCATAAAGAAGGGCTGATCCTACCATAATAATAATAATAATAATAATAATAATAATTATTATTATTATTATTATTATTATTATTATTATTATTATCCTTTATTTATACCCCGCGAACATCTCCTGAAGGACTTGGTGCGGCTTACAAGAGGCCAAGGCCGAACACATCAATAAAACAACAGTATAACAAATACAACAATAAATAAACTCATAAACGCATAAAACAAAACAATAAACATTAAAAGACTAGCAGTGAACATTAGACAATAACACCACGACGCATTTAAAACTAAGGCTGGGCCAAAAGTAATGATTAAAAAAATTAAAAATTTACCATGAAATAGAGTGAAGAAACTTTCAGGTAGCAGATGCTAGGGAGCTGAAAGAAGTGCCAAAGCACAGAACTGTATATATCATATACCCTCTCAATGCCCTTGCTCAACAGGGACAGCCCTGATAAATTTTTCATTGACACACATCTTCAGTGGCTTCTAAAATATCCCAATTCACCCCCCTTCCACTTTTCCTCTTTGTCCCAAGCTTACTTCAGTAGGTGAAAATTTTTCAAAGACCAAAAATAATTAGTACCTAATAGGCCTGTGTGAAAATGTTTCAATACACATTACAAAATTAGGGGGTGGGGGAAAATCAGTTCTAAAGTCTTTATGAAATTGGACAAGGACTACTTTTTCATTACTTTTCATTAAGTAATTGTGCTAACGGAGAAACTTCAGGGGCTCCTTTCTCATTGTTGGAGCTATTGCTATGAAACTTGCTATGATTATAGAACACATTTACCATGGTGAATCCATCAAGTTTCAGAATGTTTAACTCATCCACAGAATTTTGGGGAATTTTCAAAGTTTTTACAAACAACTTTTTTTAAAAAAAAAACCCTAAAACTGTTATGTCCTTTTTCTGTGGGTACACAGAAAACTGGGCAACTTGGAAAGTACTGAACAGACTGCGCTCTGGCACCATGAGATGCAGAGCTAACCTTAAGAAATTATAAATAGAAGGTCAGCTGCTGTCCTCACCTTTTTGCCTTGTTTTTTACTCATGTTCTATTTTGAAATGGTCATATGACTGATCAAATAAATAAATATTATTACTATAATAACCTTAAGAAATGGGGGTACAAAGTGAAATCCATGACATGTGAGTGTGGAGAAGAGCAAACCACAGACCACCTACTTCAATGCACCCTGAGCTCTGCTACATACACAATGGAGGACCTTCTTATAGCAACACCAGAGGCACTCCAAACGGCCAGATACTGGTCAAAGGACATTTAATCAACTACCAAGTTTGCAAACATGTCTTGTTCATTTGTTTTTTTTAATGCAATACAACTGTTTGGTTCGCTCCTGACACGATAAATAAAATAAATCTCCTTGAATTTTCTATAAAATTACACAAGATTACAGGGATCATTCTCCCGAAGTTTTAGAAAAATTAATACATCTACTGATTTTTGGATTTTTAAAGTGGCTATGTCTTTTATTCACAATTACCTTCCAGGCCTAAGGGAAAGGAATGTTAATTCTTTGCCCTTCAACAGATCAACAGGAAATTCTCTGCTAAATCTTTCTGGGAATGCTGGCCAGCTACTGGTTTACTAAGAACCCCAATGCAGAGGCAAACAATATATATTTTTTAATCTTGACCCTAAAACCTTCAGCTCTTGTACTTAATGGATCCCTTAAAGCATTCCTTTGCTTATGTTCATCCCATTTTTTCTTGTTAATAGATATATTTAGGAAGGGAAGAGCTGAGAATAACCCAATCTTCTTTATAAGCAGAGTGAATTTTGAAAGAATCTGGGCATGGAGTGCAAAAAGCTCAGTATTTCGAAACTCTATTCCAAACCCAGCAATCTCACTACTTTGATATAACAAAAGGATTTGTAACACTGAGACATTTCTCTGTAACACAAATAAGTTGTAAACACTTGCCGTGTGTTTGGAAACTAAAGATCAATGATACTTGTGACATTCGTACTTATATTGTCATTTTTGAGACAAATGTTATATACCCTTCTAAAAATAACATCCTGTGGATCTAACAGAAATAAAGAACCAAAATAGAACATCATTTCATGTCCCCAGCATAAGAAGCTAAGTATATAGCACAACAGGATTTTGCAGAAAGGTGTCAAACTGCCTGTTTATGAACAGTTTCCAAGTTATTGCTAATGCTAGAGGTGGGGAATGGCTTCAGCCATAGCTACAATCTGATTACTGCCAAAGTTTAACTATAATTGAAGCTAGGACATTACAACACTGTGGTCTATTAGTGCCATGATCCCATTCTCTGTGAATTTTGGAATACCCTGGCCTTGTCATTCTTCCTTTTACATGGTTCCCTCATCTTTCATCTTTCAGAGAGGACCCCAGGAAAAAATTCAATGATTTCAGACTCCTTGATTGGAAGGGAGAAAAGGTAGATCTCTTCCAGGGACTTGATCTTCATGTCTTTGACCAAGTGACCACGTTTGGTGACTGGAATCCATTCTTTGTTTTCGGCCTTGCCTCCGCGGGCCCCACGTCCTCTTCCCCAGCTGTTGGGGTTCAGCCTGAGTTTGAACTTGAACCTGATTCTCTGTTTGTTCCTCCTGATGCTAATGAAAGTATATTTACTGATGCTAATGGAAATGTACCTTTTGATGCCAATGCTCCTGAAATTAGTGAGGAAGAAACTGCTGTAGGTTTGGAAAATGCCAATGTTCCTGAAATTAGTGAGGAAGGAACTTCTGTAGATTTGGAAAATGAAAGTACCAGTGTTAATGAGAATGTTTCAGAGGGAGACCTTGAACTTTCCCTCCCTTCTGCACCTGTTAACTGTAATGACAACAGAAGGGGCCAAATTTGGGAAGACAGAAGTAAATCACTCAGTTTGCGTCGATCCTCCCGAATTCAAGAATTAAAAACATTGGCTTCAAAAAAGAAGGGCGGTTCACGGAACCATTTCTTGAGTTTTAATTGCCTTACGCCGGGCTGACTGTCTCAGTTCAGGCATCGTTTCAGAATTGATGAAGACCTTGGCAGTTCTCCCGGTTCCCTGGCCATAGTTTGGGAAGATTTCTAGGATATCAAGTACGGTTAGTGGATTGCTAACAGGTTCCAGTATTTCCCAGTGAGGCTTTTGGTTTTGCTTTGTCCATTTAAATTCATGTTTGCTGATTTTGCTGTGGCTTTTGACTTGCATTTTTCCTTTATTTTGTAACCATTTTTCTTCAATAAAAAAGGATTGTTTTTCACAGCCAAGTGTGGTGGATAGTTATCTTAGGGCCTCGTTCCCTGCTCTGGATTGCAACACCAGCCCCTGCCCCATCCGCGGCCCCGTCCTCGGCCTCCATTGCCAAAGCCCCCCTGAAAGTCTCCCCTCGGGCCACCGGTCCTCCTCTTCTGCCACCATCAACCCCTCCAGCTCCTCCCACAGCACCGGTGTCATCTGCCATTTGGTGATCTCAATTAGGAGCTACATGGTTCCCTTAATAGCACTCTATTAAAACATGCCCCCCCCCCCGACCAATGCATTGTCACCTTGTTGTGGTGAGAGGGTTGCCATATTCCAATGACCTGCAGGTGTAAACACTGGAGCCATGCACTCCCGGGGGGGGGGGCATCTGCAGAAGAGGTTCCAGACCAAGCACAATCCAATGACCTCAACGGTGGTTGAGGTGGAAGATAAGATGGTGCATGCTACAAAAGCTATGAAGGTGGAAGAAGGCTGCAACAGACAGAGAAGCCACTGTCATCGTGTTAACCATGCCACTGGTTGGGACCCTCACTCTGTGAAGACTGTGTGTTGATTGACTGTGCACTGACCTCCATATATTAAAAAACTCATGCACAGGCATCTTCCAAGAACATACTTAGACAATGAGGGATCACCTAAGTTTTGCTTACCACATTACCTCATTGACCACTCCTTTGCCCTTACTAATTCATGCCTCTTTTTGAATTACATTTTTTAATCAGAAGATTTTGAGATCTGCCTCATTATAATGATAATCCACCATTTTGTTTGATTTCCGAGTTGTGTAATAATGCTTTTCTGCTTTCCCGTGCATTTCTCACAATTCTTCCCATAATAATAAATATGACTCCAGTGGATGGTCAGATATTTCAAATCCCAGCCTTATAAAATTAGTTTATGCTGTCAGAGGATGGTGTAGTTATCAGTGCCAAACCTGATTTTGAGGTGCCGGGGGCACAATAGGAGAGCTTTGAGGTTTCTGATTGGTGACAATGTTTGTCATTTTGAATCTAGAATACCACATCACAATTAAAGGCATGCGCCCACATACACAAGGCAATCCTTGTTAAATAAATCAATGTTGTTTGTGCATGCGTGACTGTAGATGAACAAATCAGTAGCAATTTCAAAAATCTCCAGTAAATCCTCTATCACAAGTGAGGCTGGTGGGGACGAGGGACAGGGCCTTCTCAGTGGTGGCCCCTCGCCTGTGGAATTCACTCCCCAGGGAAATTAGGGCATCAACATCCCTCCTCTCCTTCAGAAGGAAGCTGAAAACATGGATATGGGACCAGGCTTTTGGGTAATCTGGCAGACTGACAAGGTAATGACGACCAGAATGTGGAAAGGACTATGGTAATGCTGAATGGACTTACGGATTTTAGAACTCGGTGAACGTTGGCCAATAGATTGGCTTTTTAGTTGTTATTGTATTAATTGAATGTTTTAATTATTGTGGTTATTGCTGTCATGAATTTTATCTGATGAATTGTTGGCATCAAATTGTGCTGGTTGTAAGCCGCCCTGAGTTGAGAAGGGAGTGGTAGAAGTGCCCGAAATAAATAAATAAAATAAATATGAAGCTAATGTCTGTTTAACAAATGAAAAAAGAGAATAGCACTAGATAAGGACTTGTGCTGTTAAGTAAAATTAAAAATGTGAGTGAACAGAACAAAAGGGGAAACTAATGATGATAATCTAAATGCTCTTACATAACTCAATTCATGCTGAGGAGGGAAAAATGTTGTAGCCACAGTGGAAGCCTGGTGATACATGAGACTATATATTTTTTTAAAAATATGGTCATTGCAAATAATGGTAGCATGTTCAGTGTTAAGGTGTCACCCAGAAATCAGCTAGAACACGGAATAACAGATGATGAGATTGGATTCTGATTCTATTGATGAGACGTGAATGATTTGTCATATTGATGTTTAATTGTTATGCTATTGTTTTTAAATGCGCCAATGGTTTTCTAATGGGTGTATTGAAATTGCTGTTGTTAACCGCTTTGAGTCGCCTAAGGGCTGAGAAAAGCGGTATTTATTTATTTATTTATTTATTTATTTCATTTACTTATACCCCGCCCTTCTCACCCCAGGGGGGACTCAGGGCGGCTTACAGAGGAGGCACAATTAAATGCCTAAAACAATTGACAGTAATACAAAATACAAAAAAAAGCAATTCAACAGTTAGAATTAAAACATCAATGCATAATAAAATATTAAGACAATCTCATGCTCGGGTTCAGAGTCCATATATCCATTCCATTCCATTTGTCCTTGTCTGTCGTCAGATCCTTAATTTATCTGCCAGCGTGTCCAAAGGCTTGGTCCCAAACCCAGGTCTTCAGTTTTTTCCTGAATGCCAGGAGGGAGGTCGCCGATCTAATCTCCCCGGGGAGTGAGTTCCACAGGTGGGGGGCCACCACTGAGAAGGCCCTGCTCCTCGTCCCCGCCAACCTCACTTGTGAGAGTGGCGGGGTCGAGAGCAGGGCCTCCCCAGAAGATCTTAAGCTTCGAGGTGGGATGTAGAGGGAGATCCGTTCGGACAAATACACTGGGCCGGAACCGTATAGGGTTTTGTAGGTCAAAACCAGCACTTTGAATTGTGCTCGGAATTGGATCGGCAGCCAGTGGAGCTGGCGCAACAGGGGGGTGGTATGCTCCCTGTACGCCGCTCCGGTGAGCAATCTGGCTGCTTCTCGCTGGACTAGTTGAAGTTTCCGAGCAGTCTTCAAAGGCAACCCCACGTAGAGTGCGTTGCAGTAATCCAACCGGGATGTGACAAGAGCGTGAACCACTGTGGCCAGATCAGACTTCCCAAGGTACGGCCGCAGCTGGCGCACAAGTTTTAATTGTGTGAAAGCTCTCCCGGCCACCGCTGAGATCTGGGGTTCCAGGCTCAGCGATGAGTCCAGGATCACTCCCAAGCTACGAACCTGCGTCTTCAGGGGGAGTGTAACCCCGTCTAACACAGGCTGTAACCCTATACCCTGTTCGGCCTTGCGACTGACCAGTAGGACCTCTGTCTTGTCTGGATTCAATTTCAATTTGTTAGCTCTCATCCAGTCCGATACAGCAGCTAAACACCGGTTCAAGGTCTGGACAGCCTCCTTGGTGACAGGTGGAGAAGGAGTGACAGATTTGGACATCATCTGCATAGAGATAACATCTTAGTCCGAAACTCCGAATGATCTCTCCCAGCGGCTTCATGTAGATGTTAAATAACATCGGGGACAGAATTGAACCCTGTGGGACTCCACACAACAATGGTTGCGGAGCCGAACAGGTGTCACCCAATGACACCTTCTGGGTCCATCCCTCAAGGAAGGATCGAAGCCACCGCAGAGCAGTGCCTCCGAGCCCCATGTCCATGAGGTGCCCCAGAAGGATACCGTGATCGACGGTATCGAAGGCCGCTGAGAGGTCCAGCAGAACCAACAGGGACACACTCCCCCTGTCTAGTTCCCTGCGTAGATCATCTACCAAGGCGACCAAGGCTGTCTCAGTTCCATGTCCCGGCCTGAAGCCAGACTGTGCCGGGTCTAGATAATCAGTGTCTACCAGAAACCCCTGGAGTTGTGTTGCCACCACACGTTCCATGACGTTGCCCAAATAGGGGAGATTGGAAACTGGCCGATAGTTGTCGAATTGAGTGGGATCCAGTGATGGTTTCTTCAACAGCGGTTTTATAATAGCTTGTTTTAAGCTCGCTGGAAATTTTCCTTCCTGTAAGGAGGCATTAACCATCACCTTCACCCACCCTGCCAAACCCCCTCTGGCTTCCTTGATCAGCCAGGAAGGGCAGGGGTCTAGGATGCATGTGGTGGGTCGCACCTCTCCAAGGATCCTGTCCACATCCTCAAGCTGAACCAATTGAAACGAATCCAACAAAACTGGACAAGCAGATGCTCTCGTTACATCCCCAGAGACTGCCGTTAATGTGACGTCAAAACCTGACCGAATCCGCTCAATTTTATCCGCGAAGGATCGAGCAAATGCTTCACAGCGAGCCACCGAGTTATCCGAGGCCTCGCTTTTTGGCGGATTTAACAGGCCTCTGACAACTCGGAAAAGCTCCGCTGGACGATTCTTTGCTGATGCAATATTGGCTGTGATGAATGTTTTCTGGGCTGCCGTTATTGCCACACCGTAGGACCTTAAAAAGGCCTTCAGGTGTGTTTGGGCTGGATTGGTGGGGTTCAGGCGCCACACGCGCTCTAACCTCCTCTTCTTTCGCTTCATCGCTGCCAGCTCCTCAGTGAACCAAGAGGCTGGTTTAGCTCGGTTACTCGAGAGGGGGCGTTCCGGAGCGATAGTGTCGATTGCCCTGGTCAACTCACTATTCCAGCCAGAGACCAGAGCGTCGACAGTGTCGCTAGCCAAGGAGGTGGAAAAATCCCCAAGGGCCATCAGGAAACCATTTGGATCCATCAGTCTCCTGGGGCGGACCATTCTAATGGGTCCATCACCCCTGCGAAGGTTAGAAGGCACAGTTAGTCTAAAACTGATCAGGTGTATAAATGAAGTAAATAAATAATAAATAATAGTAAAACCAAGGGATTTCTAAGGATGCAATTCTACAGCTCCTGTGATGGGCTCACATATTGCGTGTAACAAATCTCCCATATGTTTAATCCTGCTCAATGAATTCTCTTTAAACTTTAATTGAAATAATAATTAGAAAGTGGGAAAAATATTACTGCTTTAAATAAACCATCTGGCAAGGAATTATTTTTTTTTTAAATAAAGAAGATATGCAGTGACAAAGGAATAATGGACAATTTACTTTACAAGCCATTTAAAAGGAAAGTCTGATTATCTGAAAGCATTAAGTTACAACAGTGCCAATAACAAGGGGACCTAAATAACTTTTAGACCACCCCATTACCAGGAACAGATTGGAAATGTGACCATTATTGAACACTCTAAGGTTCACAGTATGCAATCATTTTTGTAAGTGCATATACTATTATTTTAAGTCACCTTTTGAATATTCCATTTGACCAATGGCACCAACTGCAACCCCACAATTTTCTTGATGGGGTATATTTGCTTGTTATTAAAGCTGCCGAGTTTCTCTCTCCTCTTCCTTCTCTTTCTAAAGTTTAGGGCAGACATGATAACATTTATCTAAGACCTCATCTAAATTTCCATATAATACAATTTGAAACTGCATTATATCGTTATTGTATATTCATATAATGCAGTTTAACTGCATAGGCATGGACCCAGGATCTTGGAATCGCTGTATTTATGCCTACATGGCATTGATAATGGAAAGGGGACCCCCTTCATAGAATCAAAGAGTTGGAAGAGACCTCATGGGCCATCCAGTCCAACCCCCTGCCAAGAAGCAGGACTATTGCATTCAAATCACCCCTGACAGATGGCTATCCAGCCTCTGTTTAAAAGCTTCCAAAGAAGGAGCCTCCACCACACTCCGGGGCAGAGAGTTCCACTGCTGAACGGCTCTCACAGTCAGGAAGTTCTTCCTCATGTTCAGATGGAATCTCCTTTCTTTCAGGGACTCATGGATGTGAGTGAGGCAGATTGAGACCAGCTGAATGTCAGACTCCTTTACAGCACTTCTTGGTGGCATGGGAGGATGACCACTGGGGTATCATCCCCAATGGGACTTTTTCCCCTGTTGTGCCACTGGTATCAGTTTTGAACTGGTGGATAAGGTTAATTAATAGTAATAATAAATTTATTATGATCATTGATTCAACAGGTCCTTTGTTGATGCTGGGGGTCCATGTGGTTAGCTCAACCCTGTTGTCAGCTGTAAACAGTAATGTTGTGGCTTTTATTTTTCCAAATTATTCACACACACACACAAAATCAAATTTATAGACATTTGGGGTTTTTCCCTTGGTCTGATTAATCTTGCAATTTGCAGAAATGATATTTATGTTCATGGACAGTAGGTCTCTCAGTTATTTCTGTTCAAAAAACCTATGCGGAACATCCTTTTTCAGGGGTAGTGTATGCCTCAAATGCCACAAATATGATAGGATGGACACAAAACATCTTTTCATGCAGAGCACAACATTAATATTTCAGTAAGTAAATAAGAAAGTGATAAGTTAAATACACAAGATGTGCAGATACTATGAAATAATGTATAGCATTCGCCACTGGGAGGAGAGAGGATGCATCTCTGACCATATCTTGCTATAGAATCCTAGGATCTTATCACATACACAACCTGTACTGTTTTGCCAGCAAGCGTGATGAAATGGTAGGTGTGCGGGATGAATCTTAGGATGCAAACAGGGACAAATGCAAGATACTCCACTTAGGCAGAAAAAACAAATAGCAAAGATACAGAATGGGGGACGCCTGGCTTGAGAGCAGTACGTGTGAAAAAGATCTTGGAGTCCTCGTGGACAACAAGTTAAACATGAGCCAACAATGTGATGTGGCGGCAAAAAAAGCCAATGGGATTTTGGCCTGCATCAATAGGAGCATAGTGTCTAGATCTAGGGAAGTCATGCTACCCCTCTGGAATATTGTGTCCAACTCTGGGCACCACTATTCAAGAGAGATATTGACAAGCTGGAATGTATCCAGAGGAGGGCGATTAAAATGATCAAGGCTCTGGAGAACAAGTCCTATGAGGAGCGGCTTAAGGAGCTGGGCATGTTTAGCCTGAAGAAGAGAAGGCTGAGAGGAGATATGATAGCCATGTATAAATATGTGAGAGGAAGCCACAGGGAGGAGGGAGCAAGCTTGTTTTCTGCTTCCTTGGAGACTAGGACGCGGAACAATGGCTTCAAACTACAAGAGAAGAGATTCCATCTGAACATTAGGAAGAACTTCCTGACTGTGAGAGCCGTTCAGCAGTGGAACTCTCTGCCTCAGAGTGTGGTGGAGGCTCCTTCTTTGGAAAGGAGCTTTGGCTGGATGGCCATCTGTCAGGGGTGCTTTGAATGCAATATTCCTTCTTCTTAGCAGGGGGTTGGACGGGATGGCCCATGAGGTCTCTTCCAACTCTTTGATTCTATGATTCTATGATTCTATGCTTCCACACCGATCAGGGGTCGGTCCTCCACCAGAATCTGAGGGATGTTGTGTGATGACCTGTGTGCCCATCCAACTCTCAACTGGCTGGCAAGTGTCCTGGGGTACTTAAATTGGTAAGTGTTATGAGATCCTTAGACAAATAACTAAGAGCCAAAGACCTTTGGATCCCTGTTACAACTTCTCTGTCTGGAGGAAGAAAGCATGGTCAGGGTCAAGTAGAAAAACATCTGGCAGGAATCATGTCCTGATCATGCACATAGCAAACCACATGTACATATGCAGGACTTAAGCAATTAGAAACATATCAGATATGAAGTATCAAGCAATTATTGAAGCCGTAACCTTTTATGCTGAACAAAAAAATATGAAAAGTCCTACTCACAAAGGACTCACTAAGCATTGTGCCTTATACCAGGTAACTTTTCTTTATGCAAACTAGAAATAACATACTTGTATTTGCAGTATAGTTGATTTTGCCTGGGGGCGCTCTTGAAGCGCTCTTGGGGGAAAATAGACCTTGATATATGCGAGTTGTAGTTACTGGGATGTATAGTTCACCTACAATCAAAGAGCATTCCGAACTCCACCAATGATGGAATTGAACCAAATATGGCACACAGAACTCCCACGACGAACAGAAAATATATATCAGTGATTGGTTGGGGGGGGGGGGCACCAAAATACTGTTTGCTTACCATTGAAAATTACCTAGGGCCACCTCTGGGTAGCTGTTACATACACAGTGTTCAGCTACCCAAAGCAGTCAGAATACCCAGCCTGTCTTTAAAAAAACCCTTCTTCTGTAAAAAAAAAAAGTTATAGTAGAGGAAATATAAACAATTGGAGTAGTTCCCTGGCTATATATTGGGAGAGATAAAAAATTGCTTAAGAAATACTGGATTAAAAAAGAAAACCCCCATGGCTAATTCCAAATTGCCAATCCCTACTATAGCAGACCCAGTGGGATTTGCATAAGTGTTGATTGCACTAGACTCATTTATTCAATGCATCTGCTATAACTGGGACAAAGAAGTGGATTTATAAATTTCTATTCGTTCTGCAGATAAATAAGATTGTCATATATTTCTACAGGAGATAAACTTGAAATATGTACTTTTATCTGTCCTTTTTATTGTTTTTTTGTCTTTAAGCAGATGTTTAAATCTCTCCTTTGATAGCTGATAATATGCTCACTGACTTTATCAATGAAAGCCATATTTCATAGAAAACAATACAAAAGAGATTTGGGGATTTTGGCTGTTTTTTCCTCCCTGTTTTGTAAGAAATGTTTTAGCTCCTTTCAAAGACAAATTGATTGGTGGGAAGTGAAGAGTATTCAGCTGAGAAGACAAGACAATACAACAAAAATGATACAAATATTTTAGAGACTGAGATGAAATGTTCGCTTTTATAAATTGAGATGCTTGGTTGATTATTCTTCTTGGGTTTATTTTGAGATATGGAGAAGGGAGGGACACAATCTCACTCATTCTTCTCTGTAGAATGAGCAAAGTGAAGCATTTCAGTAGCTATAGTGCCATAATTTATGCAGCTTTCCTGGGGAAACTATTTTTAGTCTGTTTTGCTTACAGTTTGGACCATACAAGATACTGACCTGAAATCTAGTGGCTTAGTTTCTACCGAATGGTAAGTGAACCTATAAGTAAATCTATTGATGCAATATTTCTTTTCATAGAATCATAGAGTTGGAAGAAACCTTGTGGGCTATCCAGTCCAACACTGCCAAGAAGAAGAAAAATCTCATTCAAAGCACCCCTGACAGATGGCCATCCAGCCTCTGTTTAAAAGCCTCCAAAGGAGGAGCCTCCATCACACACTAGGGCAGAGAATTCCACTACTGAACAGCTCTCTCACACAGTTAGGAAGTTCTTCTCAATGTTCAGGTGGAACATGATATGTGGCAATGTGATTCAGGCCTTAGAAAGCATTAAATAAAAAGCTTAATCCTGACAAAAGAGGTCCTCCTGGCCAATCGTGGGACAGATCAGGGCATAGGGTGCCTACCTGTGCTCGATGGGGTCACACTCCCTCTGAGGACACAGGTCCGCAGCTCAGGGGTCCTTCTGGACTCCGCTTTGGCACTTGATGCTCAGGTGTCGGCAGTGGCTGGGAGGGCCTTTGCACAGTTAAAGCTCGTGCACCAGCTGCACCGGAACTTCGTGAAATCTGATCTGGTCATGATGGTCCATGCCCTAGTCACCTATAGGTTGGATTACTGCAATGCACTCTATGTAGAGTTGCCCTTGAAGATGGCTCAGAAACTACAGTTGGTCCAGAGATCTGCAGCCAGACTGCTCACGGGAGCTGGTTACAAAGAGCGGTCAACCCTCCTGTTTAAACAGCTCCACTGGCTTCCAATAAGTTTCTGGTCCCAATTCAAGGTGCAGGTCATTACCTGTAAAGCCCTAAACGGTTCGGGACCTGATTATCTTCATGATTGCATCTTCCCCTATGAATCTTAACTAATTCCAGTTTCAAATACGTGTTGGTAACTTAACTGGTTTATTAACAGAGTTTCATATAAATCCATAGCTCAGTTTTTCATGCAAACCAATAATAGGTTTCTCCTTTCCCAAGGACACAAAGGGAAATAGCAATACAAGCCAGGCAGAAAGGGCAGAAAGATAATGGTACAAGCAGCACTGACATGAAGTTTAATATGGAGACTGGCTCCAGAAATTATTGTGACAGTCAGCATAAAAAAAACATCATGCAGAAGCTTTTTCAAAAAAAAAAAATCTCTACATGAGAGACACAATAGGGACACAGGTCTTTAGTCTCACTAATAGATTTTGATGGACCTCATTTTCAGCTTACTGTGCTTAGAAAAGGCACAGCAGTGGAAAAGAAATAAAAGAAAATATGAATGGAAAGTTTCAAGTTCAAATCTTGAAGAAACATTGCTAAGGACAAAACTAGGCTATTCAGTATTGTTTCTTTACGAAGATCAGGCTTTCTTTTAATATAATCTTTAGAAAGTGATTATAGTTTATGTTTTCTGTCCTCTTGCACTAATAGATATGCTACATAATCTAATATATCCCTTATCCAGTACATGGTTAAATATATTTTAACTACACTTATGGTTGAATCACCAGCTAAACCCAGCCTATAGTGACTTTCCACATGAACCCCAAGTTCTCTCTGGTTGGCACTTTAAATAAGGATGATAATGATGATGATGATCATGGACTATAATAAGAAAATATATACTTAAATGGTAAATGACCCAAAATCTGAGCAAATCATGTGAGCACCTATTATTTTTATTTTTATTTATTTATTTATTTATTTATTTATTTGACTTGTATACCACCACTCCCAATTTGGCTCAGAGCGGTTTACAGCAGATTAAAACAACACAACCAACTATAAAATACAATAAAAACAAGAACAGACATAGTCCCGAGTTATTCACCCATCGAAAGCTTGTCGGAAAAGAAAGGTTTTACAGGCTTTCTGAAAAGCAAGTAGCTCTCGGATGGTTCGGGTTTCAACTGGCAAGGCATTCCATAAATAAGGGGCCACAATCGAGAAGGCTCTCTGCCTAGTAGAGGACAGATGATAAGTCTGGATGTTGGGGACTTCAAGCAAATTTTGGTCCTCGGACCGAAGTAATCTCTGGGGTTGGTAGGGGGATACGTGGACCCTCAGGTACGCTGGCCCCAGACCATATAAGGCCTTAAAGGTTAGTACCAGCACCTTGAAAGTAATCAGGTACTCAATCGGTAGCCAGTGCAGCTGTTGTAGAATTGGGGTGATATGACACCTTGCCGGCACCCCGAGAAGACGAGCCGCCGCATTTTGCACCAGCTTCAGTTTCCGGATCACTGACAAAGGAAGGCCAATGTAGAGGGCATTACAGTAGTCAAGCCTCGAGATGACCGTCGCCTGGATCACCGTAGCCAGGTCATTCCTAGATAGGTAGGGAGCCAGTCGCCTAGCCTGACGTAGATGGAAAAACGCAGATCTGCTCACAGCAGAGACCTGGGCCTCCATTGTGAGCAGAGGGTCCAATAAGACACCAAGACTTTTTACAGAAGGTGACGGACGTAGTGTCTCGCCATCCAGGGTAGGCAGCTAGATCTCCCTCCCACCCGGACGGCCCAGCCAAAGGATCTCCATCTTCACTGGGTTCACCCTCAACCTGCTGGCACGCAACCATCCAGTAACGACCTCAAGGCACTGATCGAAATTTTCGGGTACAGAGTCCGGCCGGCCCTCCATCCTCAGAATATTAACACTATTAACATGTTTTTAGAGTACATAGTCTGTCATGTGAACTGTAACTTTAAATCTATTACTTTTAAATCATATTTACAGGAATTCAATTAGTATATTAAACACTCCAGGGGTGTGTGGTTGTAATAGTGGAAGGCAGACAAAATCTGCCAGGTCTGAGCAGCAACTTTCTCCAAGATCTACATTTTTCATTTCTTTTGTGTTCATGGCCTTATGGCTTCTTCTTCTGGCATAGCACACCAACAAGATTCCAGCCATCATGTTACATTGATGGTTGCAAAACTATATATCCTGGAAATTATGAGATTTGATTTTTTTTTAAATTCCAATTGGTTAAAAAAAAATTCTCATCAATTGCTTTTAGACTAATTGATGCTCCCCTTCAGAAGAAAAAAAATCTTCAAACTGGAGACACTATTCTATAAGGTAGAAAATATGTTCCCTCTCTTGGCTAGTGAGACCTTGCTTGGCCACTAACTTTTCTAAAAGCTGGAACTTTCTTGGTGATTCCAGAGATAATGTGAAATCTTCTGCCCAAATGCAAGTATTAGGAGACCTTGTTCTGGTCTTTTCACCAGCAAGTTTAGATTGAAAGTTCTCTTGGGCCTTTCTGCTTTTGAGTACTTATCTGAAGCAGAGAATGTTTGAGGATCAGGACATTTGTAGGGAAACCAATATGTTTGTTTATAAAGTTGTTGTCCTCCTAACTCTGTTAAACACCTGTGAAACGTGAACTGTCTACAAATGTCACACTCAACTTGTTTTGGTACAGCCGCACCAAGAATTCCAGCTTATCTTGCTATTTGTTCATTGCTGCATGTATTTTGAAGTTATATGCCTTTGCAGTTAGATGGCTCTCCTTATTTTGCAGTTATTGGGTCAATTGCTTGTCAATTATCCTTAGGTTCCCTAGTCCCGCCCCCTTTTTGGGCTTTGGTAGGGAAGTGAGCCATTTTGAGTTTAGTTTCAGCCAGGTTAACCAATGTATAGGATGTGTGTTGCTTCCCCTGTACAAAGGCTTCAACCTTTAAGAATTTCCAGGGTTACAACAGAATCTCCAGGGAAAGAATTTCCAGGGGAGAACAGCTTTGAGAGTCTCCTAAGAACTCCAGGGAAGCCTTCCACAGCCTTGAGAGTTTCCAGGAAGACAGCCTTAAGGTCTAAAGAACTCCAACTGGAGAACATCCATTGCCTTGCTGGTAGGTCCTCTCAGCGCTCGAGAAGCAGTTCGGCCTGGCAGCGGAACCCACACCAGTGAGGGTTGGATTTTAGTCAGCCTTGGGAGAAGTTAAAAAAGGGGAATTTTCCTTTAAAGAAAGTTATTGAAGATAGTGCCTGTCCCCTGTGGGCAAGATTGAGAGAACTAATTCTTTATCAAGAAAGCTTTGAAGTACCTGTTTGATTCATTAATAAAAGACTTTGTTGTATTTTTCAAGCCATATGAAGATTCTTTTGTAGTGGAAACCTCTTAGAACTTCTTCTTAGGCCCCTGGCTTCCCGCTGGGCAAACGTTACACATCCTATATTTAAAGCCAACCAAATACAGGCCCAGCGGTGGCAGAACACAATTTCAGGAACAAATCAATTAGTACTGCCTCTGAAAAATCCTGCATTTTTTTTGGGAAGACAGGCAAACAAATGTCAGTATTCTGGAAGAAGCAAAGACCACCGGTATTGAAGCAATGATTCTTCGCTATCAACTCTGCTGGACAGGCCACATTGTCCAAATATCCAATCACCATCTTCCAAGGCAGTTACTATACTCCCAACTCAATAACAGAAAAGGGAATGTTGGTGGACAGGAAAAGAGATTGAAAGATGGGTCTAAAACCAACCTTAAAAACTATGGCATGCACACCGAGATATGGGAAGCCCTGGCCCTTAAGCAGTCTAACTGGAAGTCAGCTGTTACCAACAGTGCTGAGGAATATGAAGAGGCATAAATAGAGGGCAAAAGGGAGAACCATGTCAAGTGGAAAGTAATGCTCTCATTGCAAAAGAACATACAGATCAAGAATCGGTCTCTACAGTCACCTGTTGACCCACCGCCAAGACCCAACAACTGGAAGGCAACCAGACTTAGCTGTGAGTGATAGCCTATGATAATGATGGTGATTTTATTAAAGCAATTTAATGATCATCATGAAAGCATTAATTTGACTCTGAATCTAATTCAAATGAAGGTGAGTAAGTACCAGATAATTTCTGTCATCCTGTCTTAAAAGTCTGAATGGCAGACAAACTGTGAATTTACATAGTGACAATTTTATGCATACCTCATACACATTAGCATTTTAGGTTTTTCCTCATCCCTTTTTATATATCAATATTTTATTCAATAGTGATTCATTTAAAAAGCATGCTGAGGAATCTATCTGCATATATGGCTTACAGGATAAAAGTCTTAATAACTTTTTCCCCTTACTTGAATAGCGAGTTGAAAGTCTTTTTATTCCCTTCTATGTCTTGCCACAATAATTTTGGGTGAACAAACATTAGATTAGCAAAGTATAAATCTAATATTGTAATGGTTACTATTACTGCTTGTTTGTAAAGAAGTTGTAATGTTAAGAAAATAAAAAAAGATACTCTCTCTCTCACACAATAAATGTAAAGATGAATATATACAACTTCACTATGGAAGCTATTTTTCTTATATCTTATGTTGGCATGTATACATTTTATGACAGAATAATTTTATTCTTTAACTGGGGGTACGTTTAGGAGTTGGCTGTTCTGGTAAAAGTATGAAAGATCTGCCTTTTTCTTTATCCTTCACTTCCTCCATAGCATATTAAATGCAAAATTATATGATTGACCTTAATTTCCAGAAACTCTGTTCCATTCAAGCCCTTTTCACAAGTGTGGGTCCCATATTGGGAGAAAGTTGGGATAAACATTGGACCATCTAGGAGCTTAAGATCGTCTGGGGAGGCCCTGCTCTCAATCCTGCCTGCCTCGCAAGTGCGATTGGCAAATACGAAAGACAGGGCCTTCTCAGTGGTGGCCCCCTCGGCTGTGGAACTTCCTCCCCAGGGATATTAGATCGGCCCCCTCCCTCCTGAATTTCCAAAAAAAAAGTAAAGACCTGGCTCTTTGAGCAAGCTTTTGAGAATGCAACATAATAGATAACACAGAACTATGAATGATGAACATGGCCAGACAATGTTACTGGATAACGTTTTTTAACAGGATGACACCAATGATTATATGTTTTAATGGTTTTTATATATGATTTATATTGTAATGTTGATTTTTAATGGCATTTTTATGAATACCAGGCATCGAATTGTGCCAATCTGTAACCCGCCTTGAGTCGCCATATGGCTGAGAAAGGGGGACTATAAATATTGCAAATAAATAAATAAATATTAAATGACTGAATGCATAAACCTTGCTTTCTTCAATGCACCAATAAGGCTACTCCTTTGGCAGCAAAAGGGAGGACAATCCTAAGGAAAATTCTGGTTTGTCCTTTTATAATGAGGCTTGCCTTCTTCCAAGATGGTTAAAGGATCCAGGAGGTCACTTCCCACCTGGCCTTTTCTTGTTCAGAGTATGACAAGGCGTATATCCCTGCTTGCAAGTCATATTTATTTAGTGTCACTCGTAACAGTACATGCCACCACACAACATTCATGTACATAAATGCAGAAAAAGAGATTCCACCTAAACATTAGGAAAAACTTCTTGATGGTTAGAGTTTTCCGTCAATGGAATATCCTGTTTGAAAGTGTGCCAAAATGTATTTCTTGGAGGCTTTGAAATAGAGGTTGGGCGGCTATCTATTGAGTGGGTGTTCTGGGATGGCAGGGGGTTGGACTGTGTTTCCGAGGTTGAACTATGATTCTATGATTCTACAACTGGGTCTGAAGAAGTGCTTGGTTTATCATAGTCCTGAGCACAAAATGTTTACACTCAAGGTGAATAAGCTCCTTTCTAGGATTTGGAATGGGAAGTAACTGAAGAAGTGACACTGGCATACACAGGGGCATTTGGTGTGAGACCAATATGCCCAAAGCTGCATTCATAACATGACTTTTGTGCTGTCGCACGCTGGGCCTGTGCATAAGACTGTAGAGAGGACATAAATTCTGTGTGCCCAATGGGATGCTGGGGCTGCCTCAGATAAAAGGCCCTTGGATTTCCTTAAAACAGAGTCTTTAGATTGCTTAAAGGTTCAACAAAGTTCTTTATTAATGAAAACAAACAGGTACTTTAAGGCTTTCTTAACAGTCTATTGGCTCTCTCTCAATCTTGTCCACAGGGAACAGGCACTATCTTCATAACTGTAACTAATGGGGAAATCCTTAACTTCTAATCTGGGCAGTCTGTCTTTGCCTCTGTTGGCGTGGAGCCCCTGCACCCGGTACCAACTGCTTCTGGCTTCCGCGAGTGACCCTTACCAAGCAGAGCTTTGTAGACTTCCAGGGGAAAAGAACTCAGGTTTCCGTGATGGCTGACTGAAGTCCTTCAGCAAAGGAGCTGTAGGGCTGTATAACCCCGGCCAAGCTGTGGGCTGTATATCTCCCCAGCCAAGCCGTAGAAGACGAAGCTTTCTACAGGAGCTCTTGGTATTATGTCCTGCATGAAAGGCTTCTCTGTGTGGACTGAACCCAAAATGGCTCCTATTCCCTCTAAACCCAAAAAGGGGGCGGGACCAGGGAACCTAACTATAATTGACAGGTGGCTTGCCCTATGATTGCAGCCAAAAGAAGCCACCTATCTGCAGAGTCCCTGAAACTTAGGACTACAACAAACATTCAATGCAAAGCAAACAAAATTGGAGCTCCTGGTACAGCTGTACCTGCACAACTTTACTTTTAAAGTTCAAAGCCTGAAGGAAGCATATTTGTTCCAGGCCTTTTTGGATTTGGGATACTCAGCTGTTAAGAAGGAGGATAAGGACACATATTTCTTTATCATATTGCACATTGGAATCACCATTGTGCAATATGATATCTCAAAACGAAGATATAATATGTGATGAAAGCAACTCAGAACATTTGTCAAGTGTGAGCAGAATTGAATAATGGTTTCTGGAAATACTTCCAGGCATATGCAGAAATGCCAAGACCTGCTATTCAAGAAGCAGAGTTCTGTTATTCAAGAAGTAGAGCCCTGTTATTATAGGAGCAGAAGATCTTGAGAGTGGCAGAAAATAAAAACTCATGTAATCCTCTCCATGAAAGACAAGATGCAGATACTGATATAATGCAGAGACTGGGATGTAGGGAGCTTGTGCAGACATCAGCAGACAGTACAGTGCAGAGCTAGAGAAATCATTCACAAATGCCCAGGGCCAAAGAAAAATGCACACAAAGAAACAGAAATCCTAGGAGCTTTGAATTGCTCATCACAGAGAATATTTTTAATCATTTCATCTGTAAAAGAAATAGAGAGGGACAGCACTCATTTAGGGCAAGAACACAATTAACCCTTACAACAGCAAATTCTGTTTGACATCACTGAACTGAAGGCAAATATTTGTCCGCTGTTTCTGGTAGGATTGTATCATGAATTACATACATTCTTGGAAAAAATATGGCATCCAGTCTGAGGACATTGTCACCTCAGAGCAACAATTGGCCTGACAAATTTTGTGGACTCACAAAGTTCAATAACAAGACAAGAGCAATGTGGTGAGCGTTAACTGGCTGCCCTTCAAATAGTGCTTGCTGAGTGACTTTAAAAGTGCACACAACAGGAATGAACAGCTGTTTCAAACATAAATTCACATTTCAGCAGTATATTTTAAGTAAACCTAGGGGAAAGTGCATAAAAAGTTTTCCCTTGCAAGGACATAATTGTTTAAGGACACATTTCTCTGAGCAGTCAAATGGGTACGTTACTGAAAATCTAGCTTGTTTCCAGTGTGATGACAATGGTTTGACTACGCCCCGAAAGTGTGTGAAATGTGGTGGAGGATAATTTTTTTCACCAGTCTTTGGATCCTTACTGTCTCTCAGAAGTTCCCTAAAGCCATCCAAACTAACATGTGTAAAGATCTGATGACTGAATCCTACTAGTCTAGAGTCCAAAAGACCCAAATGAAGATTAGTGGACTTTTCTTTTTTACTCTAAACCAAATGCTACATCACTTCTGGTCATGCCAGAAGTGATAGTGTCACCAACTGCAGAGTAGGCATGAAAAAGAATGCCCCCTGCCCCCTTTGGTGGTGCTTATCTGGGTGTAAAGTATATTAGAAGTAATAGTATGTATACTCCCTCCTACTATTACCTCTATGTATGGAAATTTATTAGATGGGGAATTTTTTCTTACAAATGATTACTTCTTTATCAGCCAAGTGACATCCCCCAGTGGTGTCCAGAGTAGTTTGTTCAAAGCATGGCTTTTTTGAGAGGTGTTTTGATCATCATAGGCTATAACAATGTGATGTGGCAGCAAAAAAAAAAAAAGCCAAGGGGATTTTGGCCTGCATCAATAGGAGCATAGTGTCTAGATCTAGGGAAGTAATGCTACCCCTCTATTCTGCTTTGGTTAGACCACACCTGGAATATTGTGTCCAATTCTGGGCACCACAATTCAAGAGAGATATTGACAAGCTGGAATGTGTCCAGGTGAGGGCGACTACAAAGATCAAGGGTCTGGAGAACAAGCCCTATGAGGAGCGGCTGAGAGGAGATATGGTAGCCACGTATAAATATGTGAGAGGAAGTCACAGGGATGAGGGAGCAAGCTTGTTTTCTGCTTCCCTGGAGTCTAGGACACAAAACAATGGCTTCAAACTACAAGAAAGGAGATTCCATCTGAACATGAGGAAGAACTTCCTGACTGTGAGAGCCGTTCAGCAGTGGAACTCTCTGCCCCGGAGTGTGTGGAGGCTCCTTCTTTGGAGGCTTTGAAACAGAGGCTGGATGACCATCTCTTGGAGGTGCTTTCCCTGCTTCTTGGTGGGATGGGGTTGGACTGGATGATGGTCCATCAGGTCTCTTCCAACTCTTTGATTCTATGATTCTATGAAAACAGTTTCATGATTTTCATAACATTATATCTTTCTTTCCCTCTCTGACAAAAAAAAAAATCCCAAACCTAAAAGATCCATGCTGTTTTCGTTCAGTTAGTGGTTTATTCCCTGATTTGGGTTTTTCTTTTCTTTTCTTTTTTTTGTTCTTGTTTTGAATTAGAAATTAAGGGCAGAGAAATTGTAATATTTCCTTTTGCCCAAAATTAAAGAAATACAGAAAACCGCTATTTACAGCTATTATAACAGCTATTTATACCAAATATTCCTCCTCAAGTTCCTCCTCATGTGCTTTTAGATGCTTTTTGGCCTGAGTAGTATGGAATATTTTGTTTCTGGGTCCATATACACTTCTGTGGATATAAGGCACCATTGTAACATGCAATACATTGGAAAGCTCATGAGGCATGAAAAATACTCCATGGTTTTCTCAATGAAAGTTTTCTTTAATGTGCCTATATGAGGGCTAAAATAATTGCAGCAGACGTATACCATTTACTCTAAATCAAGTCATTTTTTTCCTTCAAGGGTCTTTACAAATAGAAATTGAAAAGCTCTTGTCATGAAGTCTCAACTCTTTAGTCCCTTTCTGCAGTGGTTCCATCATTTCATTTCTGTCAAAACGTTGCCATGTTGATAATCTAAAGGAGAGAGTAATGCATATACATACATGCACACAAACACACACACACATATATAAAGCCACTGAGGTTATATTCACTGTTGCCTTCTGGTAAAGAAAGGTAACTGCTGAGCACAGCAGTGAATGAAGGATTCATGCTGCGAGAAGCTGCCTAACTTGGAATAGCATGTGTTTAAAAATACCTTCTGCTCCAGGTAATTTCAGCTTTACAGTCCAATGAGCATCAGCTGCTCTCAAGGACAATGCTCATGATCTCAAGCTATCTAAAGAGGAGATTACAGGTTTAGCTAAAAACACAACCAAGACAGATGTTGTTTGGAAGGTGGAACATAAAAAATAGTATATATTTAACTTTTGTTAGATAAAGCCAGAAAAAAATATCAACTTGAACCACAATAACATAAATGCCATAACACATTTTAGTTTTTCCAGCATGCAGTTGCTTATTAAGTCTGCTTGATTAGAGTAAATGCATTGCTCTGGATTAAGGGTCAGTTGAGTCTCTACCCACTATTACAACAAAAAAGAGAAAGAGAGATATTGTTTCTCTGGTTTATATTCAGATAATAGGCTAATAGAATGATTTTAAATTTTACAGTATATCCATTTAAGGAGAATCAATGATTGAAGGGGTCTTTTAAAAATGTTCGAAAAGTTATATTTGATGAGTGAGTTTCACGGGGAGATTTGGTAAGGGTTAAACCTTACTGGCCAATTTATAACCTGTACTGTGTCATTTGAGAAAAAAACTGTGGGGTGGGGAAAGACTTGAGACACATCTACATTGACCATTTAGGTTTGTGTGGGGTGGAATTCAGCCTGTGGATGTTTATAAAATGCATGCAGGTGAATGCAATCTAACATAGGGAAAGCACCTTAATGCCTCTGCACCTTGGGTTAGGCACTTGGGAGGAGCAAGAAGAAAATCACATGGGTATGCTTTCTTCCTTCTAGTTGGCAAAATCAGGGTAGCAGGAAGGGTAGAAAGCAGAGGCGGCCCTAGGTAATTTTCAACAGTAAGCAAACAGTATTCTGACACACACCCCTCTTCTCTGCTCTCACAACCACCATGTCAGACTACACAGAGAAGCCACTGAAATACACAAACATGTGGACAATTTCAACAGAAAGGAGGAAACCATGAAAATGAACAAAATCTGGCTACCAGTATTAAAAAATTCTAAAATTGCAACAGCACAACAACAGAGAGGAAGCAGGCAGGGACATCTAATTACCTCTCAACAAAAGTTTGCTCCAGGCACAGTCAGCCCATTGTATGCTAATCAAGGTGGTCAGTTGAAACATTCACCCCTAGCTCTAGCAGACAAGAGTCCTTTGTCTCACCCTGGTCATTCCACAGATATATAAACCCTTTTTCCTAGTTCCAACAGACCTCACTACCTCTGAGGATGCTTGCAATAGGTGCTGGTGAAACATCAGGAGAGAATGCCTCTAGACCATGGCCATACAGCCCGAAAAAACCTACAACAACACTGGTTTGACTGTTGGGGACATGTTCTCTTGGTTGTAAAGTAAATGCAGGCTGTTTCAACCATTCCTGGCAATCCAAAGGTTATCGCAAAACCACTGAAATCAGCTGGGGACAATTCTAAAAAGAAGACATTTTTACCTTTATCTATATTACTTCCATTTCTCTGAAAATGCTGAACAAGCTCTTTCAAATTAATCTCACAATATTCTCTTCAAGTGGAATTTGTTGGCAATTTTGACCACAAATATGAAAAAAAAACCTCTGCATTCAAAGGAATAAACTCATAGGTACAATCAGGGAAAACATGTTTTCCAATTTCTTGTTAGCTTTACTGTGGCTACTTATTTTTTAAGTAAAACTTTTTTATTTTTCTAGGTAGGAAACATTCCCAATAATATTGACTTTTCTCTTCTTTACAGAGGTGTCCTTTGCCCAGTTGATTGAGGGACACCCTTTCACAGGACTCCAACATATTGAGCAATAAACTTATTCTGTACTTGATTAAATGTCAAAGAGAAGTAGAATTGTGACTGCTTAAAAGATAACTTGCCTCAGATTTCATCAGGTATGCTGGCTCTAATTGTAAATTATGATTTTAGTTTATGTTTGTTTGGACAACTGGAAGCTTTAAAGCATCATGGCTGACAAATGGAAGACAGAGGGTTGCTAGCACAACAACAATTTCATTGATTTAGTTATTTGATATTACCTTTACAGTTGGGTTAAATGCACTGGTGTTAAAAACAATGCTAAGATTTCTTTCCTCCTCTTTGCTCCAATGTGGTTGGTATATTTTTTTTCCCCCCAGCTCTGATTCATTGATGCAAGCAAGACTGGAAGCTCAATATTTTAAACACAAAACCATGGAAACAGAAAATGAGTGAGTGAACTGTATTGGAATAAAGTTAGGTAAAGGTATCCCCTGACATTAAGTCTAGTTGTGGCTGACTCTGGGGGGTGGTGTTCATCTCCATTTCTAAGTTGGCATTGTCCATAGACACCTCCAAGGTCATGAGGCCAGTATGACTGCATGGAGTGCTGTTTACCTTCCCACAGAAGCGGTACCTATTAATCTACTATCATATGCATGTTTTCGAACTGCTAGGTTGGCAGATGCTGGGCCTAACAGCGGGAGCTCACCCCGCTCTCTGGATTCAAACTGCCAATTTTTCAGTCAGCAATTTCAGCAGCTCAGCAGTTTAATCCACTGCACCAACAGGGGGAATAAATTACCTTAGTGTATATAAGGACCTCATCACATTGAGGTCCAATTTGCGAATGACAGTGGAGGATTCACCAGGCAGCATGGTCAATCCAGCACATTGGCCACATCATCGCTTTCCCCATCCTATGTAAAAATGTGTTGCCATCCAGTTTACTGCTGTTCTTGTGAATGAGAACACGGGAAGCCTCCTGTGTTCTCTGAGTAACATTCTCGGATGCTTGGAGGACACTGGGAGGATGGAGCCCTGCCAGAAGTAGCTGGAATTAAACAGGTTCCAATTTCCCTGCATCTTAGGACATTGCTCAGAGAATGCAGGAAGCTTCCTGTGTTCTCACTGACAAGAATGGTGGTAAATTGGATGGCAACAATTTTAAGATGCTAAAATTGTTGAATGTGATGAGGTTCCTAAGTCAGCACAAGCATTAAGGTCTTCAGGGGAAGATCATCTCTCAGTCCCATCACCTTTCAAGGCATAGTTGTGGTTGCCTGTGCTTGATGAGGTTACACTCCCCCTGAGGACACAGGTCCATAGTGTGGGGGTTCTCCTGGATTCTTTGCTGATGCTTGAGGATCAGGTGTCAGTGGTGGCTGAGAGGGCCTTCACATAGTTGAATCTTGTGCTCCAGCTGCAACCGTACATCAAAAAGCCTGACTTGGCCAAGGTGGTCCATGCCTTAGTTACATCCAGAATTGAGTATTGTTATGCACTCTACATGGGGGTGCCTTTGAAGATGACTCAGAAACTCCAGTTAGTCCAAAGAGTGGCAGACAGATTATTAAATGGGGTAAGCTTTAGGGAACATACCACACCCCTTTTAAAGCAGATCCATTGGCTCCCGACAAGTATCCAGGCCCAATTCAAAGTGCAGGTGATTATCTATAAAACCCTACCGATCTTTGAGATTACATCTCATTTTACAAACTGGCACGGGCGTCTGCTGAGGAGGCCCTTCTCTTGGTTCCATCACTGTCTCAAGTATGGTTGGTGGAGATGAGAGAGGGGGGCTTCTTGATGATGCCTTCCTAGCTCTGGAATACCTTCCCTAAAGAAATTATATTAGCACCTCTCTTCTGGCATTCCAGATGAGTCTAAAAACTTGGCTCTTAAGACAGGCCTTTGATCCTGAGCAATTGAAGATCAATGTGATGAATCATTGTTAGTATTGCACCAAACTTTGATTGTTACGACAGATAGCCAGCTTACCCGTAGGTTCTATTGTGTTTTAGGAATTTTATAATTTTCTATTTTTTTATAATTTTATCAGTGAGATATCAGTGAGATTACAACTTCCTTACAAAAATGGCAAATAGATATTTCCATTACGGAAATATATATATTTAAATTCTAGATGGTTGAATCTGGTTTCAGACTCAGTGGACATGGAGGTCTGCAAAGTATTTATAAATAAGCCTCACTAAGTTCAAGATTTATTCTTAGCAAGAATATGTAAGGCTAAGATTCTGAGAGCTTTTGGGCTTTTTGCATCCTCAGATATTTCTGAAAAAAGAAATAGTTTGCACACCCACACACACATTCCCCAATAAAACAGTGATTTTCTAGCAATGTGATCCTGCATGGAAAAAGCTGAAAGAAAGGGCTTCTGCTTCTGCCATAGGACGTTATCACACAAGGCTCATAATATAAGCTGTGCACCCCGCAAACTAGAAATGGAATTGCTTATCTTCGCATTTCCCCACCCTTTACTCATTCCAAACATGCCTACAATTTATCTGCAACCAGTAATTTTTTAATGGGAACTCATTTAAATTTCTGTTCAAAGTGGTTTTAAGCTGCACTAAACTCAAAAGAGTTTGGGAATGATGATGTGTCATTAAGGTCATTTGGTGATGTCATTTTCAACTACTTCACTTTACCATGGCTATAGTGATTATCATTTTACATCTGGTGATCAGAGAAGTGTTCTGGCTGCAAAGCCGTAATTGTTCTCTTTTATATCAATTCTTTCCATTAAAAATCATGGAATTGTGCAGTTTCAACACTCTTTCCTGGCACTTATAGGACTTTCTCCTCTTGATTATGTATTTCTGTAATTTTTTTTTCTCATTTGCAAGGTTTGGAACTGGACTGCTGTAAATCGCAACCTGAGCTGGTTTGGCAATGAGAAATAACCATTTCCCATACAGAATATATAAACCAAGGAAATGCTCCTAATTGCAAAACACATATATCTTTTCTTATTAATTGAAATCATCCATTTTGCAATACAGAAAGCTAATGAAAATCAGTAGCCTGTGTAGCTTTGCCACTGAGAAGTAGCTCTCTTACTTGCAGAATACACAAAACAGTGGAAGGATTAGATATGCAAAATTCACATCTCTTTTTATTAATATTTTAAAATTTTAAAAGGAGACTCGTGGAAGTGTTTAATTTTGAGATTTTGAACTTACAAAGTTGTGTAAAAATAAATAAAAAGTGTGGGGCATGGGTAACTGGGAAATGCAAAGATTGAGAGGAGACCGGTACCAACAGTTGTGGTAAGCTAAGCGTGCTTGCTAATTACTTCAAGCACTTGGAGAAATGATTGGTGTGATTAGAAAAGTGTCTATCCTTGTGTGCTCCAGCTGAAACCTGAGTCAGGTTTGCAACTCCAGGCCCATTTTTATAGTGTCCTGTGATATTGTCCATAGTATGAAGCCATTGGGAGAGATCATCCGGAGTTTCGGGATGTGGTGTCACCTGTATGCAGATGACATCCAACTCTGTCACTCCTTTCCTCCTGCTACTAAGGAGGCTGTCCAGGTCCTGAACCGGTGCTTGGCCACTGTGACGGTCTGGATGAGGGTGAACAAATTGAAATTGAATCCAGACAAAACCGAGGTCCTCCTGGTCAGTCGAAAGACTGAACAGGGGATAGGGTTACAACCTGTGTTGGATGGGGTTACACTCCCCTTGAAGATGCAGGTTCGGGAGTAATCCTGGACTCATCACTGAGCCTGGAACCCCAGGTCTCGGTGGTGGCCGGGAGAGCTTTTGCATAACTAAAATTTGTGCGCCAGCTGCGCCCGTTCCTTGGGAAGTCTGACTTGGCCATGGTGGTCCACGCTCTGGTTACATCCTGTATAGACTACTGCAACGCTCTCTACATGGAGTTGCCTTTGAAGACTGTTTGGAAGCTCCAAATGGTCCAACGGGCGGCAGCCAGGTTGCTAACAGGAGCGGCACCCAGGGATCATACAACTCCTCTGTTGCGCCAGCTCCACTGGCTGCCAATTTACACAATTCAAAGTGCTGGCTTTAGCCTATAAAGCCCTAAATGGTTCTGGCCCTGCTTATCTGTCTGAACGTATCTCTCCTTACGAACCCTCTAGGAATTTAAGATCTTCTGGGGAAGCCCTGCTCTCGGTCCTGCCATCCTCACAGGTTTGATTGGCAGGGGCGTAGGATAGGGCCTTCTCAGTGGTGGCCCCTCGGTTGTGGAATGCCTTCCCCAGGGACATTAGATCAGCCCCCACCCTCTTAATGTTTCGCAAAGAAGTTAAAACCTGGCTATATGAGCAGGCCTTCCCAAACGCAGTGTAGCTATTAAACTCTGATCTCGGAATGGTTGGACAAAGTGACTGGATAATGACTGGTAATGAAATGCAGAGGACTTATGGTTTTTATTGTGTTACTGATGTTAATTGTAATGAATTTTTTACCTGTGTTAAATGTTTTTAATGTTTAAATTATTTTTGTACTGTTGTGGGCATTGAATTGTGCCGTTTTGTACACCGCCGTGAGTCACCGTCGGGCTGAGAATGGCGGTATAGAAGCACAGTAAATAAATAAATATATTCCATGACCATCATTTCCCACTGTTCTTTTGTATTTTCTGTGACATTTGGTACAGTTCAACAAAACTTCTTAAAAGCCTTTAATTATAATTTCACTCATCATATCTCCTGAGCTTTTCTCTTTTGAAATGTTGCAGCTTTCCTATATACAGTACATTCTCATACAAATTGAAAAGAGGCCATGGGAGAAGTAATAAGAGGAAGAAAATCACTCTCCCCAAATTCAGAAATAATTCAGCACATGAGTTACAAAACACAACCGTTTTCTTAGCAAACTCCATGTCTATATTTTTGTGATATTTTTAGTAAATGAGTGGGAACTATCCACTTATTTTCCAGAAACTCTACACAAACCATGCATAAACCCCAGCACCTATTCTTCAGAAACATTTATAATAATTCACTAAATTAGTTTTCAAAGGGAGCAATCATTTGAGCATTTTTCATTCTCCTGCAAGAAAGTATGTAAAAAGCTTTCAAAAACTATCCTGTAAAAGCATCACACATAAGATTTGTACCGAGAATAACTTTATCTTCACAGAAAACAGTATATGTTGCAAAGAAAATAATAGGGCCAAAAAAGGCTTCCTGGGCAAAACAAATTCCAATTTTCTTTGAAAAAAGCCATACATATATAAATTTAAACACTCACACACATATAATGAGGTAAAGTGTTTTCAAATTTCCTTAATCCCAGAGATCTTTCCAAAAAAGAAATGGTGGCTCTTTCCATCATGAAAATTCCATGGTCAAAACACTCCACTCACCTGACATGCCCTGGATGACAAGTCATGTTGCTGACAGGAGACATACCGATTTCCTGATCACATGAAAAAAAAAAGCGCTTTAGCAGTGGAATGCTACAATGTTTTTCAAATACTATGATTAGAATATCATCTAGAAATACGCTGTTTCTGCAATGTTTTGCAGTGGGTTTACAATAGATTACCGACAGGATAGGGTAAATGTCATGTGATGGAACCCGTTGGAAATCGTCCTCAATCAGTCTCAAAAATGGAGTATCTCCTGATGTGATGAGGTTCATAGAGAATACTCCTTCACAAACCACCGACTTGCCTGCCCCTTGAAGGCTTTTCCAAAGCCATATCCTACATCAAATAAGTAGCAAGATGAACACTGAACTCTAAAATTCTCCCATTACCTTCTAGATGACCATCCTAGCCACCCTACCCATATTGTATCCAAGTCCAAAGATACAGTTTGGGTAGTGGGGAAAACCCCATGCACTACCTGGCCTTGAAATGATCAGACATATACTATACTGAGTGCAAAAGGGTAGGTCACATTTAATAATAACAACAACAACAACAACAACAACAGCAACAGCAACGACAACAGGAAAAACTCAGCCGCTATTAAGACCTTGAAATCGAACTGCAAAGGCTTTGGCATAAACCAGTACAGGTGGTCCCAGTGGTCATTGACACACTGGGTGCCATGGCAAAAGATCTCAGCCAGCATTTGGAAACAATAAACATCGACAAAATCATGATCTGTCAACTGCAAAAGGTCACCTTACTTGGATCTCCTTGGATCTGCATGCATCATTCGAAAATACATCACACAGTCCTAGACGCTTGGACAAATGGCCATTTGTCAGGGGTGATTTGAATGCAATATTCCTGCTTCTTGGCAGGGGGTTGGACTGGATGGCCCATGAGGTCTCTTCCAACTCTTTGATTCTATGATTCTATGCTTGGGAAGTGTTCGACTTGTGATTTTGTGATACGAAATCCAGCATATAGATCTCGTTTGCTGCGACATACTGTGCTTTTGTGTCAATAATAATAATAATAATAACAACAACAACAACAACAATAATTGAGACTTGTGTGCCAACTGCGACTGTACATCGTAAAGGCTGATCTGGCCAGGGTGGTCCATGCCTTGGTCACCTCTAGATTGGACTACTGTAATGCGCTCTACGTGGGGCTGCCCTTGAAAACGGCTCAGAAATTTCAACTGGTCCAACGGGCGGTGGCCAGGATGTTAACTGGTGCTCCTTACAGAGAGAGGTCAACCCTCCTGTTCAAGGAGCTCCATTGGCTGCCATTTATTTTCCGGTCCCAATTCAAGGTGCAGGTGCTTACCTACAAAGCCCTAAACGGTTTGGGACCCGCCTACCTACGTGACCGCATCTCCGTATATGAACCCACACGATCCCTCTGTTCATCTGAAGAGGCCCTGCTCACGATTCCACCTGCGTCGCAAGCGCGTTTGGTGGGGATGAGGGACAGAGCCTTCTCTGTGGTAGCCCCCCCGACTCTGGAACTCTCTCCCCAAGGACATCAGACAAGATGGAAGGAAGAGCTTGAAGACCTGGATGTTCCAGTGTGCCTTTCCAGATTAGGAAACTCCCAGCATCATGTCCCAAATGCACTTTATTAGAGATTTAAGATTGCCTGCACATCGCACGTACCCTAAAATCCTTACATTTTACCTGTCATGTCCAGCACTTTTAATTTTATTCATTGCATTTGGCCCGGCCCTTAGTTTTTAAATGTGTCATGATGTTATTGGTTAATGTTTACTGTTATTGCTTTAATGTTTATTGGTTTGCTTTTTGAGTTTTATTGTTGTATTTGTTATGCTGTTGTTTTATTGAGGGCTTTGGCCTTTGTAAGCCGCACCAAGTCCTTCGGGAGATGTTAGCGGGGTACAAATAAAGTTAATAATAGTAATAGTAATAATAACAACAACAATAATAATAATAGGCAAACATTCAATACGAATTATAACTTAACAAACTTAAATTAAATACAAAGCACAGCCTGTTATAACAGACATAGGACAAAACATCCAACATCAAATGGAAACTTTGATTTCCCATTTCTTTGGGGCAAATCGATTAATCATTGCTCAAGATATCAATTGAGCTGGTGGGGTGAGCAAGGCATGGAAGAGGCATGGAAGAGGCATATGTGAGAGACGCTTTCTCCCATAAAGCATCTTCAACTAGCTGTCTGGAAACACATTCCATGCACATTTATTGGGAGTAAGTCTCACTTAGCTGAATGAAGCATGTATTTGAATAGGCTTTCTACACAGGAACACACTGTTACTAAATGAAAGCATTAAATAAAGAGTTTTACTCTGTACATTTCTGTTGGGACAGCCATTTCCCAGCATTCTTCTTGTTGCTTGTTTGTCCCAGCAAATTGAAGTGGATTTTCACTCTATAGAAATGACAGGCGATCAATAAAGCCACAAATTTAGAGACTGTAGAATATGATCCTTCTGAAGAAGAAATATCGACATTCTTTGTGACAGCTGGCTGCTGTACTAATGGTGGTCGTAAAACATTTCAAAGTGAGAACAAGAATCACAGCACATGCTCCAAGTTTATTTGTACTGAAGAAAAATTAAATTGCTCCAGCAACAAACAAGCTTTCTGAGAACACAGGGATACCTTTCTGATGCCACCCAATGGAATTAAAATTTATCAGATGGAAGCCCTGAAGCTTGTTTTTAACTATTAGTCTAGTATAATGGATGTGACCCTTCAAAACAGGTTTAGTGAGATTGATATGGGCCATAGATCACACTGTCAAAATATATGCAGGATTTTATTGCTTTGTCAGTGTTTGTATCCTGTGAGGCAGGGCACATATATTTGTGGGTTTTGATGTTTTGTTTTTGTTTTGCTTGGTAGATGTGAAGATTAATATTCATCAATATTTGGAAGGATGGTTCTAGTGACCACTCAACTCCCATAAGCATGCAACAAAGCATGGATGTAGGGTGAAAAAAGCCTTTCTCTCCCTCTTCACCTGATCCTTGATTGTACATAGAATTACTCAGAACAGGATTGTGTAGGCCATTATTCACAATATCTTTGAAATAATCCGACCCACTTTAGGTATAAAGTCAGAAATATAGAATAGTCATGCTATAGATTGAATTACTAGCCATCATAAAAATAGTAAATCTATGGTCATGTTGTAGTACAGTGTGCTGATCAAGCTACTACTAGTAGTAGAAGGTGAAAGAGGGCTGCTCAGGTGCTGGAACAAGAGCAGCAAAGGAAGCGAATTAGGGAGATATTCATGACACCTACAGATACTGAGTCGTTCAAATGTTTCACAGACTCTTTGCAGTAGGCAAAGTGTTGTATTGGGCTTGGGACTTTGTTGCTGCCATTACTCTCGCCTTGGGTCCTGGGACTGCAGATTGCTGTGTTTCCATGCTTCTACTGACTGGAATCCTGTAAGTGCTGACTTCTACTTCCTTGCTGACTCTGGATTGTTTTTGGACGACGACATCGCATTTTGGATTTAACTTCTGCTTTTGGATGTGCCTCAACTTTTCCCTCCTGGGAAAATAGTGGCAACTGTGTGTGTCATTGAGAAAGTCTTCTGGAGTTTCTCCTATGGGGTTTATTTTCTTCCAATTTTGATTAAATAAATTACAATTTCACCAGTGTCTTTGAATTAATATATAAATGCCATTATCAGACATTGGAGCTACTTTTTTCAAACAGAAAAGCAGGCATTTTACTCCTGTAATACTTGGTGTTTTCCCGTTAGCAGTTTGTTTTGTACTAAATCAGGACTTAACATAGATCTCTTTTAGTGTTCCTCTCCTGCTGCTGTCAAGAAGACTTATTATGAGTTCCAGAGCACTATGATCTGTGCAACAATTTTGTCTAATTATGGTTTAAGAGAATTGCTCATTCCATCATCTTAAAATGCACTCATGGAATGCTTCGATAAATTACCAACAATAAACAATAATAGAAGGTTTGTGGAGGCTGGGTAAACACTTGAGATAAATAATGATCAAATGCACTGTGCAGTGGAGTTCCTGGAGCATTTTGAAGGAAGCTTTAGTCTCTCCCGGCAAAAGTTGTTGTTACTTGGGATTCAGCATTTGAATCATCACAGAGTTTTCCTTGACAGTAAACACCTTTAACTGCCAGTGGCACAGTCTGGAAAGAATGCTGAGCATAGGAATCTTACAGATGATGGTATAGTGTCCTTATAATAACCAATGAGAGGCAATTTCATATTAAATTATAGGAGCAACAAAAGGAGATAATTAGAGCTAATAAGAGTTTTGGGAGGCATGTCTTCTCTGGGTGAAATAAATTCATAAGAGTCAATTTTGTCCTTTCCCATTGTATAATACAGGAATTAGTGCTACAGTAACATAAAGAATGTACACTAGGAAAATTAAGAAAGTCTGTTGTTAGTTATGAGCGATCAAATGTCAAAGAATGGTACTGGGAATTCAAGATAATTGAGAAGACTGAGAGTTGCCCTTGTTTTCTTTCAGACATCCTTGTGTATATCACATAGTCTTCTTAATGTGGTTAATCTGGATGTAGGAAACAGTCTTTAGAAGATGAGTGAAACAAATACAAGCTCCTACATACCATATGTGCAACGAAAACAATTACCAAAATGTACAATTTGTGGTAAATTGATATTTCAAATTGTTAAAGATGGCAGAATACATGATAGAATACATGTTTTGGATGTAAAAGACAGAACATTCAATCTTTGGCAACTATGAGTAGTACAGGGAAAGATACCTGCCTGAAACTTGGAGAACTACTGCCCAGTGATGGAACCAATGGTGAGAAGATGGATATATTCCAGTGAACACATCCAACATCCAACTAGTTAGCCAGCATGCTAAACACAACAGTAGCATGTGTCATAACTCTAAAAGGCCCCAGGCTCGTTATTCCGCCCTACCGTCTTCACAATACCACTCCTCCACCCATACCACCCCCCAAACAGCAATATTGTCTAGTGTCTGGCAAACTAGTATGTGCATATGTGACTGATGAAGTCTTGGACAAGATGAAACACGGTTAAACAATAAAAGCAAGAGGATGGATCAGTGAGCAGAGATTCTTCATTAAAATCCCGACTCCTGAGAACTGTGAAGGGAGTGAAGTTTGTACAGGATTTGGCAGCAGATCAATTTAGGCAATAATGAGGAAGATCTCTATTTCTAACTCTCTTTGCTGGACCAGGAATGGCAAAAATGTAGCCTTTAGGTAGAACACTGGCAGTAGTGCTATTCTTGAACCCATGACAAATTCCTTAATGTTCTTGCTGTGACATTTTGTGTAGGACTTTCCCCTCCAAGTAGCATACCTCTCCCTACGAGTGGCATATCCTAAGTGGCACTAATAGTTGTGGATTGTGGGGAAAAAACCTCAGGAGAACAATTGGTGCCTAGTGAGACAGTACAAGCCTGGAATGCAGAAAGTTCTGTTTAATTAAAGAATTTTTTCAACACAGGTCAGGGAGGCATAACATTATAGGAATTTTTAACATTTGCTCTAAAGGAGACAGTAAGAAGGAATCTTCTAGGCAACACATAATTGTCTGGTTTTTTTTTTGTTGTTTCTTCAAGCCCACTCCAACTTATGGCAACTCTATTAAAGGGGAGTGTTGGAATGGCCTTCTTCTGAGGATAGAAAATTGTGACTTGTGCAAGATCATCCTGTGGATTTCCATGGTTGAACAGGAATTTGAACCTTGTTTTCTGGGAGAGCTAGTCTGTTCAAACTTCTATACCATATACTGTGGCACATCTTAACTACTCTACATATTAAGAAGAAGATTTATTTATTTATTTATTTATTTATTTATTTATTTATTTATTATTCGAACTTATATGCCGCCACTCCCCTGTGGCTCGGAGCGGCTTACAAGAATGGCCAAAATCCAACACAATTTAAAAACAATTCAAACTATTTAAAAACAGCAATATTAAAAATCAAAGGCCTGTTGAAACAGGTATGTCTTACATGCCCTGTGGAAAGCTGATAAGTCCCGAAAGGCACGGACTTCAGGTGGCAGAGTATTCCAGAGTGATGGTGCCACTGCTGTAAAGGCTCTGCGTCTGGTTGCTGTTAGACGCAAGGTCTTGACACTGGGAATTTCCAATAGATCTTAACCCTTTAGTACAGCTTTTCTTGTGTGATTTACAACCATCACTATCTCAACAGATTCCAAAGTCAATCCCTAACATCCAAGTGAGAGGGAAATCCCAAGATTTCTCTCAAGGGTATACATCTTTCCTCCCATATTATGTGACTTGCAGTACCAGAGCCCCATCCTGCACAGACCTAGGTGCCAAAGTGAACACTGAATTCTAACCTCTACTCCTATTACCTGCCAAATTACAACCTGTTTTTAGACTCCTAAAACAATACAGGGGAAGCAAAAAACAAACAGACAAACAAACACACACACACACACACGCACAAACAGGCCTGGAGACCCCTTTTTCATGAGATGCAGCATTTGGGTTCTTGATGCCTTACCACATTGTATCTGACCATGAAGGTCATCAAACAGATTTCTTTACCCATAGCACCTTTGCCTTTAGGAGCCCCCAGTGGTGCAGTGGGTTAAACCCCTGTGCCAGCAGGGCTGAAGACCCACAGGTCGCAGGTTCGAATCCGGGGAGAGGCGGATGAACTCCCTCTATCAACTCCAGCTCCTCATGCGGGGACATGAGAGAAGCCTCCCACAAGGATGATAAAAACATCAAATCATCCAGGTGTCCCCTGGGCAACGTCCTTGCAGACAGTCAATTCTCTCAAACCAGAAGCGACTTGCAGTTTCTCAAGTCGCTCCTGACACGACCAAAAAGAAAACAACAAAAACCTTTGCCTTGCTAACTGGAAATATATTCTTTTGGTCATAAATAATGCTAAGTAACTATCACCAACCGTAAAATATTTACCAGAATTGTTACAAGTGTTTAAAATGTCGAACTGTTCATTACGGCAAAAGAGAATGCATGTGTGCATGTGTACACATTTACCTTTTTGCAGGTATAAAACAGTGTGGAGATAAGTTTCTTTCATCAACTCAAACCTAATGGCTAATTTTGATTTAGAGAACTGTCTTGCCAACACTACGAAAATGCTGACTCTCAGTTTTCCACACTGGATTCCACATGAATGAATCTTTGTTTCAGGTGGGTGTAGCTTTCCCCTCACATGAGCACAAGGAGAATTCAGGCAAAATATGCTGCCATCATAAAAAGAAAAGTCACATTGAGTTCAGTATAATTGTTCATAGGCTGTATAGATTTGTAGCCTTATTTACATACTTTATTTGGACATATGTGAGCTTTGAAATGCTGAATGCCCAAAAAACAAATTATATTTGTTCCAAATGCAGTTATGCTATATTATAGGCAGTAGTATACATTTTTTCTGTCTAGGAATTGGGATGTGGAAAGTACTCTTCCTTGCTGAACATTGCCTGCTTTTAAGATTACCAGGACTGGCAGGAGAAGGTCATTGCTGCTATAAAGTTTCTTGTGTGAACATCCTCAATTATTAAACACTTCACAATTAAATTTGGCATATTGGTCTTGTTCCAGTTTGGATTGCCATTCATTCCTATACCAACAGTTTTTGGCACTTTTGGTGGCAGCTTTCTCCACTGTGCTGGAAAATTGAATCTAACCACTAGCCTATATCCCATTATTAGTCCCAAATGCGATGGTCCCATTGGAACTTGGTGAGTCAACACTTCTCATTGATTCCACAATTCTAATCTAGTTGGGATTAAGTTTTGGATTTAGATCACTGTTGATGTTCCAGTGTGCCACAAAATGATGCTAACTCAGGGACAGTATGAAATAAATGTAGCCCTATCCTACTAGGTACAGGTGTTCAGAGTACCAGACCAAAGGAGGAGGAGAGGGTTAGCAGGAAGGGGAGATTGCTATGGTTTCCCAAAGACTTGAGTCAAGGATGAGAAAGTAGAACTAAAACCTTCAGCTGTTCCTCTTTTTGATGTTATGCTCCCTACCCTTGACAATAAATTAATCCCCTCATTCAAAAGTGGATTCTTAGGGTGCTTCCAGACATGCAGAAAACCTACATCTGCCCCCCCCCCAAAAAAACAACAACCCGGGCTATCCCGGTTTGGTGTCCTCATGTTATCCCAGTAATGAGGCCATCTAACCCCCTTCCAAAAGCCTTTAGAGCAGGCCCGTAGCCAGGATTTCGTTTGGGGGGGGGGTGAATTTTTTTCAGGGGGTTTCGGGGGGCGATTGGGGGGGCGGCTGAGTCTGAGTGAAAGAGGGTCAGCCCTAGCAAACCTTTTGTATCATTACCCCAATACCCCCATGCATATGGGATATATTGAGTATGGTGATCAGATCATGATATGAATAAACATAACAGTTTAAATAATGCACCAGTAAGGCCTTTTCGCGAACCACCATGAGAATTTCGGGGGGGGCTGAAGCCCCTCAAGCCCCCCCCCCCCCCCCGGCTACATGCCTGCTTTAGAGCTTTAGTAAAAACTTACTGGGCTGCTATTAACCTTTTCTAGCAGGTCTCCTGGCATGTACAAATACTGTGCCCGGAGGCCAGGAGGGTAGGGGGTTGGAGCAATTTTCCTTTGCAGCTTACTTATTATAAGGGCTTGGGGGGATTGTTGGGGAATGGGCTGGTGTCCTATAACTTCTACAGGCTCATGGAGAAGTAAGTAAGAAGAAGACTTCTTGTACTTTACTAGGAGTTCATCAACGTGTTTTGAAACACAGTAAGGGTGATGGTATCGAAACTGACCCCTGGATCATTGCGAGACTACCCTAGAGTCAATCCTTATAGGCCTCATGCACCATTAGACTAGGTCTTTCAGAAAGTCCTGGATCTAATGGAGTATCTAATTAATTCAGGATAAAGCAGGGTATCAAATCAAATCATTTATTTCGGTCATAGACCAGCACAGGAAATAGAAGTCGCATTTTCATACAAACTTGGTACATTTAGTACATTAAAAATATAAATATAACTACTGAAGCACAATATGGGCGAGGGAGCGGAAGGGGAACCAGGGTAAAAACATACAATGCACAGATCCATCACCAAATTGTAGATTCAGGGAAGATGATTACTGGACATACAGTTAACTTTTGGGACTAGTCATGCCCTGACGGATTTTGTATGCAGCTGCACAGAACTTTGCAACATTGTAGGTTGTAGCTGAATTAGTATCTACAAGTAGCAGGGAGGTATAAAATTGTCCTGAATGGCTTGAGTGCTTGTATATCAGAGGTAAGATAAACCTGGCACAGATATCCCTGTAGAACGGGCACTGAAGGGGCACATGTTCTACTATTTCTACATGACCCAAGTCACAGGGGCAGAGTCTCTCTGGGAAAGGGATCTTCTGGTAGCAGCCTTCGAGTACAGCCGATGGGAGAGCATGGCATCAAGCCAGGGGGAAAGCCCTTCAATGAATAGGAACCTCTAAGTTTGTTAAGTATGCCATAGGAGAGGCAAGATATCTGCTGTCTTCATTGATAAGGAAGGTTGAAACCGAGGCCAGATCTAATTGGTGCTCTGTGATATGTTTAATAAGTGCTTTGGCTTGATTGTAATCCATAGCAAATAGTAGATCTTGAGAAAATCCCAATGAGGAGATTTTGGATGCTACCACCTGCTTCCATGTGGATTGGAAGTCATCCTCCATGGTTAGTGGGGCAAGACCAAGGGGTGCACGGGATAGTCTGAGCCAGAGGTTGAGTATGGCCACCCACACCCTGGCTTCCACTCTCATAAAGCCCGTCTCTAGTTGCACGGTGGTATTAGAAACGCATTTAGGTACCTGCAAGGCCGATCTCAGAAACTTTGACAGAACCAGCTCTAATGGGGCAAAACTGGGGAAGGGGCCCAGCTGAGTACCATACAAGAGTTGGGCTAATGACTTAGCTTCAAACAGTTTGAGTGCTGCCGGTGTAAAGTGGTCCCCTCTTGGCTTAAGATATTAAAGAATGGCAATTGAGCTCTTCTGCCCAGTGTTGGCAGGGCCCTCATTTTGGGGCCTGTCTGAAAGGGCTCTTAGTTTAACAAGGAAAGAGATAACCTAATAAATGTCCTGATTAGCTGTGGATTGCAGGGCATTGCCACTGGTGTGTTGTAGTTGGGTTGACTTCTCTTTTCCACTTTGCTTCTATGTCAGGTAGAAAGCCTTTATTTATTATTTATTTATTTCAGGCACTTCTACCCTGCCCTTCTTAACCCCCTAGGGGGGACTCAGGGCGGCTTACAACCGGCACAATTCGATGCCAACAATTTAACAGATAAAATACATAACAACAATAACCACAATAGTTAAAATATTCAATTAATACAATAACAACTAAAAAGCCAATCTAGTGGCCAAAGTTCGCCGAGTTCTAAAATCCGTAAGTCCATTCAGCATTACCATAGTCCTTTCCAAATTCTGGTCGTCATTACCTTGTCAGTCTGCCAGATTACCCAAAGGCCTGGTCCCATATCCATGTTTTCAGCTTCCTTCTGAAGGAGAAGAGGGATGTTGATGACCTAATTTCCCCGGGGAGTGAGTTCCACAGGTGAGGGGCCACCACTGAGAAGGCCCTGTCCCTCATCCCCACCAGCCTCACTTGTGATAGAGGCGGGGCCGAGAGCAGGGCCTCCCCAGAAGATCTTAAACTCCGAGGTGGGACATAGAAGGAGATACATTCGGATAGGTACACTGGGCCGGAGCCATATAGACCTTTAGACATCATTTTACCACAGCAGTAAAATCTTCTAACCTCCCTGCTCCAAATAATAATATCAACTCTTGGGGAAGACTGCTGATTTTAGGCCACTCTAAAGACTGATTTTAGGCCACCCAATTATTTTTAGAGATTAAAATATTTCTATCCCATGCCATAGCCTAAAATCAGTTCAAGAAATGTAAATCAATTCAAAGCAGTAAAAGTAGTTTAAACAAACCAAAGGTATACTAAGCACTTTGACACATTAAAGGGAAAGGGTTTTTAAAAAGCTAAAAAAAAATAAAGACAATTTACAACCATGTACATAATCATATCCAAATTTGGATGAAAGCAACTGGATCAGCAATGTTTTACTGAAGAGCCATATTTCTGCTTTGTGTTGTCATGAAACCAGTGATGGTGCCAAATGGTCCTTCTAGAGGGAAGTTTACAACTAGGATGCCATGATACAGACAGAGCTTGCCCACATCTTCCCTGCAGTGATGTGGCACTGAAGAACGCTTTCGTAGCAGACCTCAGATTTTGACAAAAATAGACATTCTGTGGCAACCTCTTTGCTTTCTCATTTACTTCCATTGAATAATGTACTGTAGTTCTGTTTCTCCCATTCATCAACAAGCAAATATTTCCTAACTCAGTTCTTGTGGGTTTTTTCGGGCTATATGGCCATGTTCTAGAGGCCTCTAGAACATGGCCATATAGCCCAAAAAAAAAAACCCACAAGAACTGAGTGATTCCAGCCATGAAAGCCTTCGACAATATATTTCCTAACTATTCACATGACCCCACCATGTTTTTGTTCACTCTGGGAATGGCACTTGGTAGTTAGTCACATACACACACAGACAGAGGAATATATTTGCAGATGAGTGTTTTTGAGCTAAACTAAGATACTTAATCTTAGTGACAGAACCAAAAATGGGAACTTCATGAAATGTCTTTTGGCAATATTAATCAGTTTGACAAACACAATTCTATTATTTTCTATATTGGAGCAAAACAAGGCTAAATAGCTTTTTTTGTCAAAAGAATGGATCAACCTATGTGACAAACCGGATTTTACCGATGATTAAGCTCTTGTGTTGCAATCCATTTTTTTTTCAAAGTTTAGTGTAACTGATCAAATATATTTTATATTTCCTTGCTTATATGATTTTTTTTTTGCAATTGATTTTCCTCCAATTTAATTTTTATCAGTGCTTTGAGAAGGAGATGAAATTAATGAAAGAAAGGATTTCAGTTCATGAAATTGGATTGAAGGCTCAATGGGATTCATACCAGCGATGTTAATGACCTTGCTCCAAAAAGATTATCAGCTTGCTATTGGGGAATGATTGGTAAAGGTAAAGGTTTCCCCCTGATATTAAGTCCAGTCATGTCTGACTCTGGGAGGTGATGCTCATCTCCATTTCTAAGCTGAAAAGCCAGCCTTGTCCATAGACACCTCAAAGGTCATTGGCCTGGCATGATTGCATGGATTGTCGTTAATATTGGGGAATGTTACTGTGAGTAAAATAACATCCTCTAGCATCCAGCATTTTATGGCAGATTTGGTGTCTATTTATGTGGGTAAACATCACTGAAATATTTTAAATGTCCCTAATTCAGTACATTAGTCAGGACTTTTAGACTTCAATAAGGGCTGTACTGGTGTATCTTAGTATACCTTAAGTGCACAAGGGCTGCACATAGCCCACAGGTCATACGTTGTCCAGCTCTGTTTTAAAGTAATGGTGCAACCCTATAAGGCCCTCAGAGTACTTGATGACTCTTGGATTAGTCCATTGTACCCTATCTTTGTAGGCACTGGTAAGTATGGTTGTTTTTATATTGTGTTGTGCTGTTTTATGAATTTTAATGTGTTTATGAATTTTACTATGTTGATTGGGCTTGTCCCCATGTAATCCACCCCAGGGAGGTGGAGGTTATATACAAAAATAAAGTTATTATTATTATTATTATTATTATCTCTTTCTAGAAGCATGTGATAGGTAAAAACTGTATTATTATCATTGCTATTATTATTATTATTAT
>NW_026847438.1:137020324-137045158 GCF_025583915.1 Anolis sagrei ordinatus | reverse complement strand
CATACAACTCCCTTGTTGCGCCAGCTCCACTGGCTGCCAATTTGCTACCGAGCACAATTCAAAGTGCTGGCTTTAGCCTATAAAGCCCTAAATGGTTCTGGCCCTTCTTACCTGTCCGAACGTATCTCTCCTTACGAACCCTCTAGGAATTTAAGATCTTCTGGGGAGGCCCTGCTCTCGGTACTGCCATCTTCACAGGCTCGATTGGCAGGGACGAGGGATAGGGCCTTCTCAGCGGTGGCCCCTCGGTTGTGGAATGCCCTCCCCAGGGACATTAGATCAGCCCCCACCCTCTTAATGTTTCGCAAAGAAGTTAAAACCTGGCTATATGAGCAGGCCTTCCCAAACGCAGTGTAGCTATTAAACTCTGATCTCGGAATGGTTGGACAAAGTGACTGGATAATGACTGGTAATGAAATGCAGAGGACTTATGGTTTTTATTGTGTTACTGATGTTAATTGTAATGAATTTTTTACCTGTGTTAAATGTTTTTAATGTTTAAATTATTTTTGTACTGTTGTGGGCATTGAATTGTGCCGTTTTGTAAACCGCCGTGAGTCACCGTCGGGCTGAGAATGGCGGTATAGAAGCACAGTAAATAAATAAATATATTCCATGACCATCATTTCCCACTGTTCTTTTGTATTTTCTGTGACATTTGGTACAGTTCAACAAAACTTCTTAAAAGCCTTTAATTATAATTTCACTCATCATATCTCCTGAGCTTTTCTCTTTTGAAATGTTGCAGCTTTCCTATATACAGTACATTCTCATACAAATTGAAAAGAGGCCATGGGAGAAGTAATAAGAGGAAGAAAATCACTCTCCCCAAATTCAGAAATAATTCAGCACATGAGTTACAAAACACAACCGTTTTCTTAGCAAACTCCATGTCTATATTTTTGTGATATTTTTAGTAAATGAGTGGGAACTATCCACTTATTTTCCAGAAACTCTACACAAACCATGCATAAACCCCAGCACCTATTCTTCAGAAACATTTATAATAATTCACTAAATTAGTTTTCAAAGGGAGCAATCATTTGAGCATTTTTCATTCTCCTGCAAGAAAGTATGTAAAAAGCTTTCAAAAACTATCCTGTAAAAGCATCACACATAAGATTTGTACCGAGAATAACTTTATCTTCACAGAAAACAGTATATGTTGCAAAGAAAATAATAGGGCCAAAAAAGGCTTCCTGGGCAAAACAAATTCCAATTTTCTTTGAAAAAAGCCATACATATATAAATTTAAACACTCACACACATATAATGAGGTAAAGTGTTTTCAAATTTCCTTAATCCCAGAGATCTTTCCAAAAAAGAAATGGTGGCTCTTTCCATCATGAAAATTCCATGGTCAAAACACTCCACTCACCTGACATGCCCTGGATGACAAGTCATGTTGCTGACAGGAGACATACCGATTTCCTGATCACATGAAAAAAAAAAGCGCTTTAGCAGTGGAATGCTACAATGTTTTTCAAATACTATGATTAGAATATAATCTAGAAATACGCTGTTTCTGCAATGTTTTGCAGTGGGTTTACAATAGATTACCGACAGGATAGGGTAAATGTCATGTGATGGAACCCGTTGGAAATCGTCCTCAATCAGTCTCAAAAATGGAGTATCTCCTGATGTGATGAGGTTCATAGAGAATACTCCTTCACAAACCACCGACTTGCCTGCCCCTTGAAGGCTTTTCCAAAGCCATATCCTACATCAAATAAGTAGCAAGATGAACACTGAACTCTTAAATTCTCCCATTACCTTCTAGATGACCATCCTAGCCACCCTACCCATATTGTATCCAAGTCCAAAGATACAGTTTGGGTAGTGGGGAAAACCCCATGCACTACCTGGCCTTGAAATGATCAGACATATACTATACTGAGTGCAAAAGGGTAGGTCACATTTAATAATAACAACAACAACAACAACAACAACAGCAACAGCAACGACAACAGGAAAAACTCAGCCGCTATTAAGACCTTGAAATCGAACTGCAAAGGCTTTGGCATAAACCAGTACAGGTGGTCCCAGTGGTCATTGACACACTGGGTGCCATGGCAAAAGATCTCAGCCAGCATTTGGAAACAATAAACATCGACAAAATCATGATCTGTCAACTGCAAAAGGTCACCTTACTTGGATCTCCTTGGATCTGCATGCATCATTCGAAAATACATCACACAGTCCTAGACGCTTGGACAAATGGCCATTTGTCAGGGGTGATTTGAATGCAATATTCCTGCTTCTTGGCAGGGGGTTGGACTGGATGGCCCATGAGGTCTCTTCCAACTCTTTGATTCTATGATTCTATGCTTGGGAAGTGTTCGACTTGTGATTTTGTGATACGAAATCCAGCATATAGATCTCGTTTGCTGCGACATACTGTGCTTTTGTGTCAATAATAATAATAATAATAACAACAACAACAATAACAACAATAATTGAGACTTGTGTGCCAACTGCGACTGTACATCGTAAAGGCTGATCTGGCCAGGGTGGTCCATGCCTTGGTCACCTCTAGATTGGACTACTGTAATGTGCTCTACGTGGGGCTCAGAAATTCCAACTGGTCCAACGGGCGGTGGCCAGGCTGTTAACTGGTGCTCCTTACAGAGAGAGGTCAACCCTCTTGTTCAAGGAGCTCCATTGGCTGCCATTCATTTTCCAGTCCCAATTCAAGGTGCAGGTGCTCACCTACAGAGCCCTAAACGGTTTGGGACCCGCCTACCTACGTGACCGCATCTCCGTATATGAACCCACACGATCCCTCTGTTCATCTGAAGAGGCCCTGCTCACGATTCCACCTGCGTCGCAAGCGCGTTTGGTGGGGATGAGGGACAGAGCCTTCTCTGTGGTAGCCCCCCCGACTCTGGAACTCTCTCCCCAAGGACATCAGACAAGATGGAAGGAAGAGCTTGAAGACCTGGATGTTCCAGTGTGCCTTTCCAGATTAGGAAACTCCCAGCATCATGTCCCAAATGCACTTTATTAGAGATTTAAGATTGCCTGCACATCGCACGTACCCTAAAATCCTTACATTTTACCTGTCATGTCCAGCACTTTTAATTTTATTCATTGCATTTGGCCCGGCCCTTAGTTTTTAAATGTGTCATGATGTTATTGGTTAATGTTTACTGTTATTGCTTTAATGTTTATTGGTTTGCTTTTGAGTTTTATTGTTGTATTTGTTATGCTGTTGTTTTATTGAGGGCCTTGGCCTTTGTAAGCCGCACCAAGTCCTTCGGGAGATGTTAGCGGGGTACAAATAAAGTTAATAATAATAATAATAATAACAACAATAATAATAATAATAGGCAAACATTCAATACGAATTATAACTTAACAAACTTAAATTAAATACAAAGCACAGCCTGTTATAACAGACATAGGACAAAACATCCAACATCAAATGGAAACTTTGATTTCCCATTTCTTTGGGGCAAATCGATTAATCATTGCTCAAGATATCAATTGAGCTGGTGGGGTGAGCAAGGCATGGAAGAGGCATGGAAGAGGCATATGTGAGAGACGCTTTCTCCCATAAAGCATCTTCAACTAGCTGTCTGGAAACACATTCTGTGCACATTTATTGGGAGTAAGTCTCACTTAGCTGAATGAAGCATGTATTTGAATAGGCTTTCTACACAGGAACACACTGTTACTAAATGAAAGCATTAAATAAAGAGTTTTACTCTGTACATTTCTGTTGGGACAGCCATTTCCCAGCATTCTTCTTGTTGCTTGTTTGTCCCAGCAAATTGAAGTGGATTTTCACTCTATAGAAATGACAGGCGATCAATAAAGCCACAAATTTAGAGACTGTAGAATATGATCCTTCTGAAGAAGAAATATCGACATTCTTTGTGACAGCTAGCTGCTGTACTAATGGTGGTCGTAAAACATTTCAAAGTGAGAACAAGAATCACAGCACATGCTCCAAGTTTATTTGTACTGAAGAAAAATTAAATTGCTCCAGCAACAAACAAGCTTTCTGAGAACACAGGGATACCTTTCTGATGCCACCCAATGGAATTAAAATTTATCAGATGGCAGCCCTGAAGCTTGTTTTTAACTATTAGTCTAGTATAATGGATGTGACCCTTCAAAACAGGTTTAGTGAGATTGATATGGGCCATAGATCACACTGTCAAAATATATGCAGGATTTTATTGCTTTGTCAGTGTTTGTATCCTGTGAGGCAGGGCACATATATTTGTGGGTTTTGATGTTTTGTTTTTGTTTTGCTTGGTAGATGTGAAGATTAATATTCATCGATATTTGGAAGGATGGTTCTAGTGACCACTCAACTCCCATAAGCATGCAACAAAGCATGGATGTAGGGTGAAAAAAGCCTTTCTCTCCCTCTTCACCTGATCCTTGATTGTACATAGAATTACTCAGAACAGGATTGTGTAGGCCATTATTCACAATATCTTTGAAATAATCCGACCCACTTTAGGTATAAAGTCAGAATATAGAATAGTCATGCTATAGATTGAATTACTAGCCATCATAAAAATAGTAAATCTATGGTCATGTTGTAGTACAGTGTGCTGATCAAGCTACTACTAGTAGTAGAAGGTGAAAGAGGGCTGCTCAGGTGCTGGAACAAGAGCAGCAAAGGAAGCGAATTAGGGAGATATTCATGACACCTACAGATACTGAGTCGTTCAAATGTTTCACAGACTCTGAGATGGAGGAGGAGGGAGATGGGAGTAGAGGCTTGAAACGGGTTACTCGGGAGCAAGAGTCAGATGAAGAAAGGGAAAGGAAGCGGATCCGTGAAATACTTAATGCTCCAACTGAGGAAGAAGACTTCATGGGGTTCACGGGGAGTGATGGGACTGAGAGTGATAACAGAGAGGAGGATGGGCTAGACTGGACCATGTGCAGGAAATCAGGGACATATGTACTCAACCCACATCAAGTGATGTGTTTGAGGGGTTCTTGGGAGACTGGCAACCTGGTAATGCATGGGGTGATCTAAGTCTTGATAGACGCTGGAAGAGTTGGAGGGATGGGCGGTGGCGAGCAGCTGTGGAAGCTAAAGCACCTGAGAGTGATGAAGACAGGGTGGGGACCAGTTCATCATCTGATGATGAGTTATAGGATAAAAGAAGGTATCAAACTTTGGGGACTTTGCAGTAGGCAAAGTGTTGTATTGGGCTTGGGACTTTGTTGCTGCCATTACTCTCACCTTGGGTCCTGGGACTGCAGATTGCTGTGTTTCCATGCTTCTACTGACTGGAATCCTGTAAGTGCTGACTTCTACTTCCTTGCTGACTCTGGATTGTTTTTGGACGACGACATCGCATTTTGGATTTAACTTCTGCTTTTGGATGTGCCTCAACTTTTCCCTCCTGGGAAAATAGTGGCAACTGTGTGTGTCATTGAGAAAGTCTTCTGGAGTTTCTCCTATGGGGTTTATTTTCTTCCAATTTTGATTAAATAAATTACAATTTCACCAGTGTCTTTGAATTAATATATAAATGCCATTATCAGACATTGGAGCTACTTTTTTCAAACAGAAAAGCAGGCATTTTACTCCTGTAATACTTGGTGTTTTCCCGTTAGCAGTTTGTTTTGTACTAAATCAGGACTTAACATAGATCTCTTTTAGTGTTCCTCTCCTGCTGCTGTCAAGAAGACTTATTATGAGTTCCAGAGCACTATGATCTGTGCAACAATTTTGTCTAATTATGGTTTAAGAGAATTGCTCATTCCATCATCTTAAAATGCACTCATGGAATGCTTCGATAAATTACCAACAATAAACAATAATAGAAGGTTTGTGGAGGCTGGGTAAACACTTGAGATAAATAATGATCAAATGCACTGTGCAGTGGAGTTCCTGGAGCATTTTGAAGGAAGCTTTAGTCTCTCCCGGCAAAAGTTGTTGTTACTTGGGATTCAGCATTTGAATCATCACAGAGTTTTCCTTGACAGTAAACACCTTTAACTGCCAGTGGCACAGTCTGGAAAGAATGCTGAGCATAGGAATCTTACAGATGATGGTATAGTGTCCTTATAATAACCAATGAGAGGCAATTTCATATTAAATTATAGGAGCAACAAAAGGAGATAATTAGAGCTAATAAGAGTTTTGGGAGGCATGTCTTCTCTGGGTGAAATAAATTCATAAGAGTCAATTTTGTCCTTTCCCATTGTATAATACAGGAATTAGTGCTACAGTAACATAAAGAATGTACACTAGGAAAATTAAGAAAGTCTGTTGTTAGTTATGAGCGATCAAATGTCAAAGAATGGTACTGGGAATTCAAGATAATTGAGAAGACTGAGAGTTGCCCTTGTTTTCTTTCAGACATCCTTGTGTATATCACATAGTCTTCTTAATGTGGTTAATCTGGATGTAGGAAACAGTCTTTAGAAGATGAGTGAAACAAATACAAGCTCCTACATACCATATGTGCAACGAAAACAATTACCAAAATGTACAATTTGTGGTAAATTGATATTTCAAATTGTTAAAGATGGCAGAATACATGATAGAATACATGTTTTGGATGTAAAAGACAGAACATTCAATCTTTGGCAACTATGAGTAGTACAGGGAAAGATACCTGCCTGAAACTTGGAGAACTACTGCCCAGTGATGGAACCAATGGTGAGAAGATGGATATATTCCAGTGAACACATCCAACATCCAACTAGTTAGCCAGCATGCTAAACACAACAGTAGCATGTGTCATAACTCTAAAAGGCCCCAGGCTCGTTATTCCGCCCTACCGTCTTCACAATACCACTCCTCCACCCATACCACCCCCCAAACAGCAATATTGTCTAGTGTCTGGCAAACTAGTATGTGCGTATGTGACTGATGAAGTCTTGGACAAGATGAAACACGGTTAAACAATAAAAGCAAGAGGATGGATCAGTGAGCAGAGATTCTTCATTAAAATCCCGACTCCTGAGAACTGTGAAGGGAGTGAAGTTTGTACAGGATTTGGCAGCAGATCAATTTAGGCAATAATGAGGAAGATCTCTATTTCTAACTCTCTTTGCTGGACCAGGAATGGCAAAAATGTAGCCTTTAGGTAGAACACTGGCAGTAGTGCTATTCTTGAACCCATGACAAATTCCTTAATGTTCTTGCTGTGATATTTTGTGTAGGACTTTCCCCTCCAAGTAGCATACCTCTCCCTATGAGTGGCATATCCTAAGTGGCACTAATAGTTGTGGATTGTGGGGAAAAAACCTCAGGAGAACAATTGGTGCATAGTGAGACAGTACAAGCCTGGAATGCAGAAAGTTCTGTTTAATTAAAGAATTTTTTCAACACAGGTCAGGGAGGCATAACATTATAGGAATTTTTAACATTTGCTCTAAAGGAGACAGTAAGAAGGAATCTTCTAGGCAACACATAATTGTCTGGGTTTTTTTTTTGTTGTTTCTTCAAGCCCACTCCAACTTATGGCAACTCTATTAAAGGGGAGTGTTGGAATGGCCTTCTTCTGAGGATAGAAAATTGTGACTTGTGCAAGATCATCCTGTGGATTTCCATGGTTGAACAGGAATTTGAACCTTGTTTTCTGGGAGAGCTAGTCTGTTCAAACTTCTATACCATATACTGTGGCACATCTTAACTACTCTACATATTAAGAAGAAGATTTATTTATTTATTTATTTATTTATTTATTTATTTATTTATTATTCGAACTTATATGCCGCCACTCCCCTGTGGCTCGGAGCGGCTTACAAGAATGGCCAAAATCCAACACAATTTAAAAACAATTCAAACTATTTAAAAACAGCAATATTAAAAATCAAAGGCCTGTTGAAACAGGTATGTCTTACATGCCCTGTGGAAAGCTGATAAGTCCCGCAAGGCACGGACTTCAGGTGGCAGAGTATTCCAGAGTGATGGTGCCACTGCTGTAAAGGCTCTGCGTCTGGTTGCTGTTAGACGCAAGGTCTTGACACTGGGAATTTCCAATAGATCGTAACCCTTTAGTACAGCTTTTCTTGTGTGATTTACAACCATCACTATCTCAACAGATTCCAAAGTCAATCCCTAACATCCAAGTGAGAGTGAAATCCCAAGATTTCTCTCAAGGGTATACATCTTTCCTCCCATATTATGTGACTTGCAGTACCAGAGCCCCATCCTGCACAGACCTAGGTGCCAAAGTGAACACTGAATTCTAACCTCTACTCCTATTACCTGCCAAATTACAACCTGTTTTTAGACTCCTAAAACAATACAGGGGAAGCAAAAAACAAACAGACAAACAAACACACACACACACACACAAACAGGCCTGGAGACCCCTTTTTCATGAGATGCAGAATTTGGGTTCTTGATGCCTTACCACATTGTATCTGACCATGAAGGTCATCAAACAGATTTCTTTACCCATAGCACCTTTGCCTTTAGGAGCCCCCAGTGGTGCAGTGGGTTAAACCCCTGTGCCAGCAGGGCTGAAGACCCACAGGTCGCAGGTTCGAATCCGGGGAGAGGCGGATGAACTCCCTCTATCAACTCCAGCTCCTCATGCGGGGACATGAGAGAAGCCTCCCACAAGGATGATAAAAACATCAAATCATCCAGGTGTCCCCTGGGCAACGTCCTTGCAGACAGCCAATTCTCTCACACCAGAAGCGACTTGCAGTTTCTCAAGTCGCTCCTGACACGACCAAAAAGAAAACAACAAAAACCTTTGCCTTGCTAACTGGAAATATATTCTTTTGGTCATAAATAATGCTAAGTAACTATCACCAACCGTAAAATATTTACCAGAATTGTTACAAGTGTTTAAAATGTCGAACTGTTCATTACGGCAAAAGAGAATGCATGTGTGCATGTGTACACATTTACCTTTTTGCAGGTATAAAACAGTGTGGAGATAAGTTTCTTTCATCAACTCAAACCTAATGGCTAATTTTGATTTAGAGAACTGTCTTGCCAACACTACGAAAATGCTGACTCTCAGTTTTCCACACTGGATTCCACATGAATGAATCTTTGTTTCAGGTGGGTGTAGCTTTCCCCTCACATGAGCACAAGGAGAATTCAGGCAAAATATGCTGCCATCATAAAAAGAAAAGTCACATTGAGTTCAGTATAATTGTTCATAGGCTGTATAGATTTGTAGCCTTATTTACATACTTTATTTGGACATATGTGAGCTTTGAAATGCTGAATGCCCAAAAAACAAATTATATTTGTTCCAAATGCAGTTATGCTATATTATAGGCAGTAGTATACATTTTTTCTGTCTAGGAATTGGGATGTGGAAAGTACTCTTCCTTGCTGAACATTGCCTGCTTTTAAGATTACCAGGACTGGCAGGAGAAGGTCATTGCTGCTATAAAGTTTCTTGTGTGAACATCCTCAATTATTAAACACTTCACAGTTAAATTTGGCATATTGGTCTTGTTCCAGTTTGGATTGCCATTCATTCCTATACCAACAGTTTTTGGCACTTTTGGTGGCAGCTTTCTCCACTGTGCTGGAAAATTGAATCTAACCACTAGCCTATATCCCATTATTAGTCCCAAATGCGATGGTCCCATTGGAACTTGGTGAGTCAACACTTCTCATTGATTCCACAATTCTAATCTAGTTGGGATTAAGTTTTGGATTTAGATCACTGTTGATGTTCCAGTGTGCCACAAAATGATGCTAACTCAGGGACAGTATGAAATAAATGTAGCCCTATCCTACTAGGTACAGGTGTTCAGAGTACCAGACCAAAGGAGGAGGAGAGGGTTAGCAGGAAGGGGAGATTGCTATGGTTTCCCAAAGACTTGAGTCAAGGATGAGAAAGTAGAACTAAAACCTTCAGCTGTTCCTCTTTTTGATGTTATGCTCCCTACCCTTGACAATAAATTAATCCCCTCATTCAAAAGTGGATTCTTAGGGTGCTTCCAGACATGCAGAAAACCTACATCTGCCCCCCCCCAAAAAAAAACAACAACCCGGGCTATCCCGGTTTGGTGTCCTCATGTTATCCCAGTAATGAGGCCATCTAACCCCCTTCCAAAAGCCTTTAGAGCAGGCCCGTAGCCAGGATTTCGTTTTGGGGGGGGGGGAATTTTTTTTCAGGCGGGGGGGGGGGCTGACTTTCGGGGGGGGCTGAGTCTGAGTGAAAGAGGGTCTAGCCTAGCAAACCTTTTGTATCATTACCCCAATACCCCCATGCATATGGGATATATTAAGTATGGTGATCAGATCATGATATGAATAAACATAACAGTTTAAATAATGCACCAGTAAGGCCTTTTCGCGAACCACCATGAGAATTTCGGGGGGGGGGGGCTGAAGCCCCCCGAGCCCCCCCCCCCACCCCCCCGGCTACATGCCTGCTTTAGAGCTTTAGTAAAAACTTACTGGGCTGCTATTAACCTTTTCTAGCAGGTCTCCTGGCATGTACAAATACTGTGCCCGGAGGCCAGGAGGGTAGGGGGTTGGAGCAATTTTCCTTTGCAGCTTACTTATTATAAGGGCTTGGGGGGATTGTTGGGGAATGGGCTGGTGTCCTATAACTTCTACAGGCTCATGGAGAAGTAAGTAAGAAGAAGACTTCTTGTACTTTACTAGGAGTTCATCAACGTGTTTTGAAACACAGTAAGGGTGATGGTATCGAAACTGACCCCTGGATCATTGCGAGACTACCCTAGAGTCAATCCTTATAGGCCTCATGCACCATTAGACTAGGTCTTTCAGAAAGTCCTGGATCTAATGGAGTATCTAATTAATTCAGGATAAAGCAGGGTATCAAATCAAATCATTTATTTCGGTCATAGACCAGCACAGGAAATAGAAGTCGCATTTTCATACAAACTTGGTACATTTAGTACATTAAAAATATAAATATAACTACTGAAGCACAATATGGGCGAGGGAGCGGAAGGGGAACCAGGGTAAAAACATACAATGCACAGATCCATCACCAAATTGTAGATTCAGGGAAGATGATTACTGGACATACAGTTAACTTTTGGGACTAGTCATGCCCTGACGGATTTTGTATGCAGCTGCACAGAACTTTGCAACATTGTAGGTTGTAGCTGAATTAGTATCTACAAGTAGCAGGGAGGTATAAAATTGTCCTGAATGGCTTGAGTGCTTGTATATCAGAGGTAAGATAAACCTGGCACAGATATCCCTGTAGAACGGGCACTGAAGGGGCACATGTTCTACTATTTCTACATGACCCAAGTCACAGGGGCAGAGTCTCTCTGGGAAAGGGATCTTCTGGTAGCAGCCTTCGAGTACAGCCGATGGGAGAGCATGGCATCAAGCCAGGGGGAAAGCCCTTCAATGAATAGGAACCTCTAAGTTTGTTAAGTATGCCATAGGAGAGGCAAGATATCTGCTGTCTTCATTGATAAGGAAGGTTGAAACCGAGGCCAGATCTAATTGGTGCTCTGTGATATGTTTAATAAGTGCTTTGGCTTGATTGTAATCCATAGCAAATAGTAGATCTTGAGAAAATCCCAATGAGGAGATTTTGGATGCTACCACCTGCTTCCATGTGGATTGGAAGTCATCCTCCATGGTTAGTGGGGCAAGACCAAGGGGTGCACGGGATAGTCTGAGCCAGAGGTTGAGTATGGCCACCCACACCCTGGCTTCCACTCTCATAAAGCCCGTCTCTAGTTGCACGGTGGTATTAGAAACGCATTTAGGTACCTGCAAGGCCGATCTCAGAAACTTTGACAGAACCAGCTCTAATGGGGCAAAACTGGGGAAGGGGCCCAGCTGAGTACCATACAAGAGTTGGGCTAATGACTTAGCTTCAAACAGTTTGAGTGCTGCCGGTGTAAAGTGGTCCCCTCTTGGCTTAAGATATTAAAGAATGGCAATTGAGCTCTTCTGCCCAGTGTTGGCAGGGCCCTCATTTTGGGGCCTGTCTGAAAGGGCTCTTAGTTTAACAAGGAAAGAGATAACCTAATAAATGTCCTGATTAGCTGTGGATTGCAGGGCATTGCCACTGGTGTGTTGTAGTTGGGTTGACTTCTCTTTTCCACTTTGCTTCTATGTCAGGTAGAAAGCCTTTATTTATTATTTATTTATTTCAGGCACTTCTACCCTGCCCTTCTTAACCCCCTAGGGGGGACTCAGGGCGGCTTACAACCGGCACAATTCGATGCCAACAATTTAACAGATAAAATACATAACAACAATAACCACAATAGTTAAAATATTCAATTAATACAATAACAACTAAAAAGCCAATCTAGTGGCCAAAGTTCGCCGAGTTCTAAAATCCGTAAGTCCATTCAGCATTACCATAGTCCTTTCCAAATTCTGGTCGTCATTACCTTGTCAGTCTGCCAGATTACCCAAAGGCCTGGTCCCATATCCATGTTTTCAGCTTCCTTCTGAAGGAGAAGAGGGATGTTGATGACCTAATTTCCCCGGGGAGTGAGTTCCACAGGTGAGGGGCCACCACTGAGAAGGCCCTGTCCCTCATCCCCACCAGCCTCACTTGTGATAGAGGCGGGGCCGAGAGCAGGGCCTCCCCAGAAGATCTTAAACTCCGAGGTGGGACATAGAAGGAGATACATTCGGATAGGTACACTGGGCCGGAGCCATATAGACCTTTAGACATCATTTTACCACAGCAGTAAAATCTTCTAACCTCCCTGCTCCAAATAATAATATCAACTCTTGGGGAAGACTGCTGATTTTAGGCCACTCTAAAGACTGATTTTAGGCCACCCAATTATTTTTAGAGATTAAAATATTTCTATCCCATGCCATAGCCTAAAATCAGTTCAAGAAATGTAAATCAATTCAAAGCAGTAAAAGTAGTTTAAACAAACCAAAGGTATACTAAGCACTTTGACACATTAAAGGGAAAGGGTTTTTAAAAAGCTAAAAAAAAATAAAGACAATTTACAACCATGTACATAATCATATCCAAATTTGGATGAAAGCAACTGGATCAGCAATGTTTTACTGAAGAGCCATATTTCTGCTTTGTGTTGTCATGAAACCAGTGATGGTGCCAAATGGTCCTTCTAGAGGGAAGTTTACAACTAGGATGCCATGATACAGACAGAGCTTGCCCACATCTTCCCTGCAGTGATGTGGCACTGAAGAACGCTTTCGTAGCAGACCTCAGATTTTGACAAAAATAGACATTCTGTGGCAACCTCTTTGCTTTCTCATTTACTTCCATTGAATAATGTACTGTAGTTCTGTTTCTCCCATTCATCAACAAGCAAATATTTCCTAACTCAGTTCTTGTGGGTTTTTTCGGGCTATATGGCCATGTTCTAGAGGCCTCTAGAACATGGCCATATAGCCCAAAAAAAAAAACCCACAAGAACTGAGTGATTCCAGCCATGAAAGCCTTCGACAATATATTTCCTAACTATTCACATGACCCCACCATGTTTTTGTTCACTCTGGGAATGGCACTTGGTAGTTAGTCACATACACACACAGACAGAGGAATATATTTGCAGATGAGTGTTTTTGAGCTAAACTAAGATACTTAATCTTAGTGACAGAACCAAAAATGGGAACTTCATGAAATGTCTTTTGGCAATATTAATCAGTTTGACAAACACAATTCTATTATTTTCTATATTGGAGCAAAACAAGGCTAAATAGCTTTTTTTGTCAAAAGAATGGATCAACCTATGTGACAAACCGGATTTTACCGATGATTAAGCTCTTGTGTTGCAATCCATTTTTTTTTCAAAGTTTAGTGTAACTGATCAAATATATTTTATATTTCCTTGCTTATATGATTTTTTTTTTGCAATTGATTTTCCTCCAATTTAATTTTTATCAGTGCTTTGAGAAGGAGATGAAATTAATGAAAGAAAGGATTTCAGTTCATGAAATTGGATTGAAGGCTCAATGGGATTCATACCAGCGATGTTAATGACCTTGCTCCAAAAAGATTATCAGCTTGCTATTGGGGAATGATTGGTAAAGGTAAAGGTTTCCCCCTGATATTAAGTCCAGTCATGTCTGACTCTGGGAGGTGATGCTCATCTCCATTTCTAAGCTGAAAAGCCAGCCTTGTCCATAGACACCTCAAAGGTCATTGGCCTGGCATGATTGCATGGATTGTCGTTAATATTGGGGAATGTTACTGTGAGTAAAATAACATCCTCTAGCATCCAGCATTTTATGGCAGATTTGGTGTCTATTTATGTGGGTAAACATCACTGAAATATTTTAAATGTCCCTAATTCAGTACATTAGTCAGGACTTTTAGACTTCAATAAGGGCTGTACTGGTGTATCTTAGTATACCTTAAGTGCACAAGGGCTGCACATAGCCCACAGGTCATACGTTGTCCAGCTCTGTTTTAAAGTAATGGTGCAACCCTATAAGGCCCTCAGAGTACTTGATGACTCTTGGATTAGTCCATTGTACCCTATCTTTGTAGGCACTGGTAAGTATGGTTGTTTTTATATTGTGTTGTGCTGTTTTATGAATTTTAATGTGTTTATGAATTTTACTATGTTGATTGGGCTTGTCCCCATGTAATCCACCCCAGGGAGGTGGAGGTTATATACAAAAATAAAGTTATTATTATTATTATTATTATTATCTCTTTCTAGAAGCATGTGATAGGTAAAAACTGTATTATTATCATTGCTATTATTATTATTATTATTTGAAAAACATAGAAACGTTCTGAAAATGAATGTAAGTAAGGTCCGTTGGAACATAAGTACACAACGAACGTTTATTTCAAAAAAGTAAATTTATTTTCAGAAAGTACATACTTCACTCTATTTTTCACATAGTTGCCAAGTTTGTTCAAACACTTATCATACCTCTGAACCAATTTTAAAATACCCTCTTCATAAATCCTCGCTTCAACTGAAGCCACCAAATCGTCTCTAATCAAAGAAGGGCGACCAGAGCGGTCCTCATCATGGACGTTGTCATGGCCATCTTTGAATTGTCGTACCCACTTACGCACTTTGCTTTCACTCATAACAGTATCACCGTACACTTCACAAATCTGTTGATGAATTTCTGCAGCAGGCAGGTTCCTTGCTGACAAAAACCGTATCACTGAGCAACCTCACATGCGGTGGGTGAGTTGATAGTCTTAAACATTTTTAAAGCACAGAACAGAACTGTACAGGTTAGCTACAGAGTGGAGACTGAGCACAGTTATTCCCGAGACACGACGCACGCGCGCGAACTACTAGTGTCTACAACAAAACGGACCTTACTTAAATAATACCCCTCATAAGTACAAATAAATAGCCACAAAATTCTTTATAAATCAAATGAGAGGAATCTGAGCATTTCAAAAGATATAAATGTGAGAATATCTATAACTCATTTCAATATGTTAACAGACTGTTTTCAGTGCTAACATTCTTAGAACCTAGGCTGAAACCTTGGTGATTTTTTTAAAAAAAATCTTTGTTATAATATAGATAAAACAAAGAAGAAGAAAAACATTGTGCTCCCTACCACCTACATAAAGCAATATACATTTTAATGATAAAATAATACTACAAACTATTCTAAATCTCCTAAACAACAACAATGCAAAGAATGCTAAATCTCTTACTGCAACTTCACCACCCACACAACACCCCCACAAAAAAGAAGTAAAAAGTTTTTTAAAATGACCTTAATCATTCCAATAATGTTCTGCAAACTGAAGTGAGATTGCTACCATTTATTCCTGAAAGGTTGCTCTTTTTAAAACCAGACACATGGTGGAAAACTATGACATAATAGTCATATTGAATTTGGATGACACAGATTATTCACAATTCCACAGACACAGATGCACACACACTTTTTTTTTATAAAAAAGCCTAAATCCACAGATTTCTTCACAAACTGGAATGAAAGAAGTTGAAATTTCTTTTAAAAATGAAAAGGGGGAGATCAATACTAAAAGATTGCAGTTTGAGACACCTAGTGCTTTGACCACAGCCGGTGATTGGGTGCAACCTACAAAAAATATTTTTATTTGTATGCAGAGAATCCATTTTAATTAATGTATTTCAATATTTCTATCAGGTGTGATGAACTAAGTTACAAAAAGGAAATCTGAAACAAAATACTAACAAAAAAGGTGCCAAAAAATCTGTAATAATACAATCTGTCATCCAGGGGCAGCAATAAAGAGCATTTATATGGAGATCCCATCTAAACAAAAACCTGATATAACCCAAAAATTCAGATTTAACATTATGGACCTTATCACAAAAGGCCATGGATTCACTACGCATCATGGCAAATCCATGGGTTCCTGGCAGAGGTACATGGAGAAGCCATTGCTCCATGCACCATATCATGCAACTTGCCTTATCCCTCCTCCCTTAGGGGAAAATGTTGCCATCCGGCTTCCCCCCATTTCTGGTAAGACAACATGGGAAGGTTTTTGGAAGCAGTATGCACAATTTCTTCTCCTCTTTCAGCATGGAGCTTGACCAAAAGTTACTATGCATCATCTAATGGGCTCCATGCTGAAAGTGGAGAGTAAGCAGCATATGTGTGATTTTTTTTGTCATGTCAGGAATAACTTGAGAAACTGCAAGTCGCTTCTGGTGTGAGAGAATTGGCTGTCTGCAATGACGTTGCCCAGGGGATGCCAGGATGTTTTACCAGCATTGTGGGAGGCTTCTCTCATGTACCCGCATGGGGAGCTGGAGCTGGCAGAGGGAGCTCATCCGCACTCTTCCTGCCATTTCAGTAATAGATATGGAGGTGTACGATTGCAGCATAAAGGTATTAAATTTGTAGGTAAATTATCACAGATTAAGTTTGAATGCTGAGTATCACAATTTGCATTCAATTATTCGTTTACAAAAAGTTTGACAAATATCAACCATGAAGAAATATATATTTTAGGCCTATTATAAGGCAAAGTAGTATAAGGAGTAAAGTAGTAGTATAATCCAAGTAGAAGGGTGCAGAATGTTCAGCCCCTACATTGCTATATAATGCCATTTCAGAATGCAGTTTTGCTACATATAATACAGTTTCAGAATCTGGTTTTACTACATTGAATTGCATTATATGGCAGTGTAGATTCATATAATCCATTTCAATGCAGTTAATCTTCATTCTGAAACTGCATTATATGGCAGTGTAGCTGGGGCCTAAGGTGCATGGTAAAATGTGGAATACAAATAAGAAACAAAAGAAGGCATGTTCATAGTGAACATAAACCCAACCTGATACCACCCACCAATGATGTCCTTAAAGTTTTTACTGTTAAAAGCGTCTGCAGTGAGAATTTGGTTCCATATTTCTCGTAAAAAAGCAACTCTGCTTAGCTAGTCATGCATTTGCAAGCAATTTCTAGCACTTTAAAACAATGTCAGATCTATCCATCTTTCTCAAGAAGCAGCCCAAGTGAAACAAACAGTCATACTCAGAAATATCCAAGCGACTGTAACATTCCATTTCTCTGAAAAGACAAATTAGCCTTATATTTCATAAAACAGTGCAGTGCATTTGTTCACATTCATCTTTGGCTCCCCGAGAAACTTCCTGCAGATAGCATACTTCAGAGTTAGAGCAAGACAATGGATGTAATCTTGTTTCACTTGCTCGTTTGCTCTGATAACAAGATTAGTGCCTGGTATTACTCTGAGGCACAAACAGAGCTGTAGAAAGTAATCAGACAATTACCGCATGTGTTTACTTAACCCACTAGCATAAAAATTCTATGAACATTGTACAACTAAAAGGGAGATGTGATGAGACTGGAGCAAGCCCCCTCCCCAACCAATTTCTGGATAATTAATTTGAATAAGACAAATATGTAGCTCAGCTGGCATTTAAAACACATGCTCTTGAAAAAGCATTTTGAAAACTGAATGTAGAAAAAATACATTGTACTGTTACATTTATGTAGGTTTAAATTCCCCTTAAATCAGTGGATGCACAAATATTTCTGAAACTTGGGGTGGGGGGGAAGATTCTCTGGTTATTTTGCATAATTGAAAATAGAAAATCAAGGATATAGCTCTTGTAGTGTTCTATCTGGAAGAAACTTTAACAATCTTAGATATGCCTTGGTCACCTCTAGATTGGATTACTGCAATGCGCTCTACGTAGGACTGCCCTTGAAAACAGCTCGGAAATTCCAACTGGTCCAACGGGCAGCAGCCAGGATGTTAACCGGGGCTCATTACAGAGAGAGGTCAACCCTCCTGTTCAAGGAGCTCCACTGGCTGCCGTTTATTTTCTGAGCCCATTTAAGGTGCAGGTGCTTACCTACAAAGCCCTGAACGGTTTGGGACCACCCTACCTGCGTGACCACATCTCCGTCTACGAACCCACACGTTCACTTCGGTCATCTGGAGAGGCCCTGCTCGTGATTCCGCCCGCGTCGCAAGCGTGCTTGGTGGGGACTCGAGACAGGGCCTTTTCTGTGGTGGCCCCCCGACTCTGGAACGCCCTCCCAAAAGATCTTAGACAGGCCCCTACACTGGCAGTCTTCAGAAAGAACTTGAAGACCTGGCTGTTCTGATGTGCCTTCTCAGATTAGGAACCTCCAATACCAAGTCCTAGAAGCACTTTAGTAGAACTAAGATCACTGCACACCGCACACTGCACTTACTTTATAATCCTACATACCTCCTGCCACATCAGCACTTTTAATCTTGTACCCATTACTCTGGCCTGGCCCAGTTTTATAGTGTCTCGATGTATTGTTTATTGTTGTTGTTTATTCTGCTTAACTGTTTTTAATTTGCTTTAGGTATTGTATTGTTGTATTGTGTTTTGAGGCCTTGGCCTATGTAAGCCGCATCGAGTCCTTCGGGAGATGCTAGCGGGGTACAAATAAAGTAATAATAATGATGATGATAATAATAATAATAATAATAATAATAATAATAATAATAATAATAATAATATGCAGATGATATCACCTTGATGGCCTTAAGCAAGGAGGACCTGAGGAGCCTTCTAACCATAGTGAAAGAAGAAAGTGCAAAATCTGGGTTGCAGTAAACATTAAAAAAAAAACCAAGATTATCGCAGCAAGACTGATAACTGGCAAATAGAGGGAGACCCAAGTATTTTGCACACAAGTGTTTTCTTTCACAGAAATGCATTCTATGCGGGACCCCACAGGTCAAAGGCCAGGGGTCCGAACAGGTGTCTCCCAGCTTCACCATCTGGGATCGACCCTCCAGGAAGGACCGGAGCCACAACAAAGCCATGCCTCCAAGGCCCATCCCGGAGAGACGCCCCAGAAGGATACCATGATCGATGGTATCGAAAGCCGCTGAGATGTCCAAGAGAACCAACAGTGTCACACTCCCCCTGCCCAGCTCCCTACGGAGATCATCCACCAAGGCGACCAAAGCCATCTCGGTGCCATGGCCAGGCCTGAAACCAGACTGTGGCTGGTCTAGGTAGTTGATGTCATCAAGGAAGCCCTGGAGCTGAGTGGCGACCACCCGCTCCAACACCTTGCCCAAAAAAAGGAGGTTTGAGATTGGTCTATAGTTATTCAAGATCGTGGAATCAAGGGAAGTCTTTTTCAGGAGTGGTCTGACCACAGCCTGTTTTAAGCCTGATGGAAAAATTCCTTGCTCCAACGATGTATTGATGATTAACATAAACCAATCAATCAGACCATCCTTGGCCGATTTAAGTAGCCAAGACGGGCAAGGGTCGAGATCTGATGTAGTAGCTCTCACTGCCCCAAGGGCCACCTCCACGTCCTCAGAACATACAAGCCAGAAGGAATCCCAGAAAACCGGACAAGCAGATGTCACGGTCACCTCTCTTGGAACTGCGATCAAACTGGACTCCAGCTCAAGACTCATCACGTTTTGTCAGGTAGAACTACAGTCCTTTCAAGGCCAAATTTCCATTTTAGTTGATATAGTCTTCACCCAACAACATGGCAATTTAGTACCAGTGGGAACTGGGAAGTAGAAAGCATGCCAGCAGAGAAGCAGCCACCTCTGTTCATATGTAACTGGACAATGGCATCAGTCTCTGAGACCTTCTGAGCATCGCTGGGAGATCACAGAAGATGCCTGTTCTATGTAACAATTATTTATTTATTATTCGCTTCATTTATACCCTGTCTTTCTCACCCCTGGGGGGGGGGGGGGTCAAGGCGGCTTACAACTCCGGAAAAATTCAATGCCATTTAAAACATAACTATAAAACATCTACAGTGAGAGATTGGCATAATTTGTGCTATAACACAATAGAGTTGTGTGGCACCAGGCTAAACCACACCATCATAATACTTTTCTTATTAGATGGAGCTAGAACTAAGAAGGAGTGTGAGAAAAAAGAAACAACAATTCTTGTAATGTCAATTTGCCATTATTTTCAATATGGCTTCGGTTGAAAATTGTGTACAAGATACCAATTTCAGGCTCGGTTGCAAAAATGAAGGTTAACAAGCCCTGCAAAATCTGTGTAACAAGCATAAATAATCTAGTCTTGAAACAACATAATTGCTATCAGTATCCAGATGCAGTATACTGCCTGTGAGTGTGTCTGCCGAATTCTAACTTCAATCATGGGATTTAGGTGGGTGTGGGGGCTCAGAAGCAATAAATTGAATAAATGAATTGTATCTATGAGTGCATTTGAAAAATCTTTCCACAATAAATCACTCACAGCTAGTTCAAGATGGTGAATGAAGAAGCAATCTGGATCTATACCGAAATCTCTGTGATGGATTGGGAGAGGAAGGATTTCTGGACTGGATCTGCAGCTTTTCAGTGGATTCTAAGTTGATCAGGAGTTATAGGAAGATTTCACACTAATTCAGCTGTCAGACTTATGCTTGCCATAGATGCAGGTGAAACGTCAGGAGAGAATGCCTCTAGACCATGGCCATATAGCCCGAAAAAACCTACAACAACCCTTTAAGAGACAGTTGAAGACTTTTCTCTTCCATCTGGTCAATCCAGCTAAAACTTCACTAATGTCCCCATTTCTCTCCCATTAGATAGCACCCCTAATTTAGAAGCTCTATGAATGTTAATTTGTATACTGTAAAGACAAGAAAACATTTAAATTATATGATAGACTTTGCATTAACCTGAAAGATGTGGAGCATTGGGATGTGAGAAGTCCTTATTGTCTGGGTGAGTGAAGGCTGGTGGTGGAACCAAATGGTGAAAGGGAAAACTGACAGTATCTCCTAGTCCAGAAACTGATCAGCAATCTGAGAAACACAAGAAACTGGAAACCACAGCAGACACTGCTGGATCACATGTCGGACACTTCCCAAGTGTCTAGGACTGTGTGATGTATCGGAGAATATTGCGTGCAGATGCCAGTAAGGTGGCCTTCTGCAGCTGGCAGATGGTAATTTGTCAGTGCCGATTGTGTTTAAGTGCAGGCCAAGGTCTTTAGGCACTGCACCCAGTGTGCTGATCACCACTGGGACCACCTTTACTGGCTTGTGCCAGAGTCTTTGTAGTTCGATCCTTAAATCCTCATATCATGCCAGCTTTTCCAGTTGTTTCTCTGCAATCCTATTACCTGGGATTGAGACATCGATGATCCATACTTTGTTTTTTAACAGGATTGTTTCATCTGCTTCCTTGCAGAGCCTACATTTGGGATCTGTTGTCAACATTTCAATTCTTGCTTTGATTATTATTATTATTATTATTATTATTATTATTATTATTATTATTATTATTATTGTGATGGTACAGATCCAGAGCACTATCCAATGCACATGATTTTGGGGAGCAATTTTGTTTCCACCTTCTTATCTGACTCAGAGGCCTGGAAATATGTGGGGCTTTTTGATTCACAACTTCTTCTCTCGCTTTTCTATTAGTAAGACTGTGGTTACCTCAAAAGAAAGTGAAACTTTTTTTTCAGTTCCACCCATGTCTTATGTGGGTAAGGGCAGATTAGAGGGATTCATGGGCTGGAATCCTGAGAGTGACATATACTTGTGTAAATGTGGATTGCACACAAATTTGTCTCTATTGAAAGAGGGCACATGGGACTATTTTACAAAACGTTGCACTCATAGAATCAAAGAGTTGGAAGACACCTCATGGGCCATCCAGTCCACCCCCCTGCCAAGAAGCAGGAATATTGCATTCAAATCACCCCTGACAGATGGCCATCCAGCCTCTGTTTAAAAGCTTCCAAAGAAGGAGCCTCCACCACACTCCGGGGCAGAGAGTTCCACTGCTGAACGGCTCTCACAGTCAAGAAGTTCTTCCTCATGTTCAGATGGAATCTCCTTTCTTGTAGTTTGAAGCCATTGTTTCGTGTCCTAGTCTCCAGGGAAGCAGAAAACAAGCTTGCTCCCTCCTCCCTGTGGCTTCCTCTCACATATTTATACATGGCTATCATATCTCCTCGCAGCCTTCTCTTCTTCAGGCTAAAAATGCCCAGCTCTTTCAGCTTCTTCTTATAGGGCTTGTTCTCCAGACCCTTGATCATTTTAGTCGCTCTCCTCTGGACACATTCCAGCTTGTCAATATCTCTCTTGAATTGTGGTGCCCAGAATTGGACACAATATTCCAGATGTGGTCTAACCAAAGCAGAATAGAGCAGTAGCATTACTTCCCTAGATCTAGACACTATGCTCCTATTGATGCAGGCCAAAATCCCATTGGCTTTTTTTGCCGCCACATCACATTGTTGGCTCATGTTTAACTTGTTGTCCACGAGGACTCCAAGATCTTTTTCACACGTACTGCTCTCGAGCCAGGCGTTGTACCCCATTCTGTATCTTTGCGTTTTGTTTTTTCTGCCTAAGTGGAGTATCTTGCATTTGTCACTGTTGAACTTCATTTTGTTAGTTTTGGCCCATCTCTCTAACCTGTCAAGATCGTTTTGAATCCTGCTCCTGTCCTCTGGAGTATTGGCTATCCCTCCCAATGTGGTGTTGTCTGCAAACTTGATGATCATGCCTTCTAACCCTTCATCTAAGTCATTAATTGAAGGTAGCAGTCAAGCACTCCATCTGTGGTCGTGCCCACATTTATTCTCCCCTTTTAGAATAAACTAGTTTTTTCTTCCTTTCCTGAATTGTCTTTCCAATTTCACTCCACCAGTAAGCAGCAGCAGCGTGGCTTCTCATCAAGGCTTGATAGCTGTTAGGGTGAAGGGAGCACATAGAACTGTGTGGGTGGATTGTTAACCCCTACCCACCAGATCTCATGCAGGATCTCAGCCTGGATGTTTTTACCTCCTACTCCATCTGGTAGCATGAGATGTATTTACCAATGTCAAACCACTTCTCTATCCTCAGGTTTGGATTTCAGATCTCTCATCTGTAAGGTTTGTCTTTGTGCGCATGGGGGTATTGGGGTAATGATACAAAAGGTTTGCTAGGCTAGACCCTCTTTCACTCAGACTCCAGCCCCCCCAAAACTCACCCCCCCCCGAACCCCCCCCCCTGAAAAAAATTCAGCCCCCCCCCCCGAATCGAAATCCTGGCTACGGGCCTGATGACAGGGCTGTCTCAATCCTCCGTCATACTGTTTTCTCCCCACTTTCTCTCTCTTTCTACTTTTTTCTCTCTCTCCTCATTTCATCTTCATCTTATTTCAATTACTGCAATATAGTTTTAAAGCGCAAAAGTAGTTTACAGTCAGTTAATGCTGCAGAAAGAACAGGAAGGGAGAGAACAGAGTTTTGGAATGATTTAAAATAACATTATGTTACTGGGTTAATTCAAATATACTTAATGAACTGGAAATATTTATAATAGAGGGACTTAGTTTGGGAATGGCAATGTCCAGCAACATCAGGAAGGCTACAATTGTTTAACCTAAGAAAACAAGAGTATAATTAAATGTGTGCTGCTAAAGAAACACTGGGAAGACTATTGAACTTGGCATTCAGTTTATTTATTTTTCAACACAGGTAAACCATGTAAGGGAAAGTACACATTTTGAAGGACAAGCTTTTGTCAGTATAAGTCTGTTAATACCCAAATCCTTATAGAGGGTAACCAACCATTATTATGGACAACAGAAAATATTCTGGTCTCAAAGAAACAGAGGACATGATTTGGGGAAAAAAGAATAGCACTGACAGAGATTACTTTGTAAGTCACTTAAAGTCTACTAAAATAAATAAAAAGTGATAAAATGTCATAGTTCTTGCTACATTTGAATAAATTAAAAACACATGTCATGACTTGTTTACTAACTGTCATAATTTTAAGAAGAATTTCATAAGAGAAATCTGCTTCTGAAATATGTAGAAATAGTTATTCATAATTCTCCTCCTCCTCCTCCCACCTGTCACTCAATAATGGAATTCAAGATAATTTACAACATACAATATGACCTTGCTACCCATGGTAGAAGTGTTCCAAGAAGTGTTCCAAGTATCCCGTGGATACTTGAAACTGTGGATAACAGTGAAACCTATATTTTGATGATAGTTGGGATGGGAGCATACCAAATAATAACAATACCAGAGGACCTAAAGAGCCCCACAAACACTTTAGGAGGAATAGTTTTGAAGACCATGTAAGTGAAACTGAATATCAAGTCAATGGATATGAAATCCTGTATTTTAAAATAATTTAGATGAAAAATAATACAAAAACTTTTTTTCTGCATAAAGTACACAATGGGGAATTATGTGCAGAATAAGTCCCAGATTAAATAGTCTTTGAAATCTGCATTGTGGTCAACAATTTTCTTGCTGTAGGAAAAATTGATAAAATTACTCATTGCTTCCTTTGAGAATGAAATTCAGAAAGAACTCCTAAGAGGAAAAATAAGTTTAGCCACTACATGTTGCGGTTTTAGTATACAACCAGAAGATCAATCCAAGGGGTCTATGGATGTTTTCAAAAATCCTGGAGCTATGATGAAAATGTATGTCATGGGAAGAGGGTGAAATCCAGTTGAGGCGAGGGAGAG